>LNAC01000181.1:301278-399312 GCA_002007465.1 Ailurus styani
CTGCCTGCCTCTCTGCCTCCTTGTGATCTCTCTCCCTCTGTGAAATAAATATATAAAATCTTTAAAAAAAAAATGGTGGGGGTAGAAGAAAGCTAGGACCATAGACTGAGAAGGAACAGAAAACAGAAAAGAGAGAAACAGAAAAAGAGAGAACAGAAAATTCTAAATTGTTTTTTGTTTCATTCTGAAAGTGAACTGAACCTGAACACCTTTCTCATTTGTGGAAAATAACATCAAGTCATCCAGGATATAGAATAAGAATTCAAGTCATAGTGTGGCTTTGCTTTAAACACCTAAACTGACAACATCATGACCTATCAGCCCTAAGTTCATGTGAGAGTAGGCACTATTTCCATATAAACTCTGGTGATTTTCTTTAAAATTCTTCTCCCCTTTGGCCAACCCAACCTTGATGAAAAATACACCAGAGGAAACTATATCTTAAACTCAGCAAATACCATACTGTGGTATCCTCACACTGTAGTATCCTAGCACACCATAATGTACATATACGGAACTGATAATGTCTTCTTCATTGCTACCCAACATACATGAATCATGGAACACAGCACTACCTAAACAAATTTTGCAACCCCTAAAATACTTTCAATTCAATGTCTTTTTTGCTTTTACCTCACTCCACATGTTCTCTACTGTAGTTTTTGTTTACTCTCATGATTCTGTATCAGTTCGTTTATTTTTAACAATTTATCCTATAAACTTTCGTCTAAGATAAATCCTCTGGGCCATAATTTAAGTGTAATTCATCACTAAAAATGTTTATAAAACGATTTGCATTTATGTCATATGAAAAATGAGGGAGGATACAAAGACATCGTATTTGCATTCTATAAATTTGTGATTTAAGAACACTAAAATATTTTGCTTTTAATTTCTCATTACTGATTTTATTTTTTCATTACTTTAGAAATGGAAATTGATTAATTTTCATTAACAAAAACTGAGATTTTAAAGACATTAACTCTCAAATATTTTGGCCAAGTACACAAAAAGTAATTGTAGCAAATGTAGAGTTGATGTGTGTGTGTGTATGTGTGGGTGGGTGGGTGTTTATCCCTATGCTAAACATTTTGCAAGCAGTTGTCCCATTTTCTTGTATTGTAAGTCTATTCTAAATCTTCAAGGAGCACATATTCTGGGATGTTATAGGTTAATCATATTTGTTGATAGTGGTTCTTACTTTTACTAAAGGCTTTTCCAGTTTGATGTGATAACACTTGTGAAATAATTCTACACAGTACTTTGTAATGTAGCAGGCATTAGAGCTGACCATAGGGGAGAAAAAAAATGAAACACTGTCCAAATAAGACAACACGTCAAATTAAGATTTTGTGAAGAATAAAGGTCATCGTGTGACTAGCAAGAAACTTTCACATCATTCAAAATATACTGAAGAATAACAATCCTTTATCAGATATGTCCTATAAATTTTTTCTCCCAGTTTGTGGCTTTTTTTTTTCTTATTCTCTTGACATCGCCTTTCCAAGAGCAGAGGTTATTAATTTTACTGAAACCCAACTTATCAACTATTTCTCCCACAGACTGTTTCTTTGGTGTTGCACCTAAAACGTCATTGCCATACCCAAGGTCACTTAGGCTCACTTCTATATTATCTTCTAGGAATTTTATAGTTTCACAATTTACATTTAGGTCCATGATACATTTTAAGTTGATTTTTATGAAAGGTGTGAAGCCTCTTCTAGATCCACTTTTTTTTGGATATAGGTGTCCAGTTGTCCCAGCACCATTTGTTGAAAGACCATCTTTGCTCCACTGCATTGTCTTTGCTTCTTTTTCAAAGATTAATTGACTATATTTATGTAGATCTATTTCTATCTACAAATCTTTTTGTCTATTCTTTCATTGATACCACACTGTCTTGATTACTGCAGGTTTAGAGTTAAGTCTTGATATTGGTTAGTATCAATCTTTCCACTTTAATCTTTTTCTTCAATACTGTGTTGATTATTTTGCATCTGTTATCCAAAATATACAAAGAATTCTTACAACTCAACAATAAGAAAACAAATAACCCAATTTAAAAATGAACAGAATACCTTAACAGTCACCTCACCAAAGAAAATACACAGACAACAAATAAAAAAATGAGAAGATGCTCCACATCATTTGTCATCAGGAAAATGTAAATAAAACAGGAATAAGATGCCCCTACACACCTATTAAAATGGCACAAATCCAGAACATTGGCAACATCAAATGCTGGTGAGGAGGTGGAGTAATAGGAGCTCATTCATTGATAGCTGATGGAAATGAAAATGGTACAATCAATTTGGAAGAGTTTGACAGTTTCTTAAAAAATTAAACATACTCTTACCATATGATCCAGAAATCATACTCCTCAGTATTTACCAAAGAGTTAAAAACTTATTTCCACACAAAAAGCCTATACATAGATGTTTATAGCAGCTTTATTATAAATGCTAAAATTTGGAAGCAACCAAGATGTCCTTCAGTAGGTGAATGGATAAGCAAACTGTGGTACATCCAGATACTGGAATATTATTCTGTGCTAAAAAGAAATTAGTATTAAGGCATGAAAATAAATAAAGGGAATTTAAATGCATATTCCGAAGTGGAAAGGCTATATTTTATTGATTCCCATTATATGACAGTTTGGAAAAAACAAAACTATGGAGACGGTAAAAAGATCAGTGGTATACAGGGGTTGGCTGGGCAGGGAAAGAGGAATAGGAAGAGCACAGGCAATTTTTAAGTCTGTGAAAATACTCTGTATAGTACCATAGTGATTGATAAATGTCATTATTCATCTGCCCCAACCCATAGACTGTACAACACCTAGAGTGAACTGAAATACAAAGTATGGACTTCGGTTCATTATGATGTGTCAATGTAAGGTCATTGATTATAATAAATGAACACTGTGGTGGAGGGATACAGTGTAACAGGAGATACTATGCATGTGTGGGGGCAAAGAATGTATGAGAAATCTCTGTATCTTCCCCTCAAATTTGCTGTGAACTCTATCTGGTTTAAAAAGATGTCTTAACTTAAAAAATATTTTGAAGGTGGTATATGTTATCCTATGGAATAATTCCTCTATTTTTACCTACTTTGAATTTTAAATTGTTTTAATTTATATTTTCTTTTACTCCCAATCAACTTCTATCTATATTCTAGTGCTCTATTTGATTCTGTACCACTGCAATTAGCATTCTTTTTCCAGCTGGTCTCCTTGCAAATTCCTTTTTTATAAAGAGGCTAGATTAGAGAGATATTTTTTCTCAGAATCCTTTTTTATATTACACTTTGTTCAATATCTTTTGGCTTTCTCACCATCATATTATATTCAAAATTTTAGTTTTTATTTTTCCTGCAATATTTTAGCATCAAATTTGTATTCTCAACTGAGTATTATATTTTATTCAAGATACAATTTGTTTCCTTAAAATTGACTTCATCAAAACCACAATAAGATATGACCTTACACCTGTCAGATGGCTAGAATCAAAAAGACAAGAAATAACAAGTGTTACTGAGGATGTGGGGGGAAGTGAACCCTTGTGCACTATTGGTAGAAACGTAAATTGGTGCAGGTATTGTGGAAAACAGCATGGAGATTCTTCTAAGAATTAAAAACAGCAATACTATATAATCCAGTAGTTTCACTACTGGGTAATTACACAAAGAAAAACAAAGCAATAATTTGAAAAGATATACACACCCCTATGTTTAGTATAGCATTATTTACAATAGCCACATTATGGGAGCAACACAAGTGTTCATCAATAGATAAATGGTTAAAGATGTGTGATATATATAATGGAATATTACTCAGCTATAAATAAAGAATGAAATTTTGCCATTTGCAGCCATATGGATGGACCTAGAGAGTATTCTGCTAAGTGAAAGAATTTAGACAGGAAAAACCAAATATCATATAATTTCATTTTTATGTAGAATCTAAAAAAACAAAACAAATGAACAAACAACCAAACAAAAAAACAGACTCTTAAATATAGAGAACAAACTGGTGGTTCCCAGAGGGTGGGGGAATTGGTGAAATAAGTGAAGGGGATTAAAAGGTACAAACTTCCAGTTAAAAAATAAATAAATCATGGGGATGAAAAGTACAACATATGGAATATGAAACTATATTTCATACATTTCATATGAAGATACGTCATATCTTGAAGGCAAGATGGTGACTGTACTTTTATCATGGTGAGCATAGCATAATATATAGAATTGTTGAATCATTACATTGTATACCTGAAGTTAATATAACATTATATGTCAACTATTTTTCAATAAAAATAAATTTATATTTTTCAAGTATGCCTTCCACTAATTTTTCTCACCTAGAATATTGTAATAGTCACTAACTGGTTGCCTATCCTGAGTATACTTTTTTTCCAGTTCATTTTCCATTGTAGCCACAGTGAAATTTTCAGACAGACATGCAATCATATGCAGCCCTGCCTCCTTGGACATCCTCAATGATTTTATACTGCCCTTGTCATAAAGATCAGGCCCTTGGCATTGCTTGCTTTCAGGATGCTGTGTAGTTTGACTTCTTCCAGATTTTCAGTCACCTATCAACACATCCCTCCTGATTTCCAGACCCCGATATCCTGACTCCCTTTGGTTCCTCTATCACCATTGTCCCTCTTCTTGTGTTTCTGTTGTGACACCCAATTTCCATATTTTTTCGCTCTATTAACTAACACTCATCTTTCAGATCTCAGCTTAAATACCTATCCTAGACCTAATTTCCTGGTTGAGATTATATTCACTTATATTTTATTCTTATCATCCTGCATAGTACCTAGTATTTAGTAGACTGTCAATAAATATTAGTTAAGAGAATGAATATTCCTAGCACAACACTTTCACCTGGCCCCTTTTCCCTATTTAGAATAATGTGTCCCAGGTAATCTCCACCTGTAAGAATCATACTGTTCTAAGTGCTAACTTAAATGTTCCTTCTTCCATTATTCTACTCAGTCCCTCAGCTAGAAGCAATTTCTTTCTTCCTGAATGTGAGTTGTACTTTTTTTAATGATAAAAGCAATTATATTCTCTTTAATGAGAAACATCAACATCAAAGCAAAAAAAATGCTTATCTTCATAACTTCTATAACATTTACCATGATTCCTAACATTTCATGTTATCAATATAATCACTATTATGTCAATATAAATTCATTATGCATATATTATCCATCCAGATAATTATCTTTGCAACGTTCTTATACACCACTTTTATGTTTTACCTTGAATAGAAGGAACACAACCCTTTCTGATTTCTAAAGTCTCTAAAATAAGTTATAAGAGAAGCAAGATTATTCTGGATACTACAGTGGAAGGTAAGAGCAACCTAATTTGATCAATTCTATAATAATGACAAAAACTGACCATGTGTTAGATGTTTAGTGTATGCTTGTCATTTTCTATGTATTTACATGCATTACATAGTTAAATCCTTAAACAATTCTCTGAGGTGTGGCTGTTAATCACATTTCACTTATGAGGAAACTAGGGTTAAGAGATATCAAATAATTTGCTCAAGGTTGCTGCACAGTTCACAATAAAAAAGGGAACAAACATACACAAATCAGCACCTATTTGACTTCATATTATACTGCAAAGAGGTATTTGAAAAATCTCTCTCTATAAAGTGGGTAAACTTTATTATACGGGATAATTTATTTAATTATTATTCTTTACCATTTATTTCAGCCAATTTCTTAAGTAATTTAAATTTTAGGTAGACCTCCCTATCCTTGGTTTGAATTCTACAGTTCTATCAACTTTAGAAATGTAAAGCACTTCTAAAGATCTCTACAAATGTTGAAAAAAGTTGAAATCTAATTGATAGAGGCTCTTACCCTTGTAGTATTTGTTTCCTTGGAGTTTCTGCTTCCATTCTACCTATAGTGCTTCTTGTCAAACTACCTCAGTCTAACATGAGATCACACATGTGAGTGCACATATCATTAAAATCATAACTATTCAAATTAAAATCATAACTATTCCAGAAAAAAGTCACCATACTTTGTGAAGTTTTTTGTTAATGGCAATTGCAAAAGAGAGCATTGGAGACTATAACAAAAATAACCCTTCCTCAAGTCTCCTCAGTCCTTATGAGTCTCCTTCATTCCTATCTGATGACTTCCATTCTACTCTCTTTGTCTGCCACATTCAATGCTCTTTTAGAACAGTAACAAATCCAGTAACTCTCAGTTTGTTCTCTATAGTTAATCATCACTTATGGTTTGTTTCCCTCTCTCTCTCTTTTTTTTTCTTCCTCCCTTATGTTCATTTGTTTTGTTCCAAAGTTTCACATATGAGTGAAATTGTACGGTATTTGGCTTTCTCTGACTGACTTGCTTCGCTCAGCATAATACACGCTAGCTCCATCCACATTGTTGCAAATGGTGTGTGCCATGTTTCATGTGTTGATGGAATGAATTGCATACCTCAAGCATTGTTAAATAGCTAGTAACTATGAATGTATATATAATGCTAAATTCTCTAACCTTTTTTTTTTTTTGCCTCTACTTCATACAGGATTCCAGCTCCCAAAAATTTCATTCACATTTGCTCTGGAATCACCAGAAGTTTTGCCAGACATCATCATCATGCAGCTAATAACAATGTGCTTCTTCCCTGGCTCTTTCCACCATTACCTTCCCTTAAAATGTTCACTCCTGGCAAAGCTAATTGTGGTTTTTGTTCAACATCATTGTTGTGGCTGCCTATTTACGAATATGCTTGATAACAAGGCATTATTGCCTATTTGTGAAGAGCCAGAATAATGCCATGTGTAAGAATAAAATGACAGTATTTTCTTTGAGGGAAGGGTTACCTTTCCACTTTCTGTACCTTTATCTGTCTTCTTTAAAACATAACAGACAATAAAATGACTAACATTTTTATTTTATAATGCAAGATCACAGGCCTTCTGACACTTGGAACCATCAACATATACTTCCCCAATGAACTCAGGGTTCTTTCTGGGAGTATAAAGACAATCATAAACTGCATCTCAAGGAGATAAGAGAAGTTTTCATTGTTCCTTCTTTTACTTTACTACATACATGTGTGTGAAACTCGGTCTGGAATTTGTAGTCCTTACAAATTTGACTTCGAATAAACCATCTTAATTCTTATCTTTCAAAGACAGAGAATAATATTTTCATTTTATTTTAGAAAAGTTTATTACTTTCAGTTTTCCCAAACATGGTATCAATCTTTACCCTCAGGGGAAAAAATGAATCTGACAATTTGTACATTCAGTAAGTGCCTTAAACAGTATATGTTTTATTACTATTATAAACTGAATTTTTAATTATATTATTAATGGAGTTTATGTACTTTGTTCTTTGTGATGAATGTTTTTGAGACTGGCAATAAATACTAGATTTAAATAGTAGCTGAGTTTTATTTTATAAGGCTTCAATTAAAATATTTAGCGACAGGAAACATTACTCTGCCTTTAGTATATAGACTTTTGGATGCACAGTATTCATCTCTAATATATTCTGGGATTTAGAAATAATTTCATCTAAAAATTCAGAATTTGAGATTATAAAATATGTCATTCTGTATTGAGAAAAAAGGTTTCTGGAAAAGGACATTAGAAGAAATAAAGAACATTAGAAAATGACATGTAAAAGAAATAAGAAAGCTAAATATTAAAATATAAATAGTTAAAATTATTAAAGTGGAAAATAGTAAGCTATTAAAATAATAAGAAAATATAGGCATGTGAAAAACTACTTCAAGGTTTTTTGATAAGAGAAAGAGGGAGGTTAAGAGGGAAAGAAACAAAGAGAAAAACAGAGAGATGGAAAGAGATAAGAGAAAAACAGAGGGAAAGTGGGTAAGAATGGAGCAATGGAGATAAGGAAGGAGGGAGAGGTAGGAAGGGAAGAAAGGTACACATAAGAGAAATTTTAAAAATTAATTAGAACAGTACCTACAGGAGAGTTGGATAGAATCTGGAAAGAAAAGTGATATATTTAAGGATAATAATAGAGGTTAATGTTGACCTTTCAGAGGAAAACATTATTTAACACATGCTCCCAAGAAAGTTAACTATAACAAGATAGTAAAAAATTTAAATTTTGAAGAAAAGTGAAAGTAAAATACATTTTTATAAAGAAGCAAAAAGGCTCATTAGGTAAACATCATAGATTAATACGTATATTGACAAAAAGTGGTGAGGAGCAACACAAAATGCATATTGATAGCATTTATATTTTTATATATACTTATAATGCAATGTGTACTGTACTGATTTTAAATGATAAAGTGAATTTAGAGAGGTTAAGCAATTTGTTCAAGTATTTCCTCAAGAGGGCTGGAGGATCAGAAGCAATTCCCGTAATGTCTTTATCTAGTATAGGACACCTAGGCGTTTTTTTCTTTTTCTTTTCTCTCCTCCCCTCTCTTCCCTTCTCCTCCCTTCCCTTCCTGCCCCTCCCCTTCCTTATCCTCATTTCTCTCCTTTTCTTTCCTTTTCTTCTCTCCTTTCTGTCTGTCTTTCTGCTTTGTTTAGATTTGTTTGCCTCTGAAATACAGGTTCTATTTTGAATGGTATCAGAATTATAAAACCCAGTCCTTTGATACATTAATTCTTAAAATTTATCTATCACTATTGTTTTCCAGCCCTTGATCATTATCATTCCCCCATGTTTACAGCACATTATTTGAGAGCTTCATTTTTAAAGTAAACCATAGTTTCTTCTTTTTTTTTATTCTTAGGAGGTTAGGAAACATGTTAAAGATGTTTGAAAGCAATATTTACTGATGTCAATTTTTTCTCTTAGTTCAATTTTAGTAACGAATGAAATTCTGGAACTCCTTAACTGATTCAAAATAGTCAAGAAGAAAATGTTTTAAATAAGAAAACATCAGTAAAGTATACAACTAATGCCAACTAAAATAGAACCTAATTTCTTTTCCTGATGGGAAATTATGCTGTTTCATCATTATTGAATAGCTTTGTGTAATTCCTTTTTTATTCTAGTAGCCAGATTTGAATTTACACAGTACACCTTTTTATAACTTAAACACAGAACTCTGTAAATATTTCAGTTGACATACCTATGTTGTCATAGAATACCAACTGCTTTGCCTAGAAAAGGCAAACTTGCAGATGAGGCAAAAGAAAGCTAGGTCTAAAGCCCTGACTTTCACATTTAAATACTTCTCTTCCAAACAATCATTTATATATGAACAATTCATTTATTCAGAATGTATAAGCTAAATCTTGTAGCTTTGCAAACTTCTTGAAGAATTTATTAGAAAAACTCAATATTTTTTGTTGTACAACTTCAAATCTCCTAGATACAATTGCACAGATTTGTACTGTTTCCAATTTTCTGTCAATTGATAATACTTATAATAATGTTTTATATTTTTTTAAAACGAATTATATTTTGTCAGTCATTTTCCTGGTTAAGTTTTACTATTTAAAATTCAAAAAAGAAAAGAGTTCATCAAAAAAAAAAAAACAAAAAACCTTGGGCATGTATGCAATTAGAGCTACCTTAAATTTTTCTTGACTCTAACATCAAGAGATGTGATTCTCTTTAAGTGGTCTCACTCTTCCTTGACTGTCTTCCCTAACCTCATTCTTTATCTCCCTTGTATCATTGATAATCATTAAAATGTACATCATATTCTTATATGGGCAATGTTGGATATACGTGGATACTATAACAGAGGAAGACTATGACAAAATAAAGATCTAAGGAGTGTCTACGTCTGGGTAAAAGACAGGAAAGTGGTAACATTTTATGACAAAGTTTATGCTTTTAAGATAAGATAAAAAATATAGCCAAAATCGATGTTTCACTATGTGAAACGAGGTATTTTTGGGTGAATCTTTATCATGTGCTAAATTCATATAAACACTTGAAGTTTTTGGCACTTTACTATTCATATTTATTTGTCTGCTGTGGCATAAATTGAACACATGTTCATGTTCATTCAAATAAAGTTTATACAATATTTTATAAAGTTTTGAAATACATCATTGGAAACTATTCAAATTATAATTTCATAGATTAGTTTAGAAGATAATCTTCCATATAAAAAGTATATAGAAAATGGGTTTTACATGCTGGAAAGTGGTATCTTCCTCCATTTGTTTCCAGATTATTTTTTCAGTTCTAAGTAAAGTGTTTTAGGTTTTTCTTTGTAGGTATATTACTTTTATTCTAGTAATTTATCTTTTTTCTCCCTACTGTTGCCTACGGAATCATTTTGCTTGGCTACATGGACATCACTGATATACACATATGTGATTATGATATTCACCCTAAGTAAAATTCATTTATTATTTATAATGATTTTTAAAACAGTTTTCTTGTATTCTTCAGATAGGAGATCTTAAAATATATGAACACATTTATTATTATCATTATTATTATTTTAGAGAGGGGGAGGGGAAGAGGGAGAGAGAGAATCTTAATAAGATAATCTTAATTAATCTTAAACTCTATGCCTAAATGGGGCTTAATCTCACAAAAAGTCATAAAGGAAAAAATGTATGTATATATATACATATACATATATATATAATTTTAATGGGATGGATATACATATATATATCAGAAATGAAGATTCCCCCAAAAACAAACTTCCAGATCAGAAATTTTAGTTGCAGAAATTCTACCAAACATTTAAAGGAGGATTAACCTAAGATTTATGCAGTATTTCCCCCATCCCAGCAAAGAAAAAGAAATACTGCCCACTGCATTTTCTAAGGCTGTTATTACCCTATTACCAAAAGGAGAGAAGCCAATACAAAAAAAGAAAACTCCAGATGAATATTACTCATGAACTTTTATGAAAAATTCACTTGAAAATATTAGTAAATCAAATCCAACAATGTGTAAATATAATTTATATGTGATGACAAGTGGAATTTAGTCCAGGAATGCAAAGCTGGTTCAACATTAGAAAATCTATCAATGTGGAGTGCCTGGGTGGCTCAGTTTGTTGAGTGTCCAATTTTGATTTCAGCTCAGTTTGTTGAGTGTCCAATTTTGATTTCAGCTCAGGTGGTGATCTCAGGGTTGTGAGATGGAGCCCTGCACTGGGCTTCATGCTGGGCATGGAGCCTGCTTAAGATTCTCTGTCTCCCTCTCCCTCTGCCCTCCGCCAACCCCCACCATAAAAAAAAAGAAAAAGAAAAAGAAAAAGAAAAATCAATGTAACCAAGGACAAAAGGCTAAAGAAGAAAAATTATGATTATATCAATTGACAAAAATTGTTACTTAACAAATTTAACAAAATCCAACAAACAACTAAAAATAGAGGGGAATCTTAACAACTTGATATAGGTATAGCATGTACAGAGAACCTATTGCTAAGTGGTTGAAAATGTAATGCTTTCTCCCTAAGATCTCTCTAAGGTCTGGAAGAAAAGAAGGATTTTTTTTTTTTTGAAGAAGGATGTTTGCTTTTATCCAACATTGTTCATTTTAATGAATTTGTTCTGACACAGTGTTTTGCTTTGTTTTGTTTTATTTTTGTTTTTGTTTTGGTTGAGTCTTTAGGGTTTTTTACATATACTATCATGTTATTTTCAAACAGAGATAATTTTACTTCTTCTTTACTAATTGGGATGCCTTTTATTTCTATTTCTCATCTAATTGCCCTGGTTAAGACTTCCAGTACTATGTTAAATAGTAGAAGTGAGAGTGGTTACCAGATCTTACAGGAAAAGCTTTAAGTCCCCACTCCAAATAAATACACACATTTATAGTCAACTAGTCTTCAACAAGAGTACCAATAATACACGATAGGAAAGGATAATCTCTTCAACAAATGGTGCTGAGAAAAATATATATTCACATGCAGAGAATGAAATTGGACCCTTGAAACACCATACACAAAAATCAACTCAAAGGATTAAAGATTTAAGAATAAGACCTGAAACCATAAATCTACTAGAAGAAAACATAGGAAAAAAAGCTTTCTGACATGGGTTTTGGCAACAATATTTTTGGATATGACATCAAAAGACCAAGCAACAAAAGCAAAAATAGACAAACTGGATTGCATCAAACTAAAAGACTTCTGCACAGCACAAGAACTAACAGAACGAAAAGACAACCAATCTCCCAACTGAATGGGAGAAAATACTTGTAAGCCACATAACTGACATGGCTTTAATTTCCAAAATATATACAGAACTCATATAACTCAATAGTAAGAAAAAAAACTGGTCAAAGTGGACAAAGGACTTTTAATTTCTCCAAAGACATACAAATGGCCAGCAGATATGTCGAAGACGCTCATTATAACTAATCATCAGGGAAATGCAAGTTAAGTTGTAATGAGACATCACCGCATACCTGTTAGATGAGCTATTATCAAAAAAAAAAAAGTCTTGACAAGTTTGTGGATAAATGGAAATCTTTCTATACTATACTTTTACCAGGAATGTAAAATGATCTAGCTCCTTTGGAAAACAATATTTAGGTTCCTCAAAAAAATTAAAACTAGAACTACTATATGATCCAGCAATCTCAATTTTGGGTATGCATCCAAAGAACTGAAATCAGGATTTCAAAGAGATATCTGCATTTCCATGTTCAATGCACCAAAAGTCACAATATCCAAGATGTGGAAACCAAATGAATGTCCAAGAGAGGAACAGATAAAGAAAATGTGGTATATACATACAACAGAATATTATTTAGCCTTTAAAAAGAAAGTATGGGCCCCTGGGTGGCTCAGTGGGTTAAAGCCTCTGGCTTCGGCTCAGGTCATGATCTCAGGGTCCTGGGATCAGGGCCCGCATCGGGCTCCCTGCTCAGCAGGGAGCCTGCTTCCTCCTCTCTCTCTGCCTGCCTCTCTGCCTACTTGTGATCTCTCGCTATCTGTTAAATAAATAAATAAAATATTTAAAAAATAAAAAATAAAAAGAAAGTAATCCTGCTTTTTGTGATAATATGGATGAACCTGGATGACAATATGTTAAGTAAGATAAGTCAGTCATTGGACAAACACTACTATATAGGCATCTTATATAGTCAAAGGTAGAGAAGTATATAATAAATGGTGGTTAAGATTAATGGAGGATATGGAAACGGGAATATGGACAGTTGTTCAATGGGCATACAGTTACAGATATATAAGACAAGGAAGTTACAGACATCTGCTGTACAAAGTGCCTATAGTTAACAATAAACTACTGCATACTTAATAATGTATTAAGAAGGTAGATCTCATGTTAAGTGTTCTTACTACAAAAGAAAGAAAAGAAGAGAAAGGAAGGAAGGAAAGAAGGAAGGAAGGGAAATAAAAGGAAAAAGCACATTAAAAAGGGGCACAAGGAAACTTTTGGAGGTGACAGGTATATTTCTTTCCTGCATTGTGGTGATGGCAATAGGAGTGTATACATTTGTCTAAACTCACCAAATCATGTGCATTAATTACATGTGTTTTGTTTTTTTTTTGTATACCGATACACCTAATAAAGATGAAAAGAGCCATTAATAGACATCTCAATGGAGAGGATATACGAGAGCATATAAACACAAAAAGATGTTTAACATAATTAGTCACTAGGGAAATGCAAAATAAAATCACAATGAGATGTCACTACACACCAATCTTTTGTTGAAAACTGAATAAAATTAAAAGTCCAGTTTCTCGGTGGCACTAGTGTCATTTCAATTAATCAATACCACTTGTGGCCAGTGGCCACGATACTGGATCACACAGATATAGGATATTTTCAAACTAATTTTAGTATATTTAGCATAATACAACTATCCTGGCCAATTTCCCACATAAACTTCATTTACCAAAATGAGATTATGCCCTTAACCACTGACATCCAACAACAATATCCACAGGCTAATCTCACAAAAATATATGTGCAATGGTAGGATGAGTCCATAACAAATTTATTTGACCCAAGTCTGAATGCAAGGGAGATAAAACCCAAGGTTATTTGACAATATTATAGGCTCCAATTAGCACCACTTAGAATTGCGCTAAACTATACAAACTTACTTTCATAAAAACACAGAATACAGGCAGCAGAGGGAGTCTGGCGAACCTGTAAATTGCTTCTCCTATCATAAGCTTCCATCCTCCAACTTTGGACAGTATTTCCTACACTTGGGTTTGGCTCAAAATTCCAATAGATTTTTATTGAGCAGTGAGACTCCCAAATACTTGACCCTAAAAAACCATACTAGGTGCAACCCTCCAATGCCACACAGCAGCTTTCCTAATAGCCCTGCTGGTATTATCCACCCTAGGATCCATGGTTTTTGAGGTAGTGAAAACAGCTTATTTGTGGGGCAGCACACAACAGTTAAAGGAAACACCAGATAGCCATGTCCAAGGATTATCTACACAAAGTTGTATATAAAAAAACATGGAGCCAAGGATGAATTGTTATATAAATGGGCCAAAGATGGCACCTGTTTATTGGCCCCTTTGTTGATCACTTCATAGCAAGCTCAGATCATTAGCTTAAAGGCTGCTGGCACGAAACTCAAGTTCTTAAACATCCAATTACTTGAAATACAGCTCAAATCCGCAAAGTTTTAGCCATATAGAGCCTACCTGCTTTCTATAACATATGAAAATTCACTCAACATACAATAGCCATGAAAAAACAAAACTTGTAACTATAGAAGGCCACAACCTGCTGCTGTTCTTTGGAGCTCGGTGATTCATATTGCCCATCTTGCTGCTAAGCAACATCATCAGACATATTAAATCCCCTCTCCAAATTCCTTCTCCCATGGGAGTTCCCTTGGCCATTTCCATTTCTAGACTATGGAAGGTCTCTGCCTCTGGAAGGTCTCTTGGTGGGAATGAATCCCTCAGACAATCTTTTCTAAGTGGCCCCCCAATAGAGCTTACTGTGCAATACTGTCTTCTCATGGTCACCTTTTTTTGGATCACCTCCGAAATCCTCAAAGGTATCATATTCACTCACAGCTTTTAGCCATTCCTTCACATTTGTGTCATGGAGACAATTTAAATAATTAAAAAGAGGGCCTACCAATAAAAATGAATTTGTAAAATTTCAGATGTTTGTAGAATATTTGCAGTTGTAGTATCAAATGTTAGTTGTCTACCTGTCATAAGGAAATCAGAATAGTACCATAAGATTTATGTAAAGGGCGCCTGGGTGGCTCAGTGGGTTAAAGCCTGCCTTCGGCTCAGGTCATGATCCCAGGGTCCTGGGATAGAGGCCCACATCGGGCTCTCTGCTCGGTGGGGAGCCTGCTTCCTCCTCTCTCCTCTCTCTCTGCCTGCCTCTCTGCCTACTTGTAATCCCTCTCTCTGTGTCAAATAAAAAAATAAAATCTTAAAAAAAAAGATTTATGTAAAAATGTTTCCAGTGGAAAGCAGTCACATATATATATATGTACATACATATTTTTTAGTGTTTTTTTTTCTTTTTAGTAAATTGAATTGAAGTGATGCCTAGAAATCTATACTCATCTGAGTAGTCTCCTTTTCTCCAACAGTCATTGATATTTAGCATTTTAAACAATGTGATTCTCCCTGGGCCCAGGGGCTGTCACATTCTTTTCTAAGAAAGACTACAGGGGTGTCAGAGTTTCAAGATAGCATTATTAGAATAAAACCTTATATCAAGCATATCAGAAAATCACTGTTGTATAACAGCTTGAAAGCTCTGGGCTTTGTTAAGTAGATAGCATCACAGCTTGTCAGAATCATCAACCACCGACTGGGACTGTGATATAAGAGTTTAAAGAACCACTGTTACCTTTCCAGTGGAAGGAATTAATATTTAAAATGGTGGTTTTCACCCTCTTTTATATTTCCCTGAATTGAGTTAGTTGATCGTTTTACTCTGGGCAAAACCATTCATAGGCTTACTGTGAATTTAATCATTGTATTCCTTTCCTGAATGCTTGCCTTTATAAAATAGTTTCTTTTTAATATTTCTCCAGTTTAAGTATTTGTGACTAAAGAACAATTAGAGTTATTCTATCTAAAATTTTTAAAAGTTAATTTAAATGGTAACAAAGGAAAGTTTGCTGTGTCTTCCAGTTTTGTCATCCGTAGCCTCAACACTAGGTAGGTGTATTACAAAATGACAAAACTTATTTGATAGGTTGCACATGCCATCCGATAATTAAATTTAAAATTAATGAAAAATTATTTCTCAATTTATATGAATAGCCATTGCTTTTATCCTGCAATCTATTCCACCCAAATATTCAACTGAAGGGAATAACTTAAATATGACACATCATTTGTTTTAATCACTGCACTATTTAAAAATTGTTCAAATGTGATAACTTGATGGATAAAAACTGTAACATTTACTTTCTTAAGTAGAAATGTGTACTTTAACCTAGGATTTATAATATTCAGTTTTATAACTGGTATCTAGTTTTTGACTTGGATGATGCTATTGGTGCTCCACCTACAGCCCTTAGGCCTTAAGAATTCNTCGGGTGTCCAGAAAAAATCCCCCCTGCCACTATCTCTACCTCTGCCTGAGGGCTTTCTCCAGGGAAGGCTACTGCATGCTGTCAGAGCCGGAGTTCAGGACTGGGAGAAGCTCTCAAATAAGTTATACCAACTTCCTGTCTCTTATATGGAATAACAAATGTGTGTCCTACATTATTTCTTATTGTGCTAGCTGGTTTGATAACACAACTTTATTGGCCTCTTTCTGTTCCAGTTTCAGTTTCCCACTGCCCTACTAGTGTTTCTGTACCTTCTAAAAAATTACTTCTTGAATTCTTACCTCAGTGTGGTTTAAAATATTCCTTAATTAGCCTTTTGCTAGTCTTTCTCTTGCAGCAACGAATTTTCAACTTCCATTTGTTTATTTTCAAGATATATGAATTTCTTTTTTATTATGTGAATTTCTCTATTCTTATAAAAACCAAGAATAGCTCCCCTATCCACTTCTTTTTAAAGATTTTTTTTTATTTGACAGTGCGAGAGAGAGAGAGAGAGAGAGAGAGAACACAAGCAGTGGGAAGGGCAGGCAAAGGGAGAGGGAAAAGCAGGGAACCTGATACGGGACTCCATCCCAGGATCCTGGGATCATGACCTGAGCCAAAGGCAGACACTCAACTGACTGAGCCGCCCAGGCGCCCCAATCTATTTCTTTTTAAACATCATATTCCCCTCCAGATTTTCTCATTTCTCTACTCAGCTTCACTAAACACTTGATAAAAATTTATACCACTCAGGAGCCCTTACTCTTCCTGGGCACAGGGACACAAGGTATTGTACTCAAACTTCTGCCTTTCTCTGCATCCTAAGCCCTGTGGTAACAATCCCAGGCTACAGAAAGAGGGACTAATGAGCTGACTTGGCCCATGATTCACAGCAACTTAGAGGTATTAGAAACAGGAGGGCAGGAGATAAGGTGAAAAACAGGGCACATAAGCTGGCTCCTCCTCCCAACCTGCAGGCAGCCTCCCACGAATCAGTTCAGGGTATGAACCCTTCAGGGCTCACTGTAGCCACAGGTGGGGACCCATGGGGAAACACCATTAATAAACACTTCTTGATAGCATTAATTATAGAGTATCGCCTCCTAACACCTTATTGACTCTTCAACCCACTCCAATCCTGCAAAAAAAGCTCTAACCTTTCCAAATTATTAAATGTGCTTGCCAAACNAATCCTGCAAAAAAAGCTCTAATCTTTCCAAATTATTAAATGCGCTTGCCAAAGTAACTCTTTAAATCCACTGAACACATCTCTGTCTGCATCAATATCAGCAGAATTTGGTATTATTGAACACACCTTACTTCCTGTGAACCTTTGCATTTCTCTGGCTCTGAACCATTCAGACATTTCCTCTCTTTTTCTTTCATGAGTAATCTTGATACATTCTTTACAGAAGGCTTGGATGTCTCTTTAAGTTTTATTCTTTCTTATATTTGCAAATGGACAATTTACTCAGAGGCTCAAGATAAATACTCATGAATCTATATAACTTGCTCTATGTAGCCCTGACAATATACTTTAAAAACAAAACAAAAACCTCCTTGTTTGTTTATAGCACTTTATTTTATCCCTTTCTCTAAGCTTTCTACACCTTCTCAGTCTCATCATGAAATCCTGAACCAGGTCACCATCATCTGAAGTCTGAAAATAGTATACATTTTCAATTGGTATCTGATTCTGTGCTTGCTGTCTCTCCCTAACCTATTCTTCACATCAGAAGGAGAAATGACTTCTTCCTTTCTTCCCCCCAACACAAGCTCAGTGCTGTAAGAATATGACTTAAATTCATTTCTATAGCCCTAGAGTCCAACAGAATCTGACTGTGCACTACCTTTCACCTATCGCTTCCTAACACTCTTCCTTTTCTAGGTAAGCGTTAGCTACACAATCATACACGATTCAGTACTGTGAGACTCTTAAAAGAATATAAGTATAAAAATATTGAAAACAAATCATATGAAAATGAATACTAATTTAGAATGTGCAGAGAAATCACAACAAATTACATATTTTTGAAGATTTACAAAGTCTATAACATCAAAAAATACAAGAAAATAACACATTATTATTAAGTACCTGCTTGAACTACTCTAAAATTTTCTGCGTTTCATTGTTGGATACTCTAATTGTGTTTTCATATCACAATAATTTTGTAATACAATTTTCTAGAGAAAGAGGAGAAAAATAATTCAGTCTAATATCATGATTGGCCTTTATTTATTATCATGTATTATTCAATGCATATGCTATGAGCATTTAAAAATAGAGAATTCTGGTTTATGTACTTAACAAATGCACAGATTCTGATCATTTTAATTTCAGGTTATTTCAATCAAACAAGAAAAATACATTCTGTGTTTATAATTTTATATACTATGTGGGACACTCCAACCAGATGGGGGGGCCCCAAATGTGGAGAATCCTAACTGGGTGGGGGCCGAGTGGTGCACATGGTGAAAGAACTCACCCAAGGCAGAAGAAAAGACATAGAAGTTTATTGAATACACCACAAGGGAGTGATGGGCAGGACAGCAAAGAAAGACTGCTACTAGACGGTGGTGAGGGGCCACAGTTATGGGGTGGAGTGAAGGAGTATGATNAGAAAAGACATAGAAGTTTATTGAATACACCACAAGGGAGTGATGGGCAGGACAGCAAAGAAGAGACTGCTACTAGACGGTGGTGAGGGGCCACAGTTATGGGGTGGAGTGAAGGAGTATGAGAATATATGGAATTTTCCCCTTTTGGTAATCTTAGGAACTGTGACTGGTTTTAACTGGTCATTAGGGCCTATGGCTATTTTGAGGTGGGTCACTTAATGAGCTTATTTGCATTCAGCTGGGTGGTCACTGTAGGCCCTTTTGCCTTGCTTAAGTTTCCATTGCTCAATCCTGTTCCCTAAAAGTGGCCTCTACCTACTACAGTATCAGTTCCTGATGAGTGAGACCTTCCATTTCAACTAGGCCTCAAAGGGAAATAAATCTTTCATAATGTGATTGGTATTTTTTTCTCCCAATAGCCTCCTGCCTGTGTTCATTTCAAATTTTGTTTTTCTTCTACTGTACCTCATCCTTCCAGTATGCATTGACAAAGCCCACATTTTTTTTTTCAAGGTTGTAAGTATCCACAAAATGAATGAGGGACATTCCTAGAAGACATTTGTACTCAAGAATGGTTAATAATAACTTAAGTATATACTAAAGAAACTGGCATGTATTTACACCTACTAAATCCAAACCAAGTGTATCACCAACTACACATTCATTCACTGGATCCCAAAACTATTTCTTGTAGTTTGAATGCTAATCTTAGTGCTTTTTCTCCTTCCTTATAAGTAACTTCTCTCTGATAGTCAAGGCATCCACACTGGTGGGAAGAAGGAGAGACTTAATATGGGAATTCAAGAAACAACAGTTAGTTATTGTTCAGGGTTTTTTTTTTGTTNGGTGGGAAGAAGGAGAGACTTAATATGGGAATTCAAGAAACAACAGTTAGTTATTGTTCAGGTTTTTTTTGTATTTTTAAAGATTTTATTTATTTATTTGACACAGAGAGAGAGATTAAGTAGGCAGAGAGGCAGGCAGAGAGACAGGGAGAGGAGGAAGCAGGCTCCCTGCTGAGCAGGGAGCCCGATGCGGGCCTCGATCCCAGGACGCTGAGATCATGACCTGAGCCCAAAGCAGAGGCTTTAATCCACTGAGCCACCCAGGCGCCCTCAGTTTTTTGACATATAACAAAGGCATTGGGAAATGAAAAAGGAAAGTCTGAGGGAAATGTTACTAGAAGTTAGAAACCTAACAAATGAGACTAAGAGAAAATAAGAGAGAGACAGAGAGAGAGACACACACACACACACACCACCAAAAGTCTTCATAAAGTTTGTATTGAAGAAAATGGGGATCCATAAACACTTACTCTTGAATTTTGGGTGTGGGCCTTAAGGACGCAGTTATGTGCACACAGCCTGTGTAATTCAATTGAAAAGCGCTCTCCTTTGCCCAAACCTTGTTGAGTACCATTCAAACTATCCTACATGTAAATCCTTTGATATGGAGGGCAGGGGGCTTTGACAAAGAGTGTTTCATTGGTGGTATGGTAGGTTAAAGCCCCAGCAGTAACAGTTTTATGTAATTGATCAAGGGTGGAAACTACTATCATATAATTCGTTACTTTTCAATTCNAAAGCCCCAGCAGTAACAGTTTTATGTAATTGATCAAGGGTGGAAACTACTATCATATAATTAGTTACTTTTCAATTCTGTGTCACTACTACCTGTTAGATATAGCTACCTTGAAGAATAATGTGTGAAAAGCAATAAATGTCCATAGAATTAACGAATAAAGGAATGAATGAATGAATGAATGAATGAATAATATTTGTCTCCTTCATAGTCCTGAACATTTATGTTAGGAAAAATTAAAAAATAAGTTTTAGAATACACTCATCATGAATTTGAGTCACTGCTCTATTGTTTACTACTCTCTCTTATCTTCATTTGGGAAGAATAGAAAAGAAATAACAAGAGATAAATTTGTGTAATATGACGAGTCGCAATAAATGTAAATGGTCTAACTTTAATTAAAAGATAGCATAAGATTTGATAAAATAGCAAGACCAAAAAGAACCCAAATTAAATATAAAGTCATATAGATTAAAAGTAAAGAATGAAATAACACAGTAGGAATTTTAATACTCCTTTCTTAATAATTGATAGGTAAGTAATACCAAAAAAAAAATAAGCAGAATAGATGAATACTATCAATCAACCTAACCTAACTGACATGTACAGAGCACTATCCAATAACAAAAGGATATACATTTTTTCATTTGTACAAAGATTTACCAAAATAGCCCATATTCTGGGCCATAAAATAACTCTGAATAAATTTAAAGGAATTAAATCATACAACATATGTTCTCTGATTACAATGGTATTTTATTAAAAGTCAATGACAGAGAGATCTCTGGAAAAATCTCAAGAAATATAAAACAAATTAACAACTTTTCAATAATGCATAGATTGAAAAAGGTATTAAAAAGGAAGTTAGAGAATATTTTATTGAATGAAAGTGAAGATGGCATTAAAAATGCAAAGCATTTTGTACTCAGTGAAAATAAAAAATATCAGTATGAAAAAATTTTGTAGACTGCCACTAAGGATGAGGTAGTGGTAAATTTATAGTAGTATATGCCAATACTAGAGAAGAAACATAGTTTCATACCAATGACTTTAACAACATAATAAAGAAAAAAAGGACAAGTAAATGTAACCTAAAGTAAATAAAGTCAGTGATAAAGATGAGATTTAAAAAATCACTAAAATTTAAGAGAATATAAAGACAGTAGAGAAAACCAATTATAACAAAATCTGGTTCTATAGTTGNAATTTTGTAGACTGCCACTAAGGATGAGGTAGTGGTAAATTTATAGTAGTATATGCCAATACTAGAGAAGAAACATAGTTTCATACCAATGACTTTAACAACATAATAAAGAAAAAAAGGACAAGTAAATGTAACCTAAAGTAAATAAAGTCAGTGATAAAGATGAGATTAAAAAAATCACTAAAATTTAAGAAAATATAAAGACAGTAGAGAAAACCAATTATAACAAAATCTGGTTCTATAGTTGTTAAAAGCATAATGTCTTAGTCAGTTCAGGCTGTTAAAACAAAATCTGATGGACTGGGTCACTTATAAACAACAGAAATTTATTTCTTATAGGTCTAGAGGCTGAGAAGTCCAAGACTAAAGTGCCAGCAGATTCAGTGTCTGGTAATAGCTGCTTCTTGGTTCATAGGTAGTCTTTTTTTTCCCCTCTGTGTCCCCACATGGTAGGGGTGGCAAGGAAACCCTTGGGATATGTTTTAATAAGGGCATTAATCTTTTATAAGGGAGAAGTCCTCATGACCAAAAGACCCAAAGGCCCCACCTCCAAAAATTATCACACTGGGAATTAGATTTTAATATATGAATTTTGAGCAGACACAGATACTCAGCTTATAGGAGAATAAGGAATTATGAATTGTATGTCAGTAATTCTACAAAACATGAAATAGACAATTGCCCAAGAGACAAAATTCCCAGTTATTCAAGAAGAAATGCATAATATGAGTTGCCTTATACGTATTAAACAAATTAAAATTGTATTTATAAGTCTTTCTGCAAAGTATAGTTTCACAAGCTTCACTGTGGAATCCTACCAAACATCAAACAATCTAGCCAAAAGTGTTTCCAAAAATGGAAGAGGAAATACATTCCAGCTTATTCTGTGAAGTCAGTATTACCTTTAACCAAAATCAAAGATACTATAAGAACACTGCAGATTATTATCCTCCATGGATATTAATGTAAACATTTTAAATAAAATTTTTGCAAATGAAATTCAATTATAAATATAATGGGCAATGCATTATAACCAAGTGAAGTTTATCTCACTAATGTAAGTTTGCTTTACATTAAAAAAAACAACCAATATAATCTATAGTAATAGCAAGATTGAAAAGAAAAAGAAATATGATAATCTTAAGTGATGGAATAATAACAACATTTGATCAATTCCAACATCCATTACTGATAAAAACTCAACACTCTAGGTGTAGAGGTAACTTTCTTAACCTGAAGAAGGACATTTATGAAAAGCCTCTAGCTAACATCATTCCATATGGGAAAAGAATAAATATATCCACCATTAAGATCAAGACCAAAAAAGTATATTCTTTTTCACCGCTTCTATTCAACATTGTACTAGAAGTTCTTGCTGGTGCTATATGGCAAGTAAATGAAAGACAAAAAGACACAATGGAAAGGAATCAGAAAACTGTCTTTATTCACAGGTGACACGAATAACTATATCAGTGGTTTTACACTAGGGGTGATATTGCCACCAGGAGATATTATGCAATATCTGGAGAGATTTTTAATTATAAAAACTAGTGGGGTACTACTGACATCTAGTGTGTAGAGGCCAAGCATGTTGTTAAAGATGCTGCACTGCACAGACAGCCTCACACAACAAATAATTATACAGTCCAAAATGCCAATAGAGTTGCTGTTGGGGAACTCTGTTCTAGCAGAAGATATATTTAGATCTAAAAATAAGCTTGTTGAATCTATTAGGTGAGTTTAGGCAGATTTGTATGCTACAATACCAATATACACACATCAACTGTATTTATATATAAGAGAAGTAGACAAATGGAAATTAAAATTTTAAGTCATCGCTTACCAGAGAATCAAAAAATATACAATTAGAGGTAAATATAACAAAAGAAGTAGAATATATAACTGGAACTACAAATATTGAGGAAAATTTATGAATACATAATACATAAACACATAATACATAAATAAATGAAGATGTATACTTTGTTCATTGTCAGATGTCTCCATGATCATACCAAGTCTAAGCAGGGGTGTGGAGTGCTTTTCTCATTCACTGTTATTAGGGATATAAAAGTGGCACAAATACTTAGGAAATCTGACAGTTTCTTAAAAAGTTGGGCACCTGGGTGCCGCAGTTGTTAAGCATCTGCCTTCGGCTCAGGTCATGATCCCAAGGCCCTGCGATTGAGCCCCGCATTGGGCTCCCTACTCAGTAGGAAGCCCGGTTCTCTCTCTCCTACTTCCCCTGCTTGTGTTCCCTCTCTCACTGTCTCTCTCTCTATCAAATAAATAAATAAAATCTTAAAAAAAAAGTTAAGCCTTTCATATGACCCAGTCATTTTCTTGCTAAGTATTTGTCCAAGGCAAATGATGGCATATGCACTTAAAAAAACTTTTCACGAATGTTTATAACTGGTTTATTGTAATATCTAAAACCTGGAAACTAACCAAATGTTTATGAATCGGCGAATAGATAAATTGTGGTGTATCTCTGCAATGGAATATTACTCAGCAATAAACAAAATGGACCATTTGTATCCATAATAGATTTACGAGTCTTAAAAACAATTCTGCTAAGCATAAGAAGTCAGACCACCAACAGCAACAACATAAAAGAGTACATAATATAATGTAAGAGTACATAATGATTCAACTTATGCAGAATTGCAGAACATGTGAACTAATGTGTAGTGACCATAGGTCTATCGTTTACTAAGGATAGGGTCATGAGGAGTAGTAGGGAGGAATTCCAAAAGGACCTGTGGAAATTTATGAGATTATGGATACATTAAGTATCTTGATTGTAGTTTCCAAACTCATCAGTTTGTACATGTTAAATACATGCGGTCTATCATATACAAATTATACTTCGATAAAGCTGTTAAAAATCTAAATAAAATGCATATTATACATTATCAATGTACTATAATTTACTTATTTTTAAAGATTTATACAACTATAAATACCCATTTCCTTTCTTCTTGCTTCTGTGTTTTTATTTTTACTTTATTTATTTTTCTTTATGTGCTATTTTATTGTACATTTCATACCACATTTTGTTGTAAGCCACAAAATACATTGTGTATATTTTTAATCTAAATTGTCACTCAGCATTCTTGAAAAGTTACAGAACAATGTTTTATATTTACCTATATATTCATAATTCCTTATTTTTTCTTTTATTTTGAATATCCACATTTATATTAAGTAAATTTTCTAGAATTCATAACTATAAATCTCAATTTCCCTGTCGGCAGGAGGTGCATGAGCTGAGATTTTTTTTTTAGCTCAAAAGCTTGTCAAATGACATAATTTCTTCATTTTTACTAGCCTGACCTCTTAAAAAAACATTTAAAACATGTAAATATGCATTTAGTATTTTTATTGTGCTTTCAATCAGCAAAATTTTCTAAGCTGTTCTTAGTCAATCTTTGGGGAAATTCTAACAGTTTGAATGAATTAATAATTAATAAAATACTTTTATAAATATTGAATGTATATTTTTATAGTATAAATATCATTAGTAATGAAAATATTAACAATTTAGTAACTTGCTAAGCATTACTAATAAGTAATACATTTTTTAATGTTATTGAATAAGTATGAAATAACAAAGATAAAATCTAGATGCAAAAAAGTTCTTAAATAGTTTATTTTATAATTAACTTCTACTTTTGTTGGAAAAAACAATTCTGTGAATGGTCAGCTGTTTAGAAAGAGAATGAAAGCTATTAAACTTCTTGTTATCTTTTACTTTTTGAGAATACATAGATGTTACTCAAAATAAGTGGTAAATTATAATATTATTGTAATTATTCAACAATAAGCAATGATATAGTACTACTAACAGTAGTTAATTTTTGAGCAATTATGCTAAACACTCTTCCAAGAACTTTATAGGGCTTAACTAATGTAATTTTAAAGCCTTTCTTTGAAAAAGACACTATCAACAACTCTAATATATGGGTGAGGAAGCTGTGTTGCATAGATGTAACATGTATAGAATTTTAGGCTAGAAAGTTGGAAAGCCAAGGTTTGAACATAGGCAAACAGGACAAAAGGTCACATTACTTTTTTTTAAATTTAAATTCAATATATAAATTACAATTCAGTGTATAAATTACAATACAGTGTAATATTAGTTTCAGTGTACAGTTTAGTGTTTGATAAGTTGCATTTAGCACCATATGCTCATTGCATCAAGTACCCTCCTTAATGTCCATTACCCATTTACCCCAGCCCCCCATTTACTTCCTCTCCAGCAACCCTCAGTTTATTCCCTAAAGTTGAGAGTCTCTTACCATTTGCTTCTCTCTCTCTCTCTCTGTTTTTATCTTATTTTATTTTTTCTTCCCTTCCCCCATATTCATCTATTTTGTTTCTTAAATTCCACATGAGTGGAATCATGTGGTATCTTTCTCTGACTGACTTATTTCACTTAACATAATACACTCTAGTTCCACCTATGTCATTGCAAATGGCAAGATTTCATTCTTTCTGTTGGCTGAGTAATATTCCATACACGCAATGGAGTGTGTATATACATACATATATTACTTTATCCATTTATCTGTTGATGGACATCTGGGATCTTTCCATATTTTGGCTACTGCAGACATTGCTGCTATAAATATTGGGGTGCAGGTACCCCTTCGAATCACTATGTTTGTATCCTTTGGATAGTTAGTAGATCAATTGCTGGGTTATAGGGTAGTTGTATTTTTAACTTTTTGAGGAACCTCCATACTGTTTTCCAGAGTGGCTGCACCAGCTTGCCTTCCCACCAACGGTGCAAGAGGGCTCCCATTTCTCTGCATCCTCACCAACATCTGTTGTTTCCTGAGTTGTTCATTTTAGCCTGAGTTGTTCATTTTCCTGAGTTGTTCATTCTGACTGGTGTGAGGTGGTATCTCCTTGTGGTTTTGATTTGTATTTGTCTGATGATGAGTGATCTTGAGCATTTTTTCATGTGTCTGTTAGCTATTTGTATACCTTCTTTGGAGAAATGTCTGTTCATTTCTTCTGCCAGTTTTTTGACTGGATTTTTTATTTTTTTGGGTAAGTTTGATAAGTTATTTATTGATTTTGGATACTAAACCTTTATGTGATATGTCATTTGCAAATATCTTCTCCTAGTCCATAGGTTACCTTTTAGTTTTATTGATTGTTTCCTTTGCTGTGCAAAAGATTTTTACCCTGATGAAGACCCAATAGTCCATTTTTCTTTTATTTCCCCTTGACTTTGGAGCTATGTCTAGCAAGAAGTTGCTACAGCCAAGGTCAAAGAGGTTGCTGCCTATGTTCTCCTCTATAATTTTGATGGAGTAACATTTAGGTCTTTCATCCATTTTTATGTTTGTGTATGGTGTAAGAAAGTGGTCCAGTTTCATTCTTCTGCATGTGACTATCCAGTTTTCCCAACAGCATTTGTTGAAGAGATTGTGCTTTTTTCCATCAAAGCTCACATTCTTTTTTCTTTTTTTAAAGATTTTATTTATTTATTTTTACAGAGTGAGAGAGAGAGAGCGAGAGAGCTTGAGTGTGGGAGGAGCAGAGGGAGAGAATCCCAAGCAGACTCTGTGCTGAGCATGGGAGCCCAATGTGGGGCATGATCTCAGGATCCCGAGATCATGACCTGAGCCAAAATCAAGAGTCAGTCACTCAACCAGATGAGCTATCCAGGTGCCCCCTAAGCTCACATTCTTAATTATATACTTAACTATATCTTTGAGACATATAAGAACATCAAATAAAATAAATTTACTTTGCCTAAAGTCCAACCTTTGCTGGTCTGCTTTCATAATGTTAATATTTTAATGAGAAGACTTTTAATCTGAAAGCAGTGCCAAGTTCCTGGATGACAGTGACATGCTGCTCAAACTATTATAGCTGTGCTTAGGCATTTCATCCCTAAAGTGCCATACTGATTGTCACAGTTTCATATAATTATCTGCCTTGGAAATGAAAAGGCCTGAAAAAACATCCATCAAATGTCATTTTTTTTCTATGAGCTTAGGACCTTCTGACAATAGTTGTACATTTCAAGCCTATAGCTCAAAATCCCATGATACTGAAGAATCTGAAAATTGACATTACGCATTTTACCCTACAGCAACATGCCTTATTATATAGATGACTTCATCTATTTCAAAATGTGCTCCAATTTAAATATCCTCCTCAAATGCCTTCATATTTTGCACTTACTCTTAAATTTGGGACTAAAATAAAGTTTTTCGCTTGTGGTTTCCATGGGGATGGTTTTGGAAAGTAAGGTAAAAGAAAATAAAAAGTTCCTTGACCTCGCTCTATCCTAATTATTTGAAACACCTTTTCACAACAAATTCATATCATAGATATAAATATTCACTGTGAAAACTTTCATGAGCCGGCATTAAAAACAGTGTTAAAGAGTAAGGAATTTCTGTAACTTATAAAGCCACAAATAATATTTCCTTAAATATTCGGGGTACTCATCCATGAAAACATCAGGGCATAAAGTAAAATCCAATAAAAACAGCAACAAAGTTGAATAAATCGTTATCTTTACAAGGAATGCATGTCATTTTCAAATATACAAAACAAGGGTACCCAGATAAAAATGTGAAATGGAATTTTTAAAAAGCATGCCATAGAAGAAATAAGAATATAATAATATAGTCACACCAAATACTGCCTTGTACATACACTTATTTTTAAAAAACACACATTATTTTTTAGTGATTTTATGTTCTTATCAAAATTGAGAAGTACGGAATTCCCATATACCTCCTGTCTTTACACATGAATAGCCTCTCTAATATCGTGTTCACCAGGGTGGCACATATGTTACAATCCATGAATTCTACATTGACACATATTCACAGAAGGGCTCACTCTTGGTGTTTATATTCCATGGGTTTTGATAAATGTAAATGGTATTTTTCAATTATTAGAGGATCAATCATACAGAGAAGTTTTATTGCCCTAAAAATCCACTGGGCTTTAACATTCTTATTTATTCTTTGACTATTCATTCTTCTCTATCTTCCAACCCTTGAAATCAAGTGATATTTTAACTCTCCCTATAGTTTATCATTTCTAGAATGTGATATAGCTGGAATCTTATAGTATTATAACCTTTTCACATTGGCTTCCATTACTTAGTAATATGCATTTAAGTTTTCTACATGTTTTTTCATTTCTTGATACCTCACTTTTTTTTTTTTTGAACTGAATACTATTTCATTGTCTGGATGTATCACCATTTATTGATACATTCACCTCCTGAAGGACCTCCTGGTGGTTTCTAACTTTTAGCAATTATAAAGAAAGATGCCACAAATATTCACATGCAGGTTTTTGTGTGGACATAAATTTTCACTCATATCAAGAATCAAAACTGCTAGACTGCATGGTAGGAGTATATTTAATTTTGTAAGAAACTACTAACTGTCTTCCAAAGTAGCTGTACCATTTTGCATTCCCTGTAGCAAAGTGAGTTCCCATTGCTCTACATGGTTGCCAATATTAGCATGCTTTACAGGCTCACCTCACATAATTATCATTTTGTTGTTGTTGTTATTATTGTGACAATATTAAAACTTTACTTTCACCAACTTTCCAGTATACAATGCATTATTGTTAGTTATAGTTACAGACAGATAACTATAACTATAGTATCTATACTATATAGATACTATACTATATGATACTATAGTTACATTTATCTATGTGTACATGAGATTCCCAGAACATATTTCTTTTATAACTGAAAGTTTGTATCCTTTGACCAACAACTCTCATTTCCCATATCCCTCAGCCCTTAGCAACTACCATTCTACTCTGTTTCCAGGAATTTGATGTTTTTAGATTCTACTTATAAGTGAAATCATATGGTATTTGTCTTTCTCTGTCTGACTTGCTTCACTTAACAAAATGTCCTCAAATTCCATCTATGTTGTTTTGAATGGTAGGATTTCCTTCTTTTTGTGGCTGAATAATATTCCATTCTGTTAATTAATTAATTATCTATCATCACATTTTTTTAATTCCTTCATCTGTCAGTGGACACTTAGGTTGTTTCCATGACTGTCTATTATGAATAATAATGATGCAATAAACATGGGAGTGTAGATATCTCTCTGAGTTATTGATTTCATCTCGTTTGGACTGATACCCAAAAGTGGGATTGTTGGATCACATCAATTGTATTTTTAATTTTTAAGGAAATTCTATACTGCTCTTCATAATGGCTGTACCAATTAAGCTTTCTACTAACAGTGTACTAGGATTCTCTTTTTTTTATATTCTTACCAGCATTTGTTGATATTTCATTGTGGTTTTGATTTGCATTTCTCTGGTTAGTGATGTTGAGTATATTTTCATGTACCTATTGGCCAGTTGTATGTTTTCTTTGGAAAAATGTCTATTCAAATTATCCCTCCAATTTTTAATCTGATTGTTTCCTGATATTGAGTTGTAGGAATTCCTTATATATTTTAGATATTAACCCTTCTCAGATATATAGTTGGCAAATATTTTCTTCTATTCCATATTTTATTTTGCTGATTGCTTCTTTTTTTTGTTAAGAACATTTTTAGTTTGTTGCAGTCATACTGGGTTTTTTTTTTTTTTGCTTTTGTTATTTTTAAATCAGGTTGTTTTCTGACACTTTTGAACATCTTGTATGTGTCTAAGTTTTATGGATTTAGAATTTTATAAAAGTTTTCATACTTAATATGATAGAATTCTATTAAAACACATGAAACTCTAATGATTGGCAATGTAAAACAATTGTACTGTGCATGAACTGCCCAAGTAATTCCAGGTGGAAAGATTTTTACTCAAAAGTAAGTCCATCCAAACCTTTCCAGTTCAGTCCACTTCACTTTCATTTGGTAGTCATGGTGCTATGGGGATATAGTCCATGATTTTATTTTTTAAAGATTTTATTTATTTAGGAGAGAGAATGAGAGAGAGAGAGCCTGAGAGGGACTAGGGGCAGAGCAAGAAGCAGACTCCCTGCTGAGCAGGGAATCCAATGCAAGACTTGATCCTGGGACTCCAGGATCATGACCTGAGCCGGAGGCAGTTGCTTAACCAACTGAGCCACCCAGGTGCCCTATTCTATGATTTTTATTATAGGATCCTGAAGCAATTGCTTTATCTTAGAGATGCAGTGTCACTTAATATAAAATTACTCACGTATTCATTGAAATAAAAGTAAAATTTACTTTTATTTGTAACCTTAATTTTGAAATTTGAACTGATATCAATTCGTGAATTAAAGTAATATTTTTTAAAAGAAGTAATACTTTGTTGAATATATCAAAATTGTTGACTCTACAATGTGTTAACCAAGTAACTCATAGAAATAAATTTAGGAACTAAACTATATTGTTAAGGATTTCTGTTCATAGATGTTCCTTATAGCCCTATTTATATTGATGAAGAATTGGAAAAAATCTACATAGCAAGTATCAGGAGACTATTTAAGTTATGCAAAACACAAGCATCTTAACCATTTTCAAAATCAGATGTCCAGAAAAATATTTATGACACATATTACTAAATTAAAGGTTAGGTTTAGGACTATCTCCATTATGAAGCATTTTTTTTTAAGAGGAAAAGGAGAAAGAGGGATAGGGAAAGCGGTGTGGAGTGTGGAGAAAACTTTAAAATTTATTCTAAGTGTTTTTATTTTATTTTATTTTGTTCTTTTTTGTTCTGCTACTGTAAATGAAATTTTTTTTAAATTTCAAGTTTGGATTGTTCATTGCCAGTTAATAGAAAAACAAATGATTTTTGTACATTATCATGGATTTTTTAAAATAATTTTTTTACATTGATTAGCAATACAAATCTTACATTCATTCAAAGAGTACCTTAAGGACAAGCTCCACTTTGATACATTTTCTGACAACTCATCCTTACTGATACAACTCTTCAGTAAATGTTCAAGGATATCAATCATTACCACTGTATTAGTTGACTCTATAATAACATTTATATTTTCTATTTGGTTCACATTTATCTTGTAACCTCATTAAAAATGCCAACTCTTGGGGTACCTGGGTGGGCCTCTGCCTTCAGTTCAGGTCATGATTTCAGGGTCCTGGGATCAAGCCCCGCATCGGGCTCTCTGCTCAGTGGGGAACCTGCTTCCTCCTCTCTCTGCCTGCCTCTCTGCCTACTTGTGATCTCTCTCACTCTGTCAAATAAATAAATAAAAATCTTTTTTAAAAAATGCCAACTCTTGGTACTGAAGAACAGGACCCAGTGAATAGTGCATTACATGTGATGGTAGTGGCCCATGAGTGAAGCAATAAGGGATTATTTTTTGATTGATGATCTGTTTGTGTGAAGGCTTCACAATCTAGTCAGATTGTGAAGCCTTCTCCCGCAATCATATAATACTACCATGTACATTTTTCCTTTATTATTTTTCCATATGCTTCATTCAACAAAAGAGAAGAAAAACTTTGCTAAAACCTGACTAAGTAAACATGCTTCATTTGCAACCATAGCTGTAAGTAATCCATAGGAAAGGTGATGAGTTATAGATTAATTTTTCATTTTCCTATTTTCTATGGACCCTTAATTCTACTTTCTTACTTACACTCTCTTATCACATTTACAAAATACTCTTAAATACAAAGATGAGAAAAGATGGGCTGTTATGTTAGTTACTATACATTTCCATGTATAGTAACCATGATTTGGTGATACATAAGAATTCCAATCTGTAAAAGAAAACTTATTGTATATATGTACATATATATACACACATATACACATATATAATATATAATATACACACATATAATATATACCTACGTGTATATTATATATACACGTGTGTATATATTATATATAACACAAATATACTTTGCTTCAGTTATTTAAAAATAAGGTAGAGATTATGCTACTTTGAAATTTTAGTACTTAATATTCTATATTCTAATTGATTCATAATAAATTTAATTTCAGTACTTTTTATTTTTTTATTCATGTAATCAGAGTGGGGAATTTCTTTTCAAAACTCAGCCTCAATGTGAGAACAACTCTCAAATATGTTGAATGACTAAGTGGTTCTTTGATAGTTATTTTTAACATTCTTTTTATTCTCAATCTCATTACATTTCTACTGTGTATTCAAAGAAATATCCAAACTTATAAAAGTAATTTGGAAAAATGAGTTTATACAACTTTGACCTCTATTTAATAAATGAAAATTTCTGTCATTGCAATAAAATTTCATCAGACATTGTAATATAAAAGTATGACAAACTTTAATGAGTAGAGGGGGAAAAACATTCTCTTCTGCAAAATTCTGATAAGAATTTGTTTCTATAAGAGATTTTACCCTTTTCTAATTGGAAAAGTCTACTCTTCACATATTAAAGACCAAATGTAATAATATATTACTCTCATTATATTTCTTTGGAAGACTAAGAAATTTGACATGACTTATGTATATCTTTACTGTTTTACAAATAAGTTTTTCTTTGAACTTAAAATTTAAATTATTTTAGTCAATATTATGCTTTTTTCTTGAAGTGTAATTAATATATAGTGTTATATTATTTTCAGGTGTACGAAATAATGATTCAACAATACTATACATTACTCAGTGTTAATTAGTATAATGTTTTTATGTTAGATTAAGGTTATCAACACAATAATACATGTTTTAAATACTGTGGTGTATATATATACTTTAATTCCTATGATAATATAATTCAAAATATAAATGTCTTATATTGTATTTTTCAAAAAACTTTGGTGGCACCAAACAAAAGAATTTAAATTGCATTGCATTTACAGTATATTGTATTACATAGCAAAGTTGTATCTAAAATTGCTTATACATGCTTATTTTTATCCATGGTATAAATTTGAGGTATATTTTGGCCAGGCTTTCAGACAAAATCTTAAAAGGCCCTGATAAGATAACACACATGTAACCTACACACAGTAGTACTTCATTTTCTTGGTTTTATTGTGGTGGATTTTTTTTAATTCCTCTTTTTGCTTATGGACATTATCCACATCATTAAGATTCAATACAAAATTCAAAAACTTAGAAAAGGATTCATATGTGATCCTTAACATAGTAAATAGTGATAAAGTTCTGAGTGTGAGAAGAACAAAAATGTTTGTACAGATGCTTCAAGTTTGTCAAATAGAGGTTAAAAGATGATTTTTGGAGGTGTGCACCATCAACCTTCATCATTTCCTTTAGCAAAATTTAAATAATAATTAATGACAGTGTTTATTTTTAATCTAAAACTCTGATTTTATAACCTCACTGGTGAAAAGAGAATCTGGTGTCACAAAGCCTGTATGGTTACACAGGAACAATCAGACAAAGCTGAGAGTTATCTTTTCCTTTTGGGGAAGGCATTGCTTCCATTCTAGTACTCACTATTCCCTGTTACCTTCCTGAATCTGAGGCTGAGGGTGTCACCATTTATCATCTGTTAGCACTCTTGTTTTCTTCTAGTTGGGATTAATAATAAATAAATAAATAATAAATAAATAAATGTGTGTGTGTGTGTGTGTGTATATATATATATATATACATATACATATATATATACACTTATTTAAATAACATAGTGCCTGATAAAAAAATCCAATATTTAATTAAAATGGGCTTATTGTATATTAAGCCACCTTCAATATATATTCCCATTCTAAGGAGAAAAATTTCTCCTATTTTTTTGTTGTTTATATCTTTTTTTTGAAATTCTTGAATATGTTAGCTTTAATGAGTATAAAGGAAATAGAAAAATCTGCTACAATAATGCATAATTCATGGATTTACTAGAAAGCATACATTTAAATATATCTTACACAAACTAACAAAATAAACAGTATTGTTTTATATATATCCATTTCACAAAGCCAGTACACTCAAGCTTTTCACATCCATCTTCAAATTTGCTTCTTCATTATTACTATAGCCAACTTGTCAGAATTAGTCATTTTATCTTCATGTCTACTTAATTGTTTGAGGTATAATAAATTTAACCCTCTTAATATAGCTGGAACTATAACCAAATACTAAAATGCACTTTAAAGTGTTATGTATACTTGGAAGAAGTTAGCAGTAGTAGCAAAATATTCAGTTTATTTAGGATGCCATAATATTAGAGAGAGCAATAAGGGTAGTAAAGCCAAAGTCTCTAGGACAAAAAAGGCTTAAAAAAAAAATAACCTAGGTGACAAGGTGTCTTAACAAAATCCAAGAGTGGGCATGTGGGAAATGCCACTGATACCAAATTTCCATTGTATTAGCAACTAGAGAAATCAGATAAAAAACATAGTGACTAAGGTAAGAAAGGTAAGGTAAGGTAAGAAAAAAAAGGGAGTAGAAACTGAAATGAACAGGGCAGGTACAATAGGGAGAAAGGGAAGAGAAGATCGAACTTAAAATGGTGAAGTATTCCAGGAGATGTATATGAAAGCATATTCTTAAAAGTACTTTGATGTACTAAAATTCCTTTTAATAATTTTAAGAAATTTTTCCTATAATTGTCAAAATAAAGTAATAATGATCAAATTTATACAAAGTTACAAGGAAAAAGTAAGGAAAAAATTAATGAAGTATTAGATAATGACAACATCTCAGAAAAATATATAAAAGCCTGTAAACAAATATCACTCACACCTTTATTAAAATTACCTCAAGTTAAAACTCAACCAGATGACCACCAAATGGTGAACTGATAGACAACATATGAGACATAGAAATGATGTAATACTATCCGCCAGTAAAAATGAATGAGTAACAAATATGCAACAACATGAATTAATATTAAAAACATTATGCTAAATGTAAGAAGCTAGACTTAAAAACTTATACAGTATATGACTCAATTACATGAGATTCTGGAGCAGACAAAATAATAGAGGCAGGAAATAAATCCTATTATTTTATTATGTTATATTATTATGTGTATATTTGTGCAGAGGTAGCTGATGTCAAAAAGGCTGCTTAGGGGCACATGGGTGGCTCAGTTGGTTAAATGACCAACTCTTGATGGCTATTCAGGTCTTTATCTCCGGATTGTGAGTTCAAGCCCTGCTTTGGGCTCTACACTGTGTGTGGAGCTTACTTTCAAAAAGAAAAAAAAAAAAAAAGAAAAGAAAGAGAGAAAGAGGAGACAGGAAGAGAAAGAAAGAAAGAAAGAGAAAGAAAGAAAGAAAGAGCAAGCTAACTAGATTAAGGGTAATTTGATGGTCAGTGGAAGGGTTCTGTGTGTTGGTTCTGTTAGTTTACCATACACATTTATCAAAATATAAAATACATAGAAATGTATACCAAAAAAGTTAATTCCAGTAAAAATAAAGTAGCAAAGGAATTTCAAAAACAAATAAATAATTTGAGGATAAATTTGAAAATATTTTCAATAGTTGTAGGCTGAAAAAACAAACTGTTAATGAGAAGGTGTCTAAATAAATGGAGAGATGTACTACATTCATGTATTGGGAGAAGTATTATTAAGATGCCAATTATACCCAAATTGATCTATAAATTAAACTGATCCCAGTGAAATTCCCAGCAGACTTTTTTGTTGTTGAAATTGACAAACTGCTTTTAGACATACATGGAACTTAAATGCACCTAAAACAATCAAAACAATTATGAAGAAAAAAGAACAAAATTAGGGAACTTATACTACCTGAGTCCAAGATTTATTTTAAAGTGACAGTTACCAAGATCATGTAGATTGGGCATTTATAAAGACCTACTGCTTCATGGGACAAAATAGAGTGCACAAATGGGATAGATAGATAGATAGATAGATAGATAGATAGATAGATAGATGATAGATATAGATATATATAGTCAATTTTTGGACAAAGCTGTCAAGGCGATTCAGTGTCAAAAGGTAATTGTTTCAAGAAATAGAATACTAGAAAAATTGGATAGCCATATAAAAAACAACAATATTTGATATTTACTTCACACTACATAAAAAATAATTTGAAAATGATTATACTCTTACTGGAAAGAGATATAATTAATAAAATTTAAAAAGAAAACAATAAATTTTTAGAGATCTTAGAATTACAGATCTCCTGAATGGACACAAAAATATATGAAATAAAAATAAAAATGTTGATAAATTAGAAGTCATGAAAGTTAAAAGCTTTTTCTCTTTTAAAGTCATTCTGAAGGGGTGCCTGGGCGGCACAGTTGGTTAAGCATCTGACTCTTGGTTTCAGCTCAAGTCATGATCTCAAGATCATAGGAATGAGCCTCACATCAGGCTCTGTGCTCAGTGGTAAATCTGCTTGAGATTGTCTCTCTCCCTCTGCCTTTACCCCTCCCCTGACTCTTACTTTCTAAATAAATAAATAAATAAATAAATAAATAAATAAATAAATAAATAAAATCTTTAAAAATAAAAAAAAATCATTATGAAGAGAAGACAATGAGGAGCCACAAAGAGGGAGAATATATTCATAAATTTGATTCTGGGAAAGAACATTAGAACTTCAACTTTCTGATTAGACAAATAATCCAATTAAAAATGGAAAAAAAATGTGTACAGAGATCGCACCAAGGAAATAGTCACATGACAAAGATGATTTTATATGTAAATACACAGGACACAATGATGCTTATCACAATTAGTCATTAAATAAATGTAAAGCAAGCCTTCTATAAGACATCATTGCATACCTAGTACCCCAGAAGAAAAGTTAAAATTAAAAACGGTTGTTCGTGTTAAGTGTTGGCTAGGGTGTGGAGCAACTGGAACTCTTGTACCATGCTGGTGGCAATATTACCTTAAAGTAGTTTAATTTTAAATGACATAAAATAAACGGCCATCATTACCATAAAGTATCCCTATGAGTTAAATTACTTTAAAGTAATATTTCATTGTGGTCATGATTTACATTTCCCTGATGAATAGTCATGTTGGGCACCTTTTCATGTGCATGGTATATGTATGTCTTCTTCAGAAAAATGTCTTTTCAGGGGCTCTGCCCATTTTTAATTAGATTATTTTTGGTACTGAGTTATATGTTCTTTATATATTTTTGATATTAACCTCTTATCAGATATATCATTTTCAAATATCTTCTCTTCTGTACATTGTCTTCTTGTTTTGTTGATGGTTTCATTCACTGTGCATAAACTTTTTACTTTAGTGTAGTCCCAATATTTTATTTTTGCTTTTGTTTCACTTGCCTGAGGAGACATATTTAGAAAAATGTTGGTAAAGACAATGTCAAGGAAATTATTCCTTTATATTTCATTCTAGAGTTTTACGGTTTCTTCTCTCACATTTAGGCCTTTAATCTATTTTGAGTTTATTATTGGGTAGGTGTGAGAAAGTGGTCCAGTTTCATTCTTATGCATGTAGTTGTTCAGTTTTTCCAGCACACTTTCTTGAAGAGACTGTCTTTTCCTCATTGTATATTCCTGCTCCTTCATCATGGATTAATTGACCATATAAACTTGGGTTTATTTCTGGGCTCTCCATTCCATTCCATTGATCTATATATCTATTTTTATGGCAGTACCACACTGTTGTGATTACTATAGCTTTGCAGTATTTCAAGATACACTTGAAATCTGAGGTAACATTTTTTACATATCAGAATAACCAAAATCAAAAACATCAGAAATAACAAGTGCTGGAGTTTGGCTGGGAAAATGACTGAGTAGGGGACCTTGAGCTCACCTTATCCCATGGATACAACTGGATAACACTTACATCAGCATAAATAATGCAGAAAGTGACCTGAAGACTGGCAGAACAAGCTCCACAACTAAAGGTAGAGAAGAAGGCACAATGAAGAAGGTAGAAAGGGTGACTACATGGTCTAAAAATGAAATGGACTGTGGCCTGTCTGTGACGGGGAGAGAGCCAGCGGCATGGAGATGGGTGAAAAATAGACTTTCACAATGCAGAGTCCACAAATGGAGAACAAATCTCCGTATCATTTGCCTTTGAAAGTGAGAGGGTCTAAATTGTGTGAGTTCTTACAACCAGCTAGGCTTACAGCCTGTAATTTAAAAAATCAGCAGTCTTGGCTCTGGGAGAGCCAGAGGGCATCAGACAGCAGAGCCTCCACCCTTAAAGAGCCAGCAGGACAAACAACCAGAACAGATACAGTGCAGAACCAGGAGTTTGAAAAACACCAAAGGAGAAGGTACAGAGAATGATTTGCTTGTGTCACTTCCCTCTCCCACCCCCTACCATAAATAATGGCCACCTTGGGGAACCAGTGCAGTGCTGAAAAACCATAGCAAGATAGAAAAAAAAAAAAAAAAAAACTAAAGTTATACCATGAATGTTTTCTTTTTTTAAAAAAATGTTTTACTTATTTATTTATTTAGGAGAGAGAGCACATGAATGCAAGGGGAGGGACAGAGGAAGAGGAGAGAGTGAATCCCAAGCCAACTCTGAGCCAAGAGCAAAGCGCTACATGAAACTTGATCTTACAACCCTGAGATATTGAGCTGAGCTGAAACCAAGAGTTGAATGCTTAACCAACTGAGCCACTCAGGCACCCCCTATGGATCTTTTTCTTTCTCTATCTCTTTCTTTTTAAAGGTTGCTTTATTTTATTAGAGAGAGAGAGAAAGAGAGAGAGTGTGTGTGTGAGCAGGGGGAGGGTCAGAAGGAGAGGGAGGAAGAGAATATTCAAGCAGACTTCTTCCCCCTCCCCTGCTTGTGATCTCTTTCTCTCTCTGAGTCTTTAATAAATAAATAAAATCTTGAAAATAATGGATTTAATTTGCTTCCTTGAAACATGTAAACCTGGAGAGAATGAAAATCAAAAGAAAAGATGAAACAAAGTAGGAAATGAAGTTTAATTAAGTTAACTAAGATATAATTTATTAACGAATTGGTTAATTTTATTTCTCTAGTAAATCCTCATTGAACATCTATAACATGTTTGATTCATTTGGTTCTGGGACATAAGACAATAAAAAATAAAAAAATAAAAAAATATATATATATCTAGCACCAAGGAGCTCATTCTTCAAAATCCTTTCTATATAAAAAATCAAACATTCGCCTCAATTTCCTTCTGATTTTTATTGATTTGCTTTATATAAAAATACTTGATAGATTTGCATACTATTTGATGCGAGAAATTTCTTTAAAAACTATTTTTGTACCAATTTTTACATCCTTTACCCCTTCCCATTGATTTATGATGCTTCCTTCAAATTGTATTTATGCATTATAATAGCAGATTTTCTTGATAAACTTTTTGTTTTATTTCTTTATCCTCTCTGTTGCTTAATCTGCTTCTATTATACCATTTTATTTTTTAGCTTAATATATTTTAGGTTTTTTTATTTTGTTTATTTTTAAATAATCTCTACACCCAATGTGGGGCTTGAACTCACAACTCTGAGATCAAGAGTCACATGCTCTACCAACTGGCTACATGTGTCCCATTTTTAGCTTAATTTTTTAACATATGTAATGACATAAATAAAATAGATACATAAGAAGTACTTAAATCTGGGGCATTAAAAGATGATAAAACTTGGAGTGCCTGGGTGGTTGATTAAGCATGTGACTCAATTTCAACTCAGTTCATGATCCCAGGGTCATGGGTTAGAGCCCCACATCAGTCTCCACGCTCACTGTAAAGTCTGCCTGTGACTCTCTCCCTCTCCTTCTACCCCTCCCCCTTGCTCATGTGTACTCTCTCTCTCTAAAATAAATAAATCTTTTAAAAAAATAGACAAAAGTCCATATTTTTAAAAAATAAAAAAATAAAAGATGATAAAACTAAGAGCTGGGGAAATAATTAGTATAATAATACATTCTAATTGTCATTTTGTAAGTTCTTTTCCTGAGGATTTTTGAAAACCCAGATTCCTAGTAAAAAAACCTCTGGTTTGATTCTTTACCATACTCTTCTTTTTGTATTTTCTCTTTTGGTAGTTTAAATTCCAAGTGTTTTCTACTCCACTTGAAGCATATTACCTTTTAAAGATAATGCTCAGTCTAGAATAGTATATTTGTTTTATCAGTGGATTTATATAGAAGCCTTGTTTGGCATGTTAGTAGCCTTCTTTCAGTATTAATTCTGAAATACTTTCTTGTGGACTTTTAATTCCTTCTGTAGTGGTCCCTAGAATTCTGCATTTGTGTTTGCTGCAAAGATCAGTGTTTTAATCTAGACTGTGGCTCTGAACTAGATTACATTTGCTTTCTTTGCTAGAAAGTGTTGCTATTCAAATTGGGGATAGGGTGAAGCTGAAATCAATATCCTTGTACAGGGTGATGCTTCATGAAGTAACATCACTAAAAATCAAGAGGAATCAATAGTTCAGTAGCCTTTAGAAATCCAATGCTCACCAACATGTGGTCTATAAAAACACAGAGGTATACAGTGTAAGCTACAGAGTCAGTGCGTGTTGGCAAAACTTTCCATAAAAATGGTTTTAAAGTGTTTAAACTCAGAGAAAACTTAATTCTAATTGTTTTTCTGATTAGCACTCATGTAAGTACCCCATGTCTACATGAATCAACATATCTGTTCAAGCTTTCCTATGATTATTCTTCACATTGACACTGAAACATTGAATTGCAGGGCTATTACATGATAATTTTGAGGAATTAAGGTGTAGAAACCGTCACTAGTGAATTAATGAACACACAATTATATATTATGAATATGCAATCTCTTTAAAAAATTTGTATTAAATAATATGGTTACATTAACCCTTACCAATTATTAATTCTATGACAATATTATACATATCAAAATAAAATTTCATATTCTTTTTATTTAAAGATTTTATTTATTTATTTGAGAGAGAGAGAGAGAGAGAGCACATGAGTGTGGAGCAGAGGGAGAGGGAGAAGCAGACTCCTCACTGATCAGGGAGCCTGATGTGGGGCTTGATCCCAGGAGCCAAAGGCAGACACTTAACTGACTGAGCCACCCAGGCACCCCAAAATTTCATACTCAAAGAATAACAAAATTGTTTGTGCTTTAAACTGCATAAATATTCACTCTGAATTTTTTTTACAGATTATTTTTCTGCAATGTCTTTGTTTTTGGTAAATATATCCTCTAACTTAGATTTTAGTTATGATTTCATATATAATTTTTTCTGATTTATTAAGGAGGCTAAAAGAATTCATATAATTTCTGTTCTATGTTGTTTTAATATAATATTATAGTATTATAATATTACTGCTGAGCAGAGAGCCCCATGTGGGCCTCGATCCTAGTACCCTGGGATCATGACCTGAGCCGAAGGCAGAGGCTTTAACCCACTGAGCCACCCAGGCACCCTGTTTTTCTTAATTCTAGGAGATATAAGTTGCTATGATCTTATTTTCCTCCACAGTGACAGTAAGTGCATATTCACCTATTCGGGCAATCTTCACAAACAGAAATGTGTCTGTCATGCCCCCAAGGAAATCTCACTGAAAGTTCATGAACAAAGGGGTAGCTAATATATTGAACATCCCTTCTATTAATTGGTTTTATTTTAGAATGTCTAGTAGTTTATATTTAAATATAGATCTTTGTTATGAGTTTAATATATATAATTGCATCTTACAAAAATAATGGAAATACCATTTCAATAATATAGTTAGTGTTAGACTTCTGTTAACAGTATTTTTTCTTTTGCAATTCAAAATTATTAGAGTATTTGTTATACATTTGTTCAAGCTAATAAATTTTTACCTTTTTTTCACTTACTTATCATCTCCTAGTAAGTGACACAATTTAAAAAATTAACAAATCATTTTCTTTTTTCTTTCAATTTTTTAGTGACAATGTGTTACCTTAAAACAAGCGGTGCATTTTCTTCCAAAAGAAAACATTTGATATAACTTAGACTTCTTATTTTATTATCATACAAGAAGACCTTAATATAAACATTTGACTTCTTTCATTATCATTATAATAAAATAATAAAAAGAGAACTTTTCACCTTAGTTTATTTTCTTCCAAATATGTGCCAAGCATGAAGTATGTCATTGTCTCATATTATACAAAATTAAATTTATAAATAAATCCTATAATTTAGTCTTTATAACTGTCCTCACTTAAAATGAAGAAACTGAGAATCAGTTGAGTTGAGGCACCTAAATCAACACTATCAAATGATGCAACTATCAAGGCCAGTGTTTCCCAATACAAGTTCAGTGTTCTTTTCTTTCACAAAATAACATATTTACTCTTGCTTTATGTTATTCATTTTTAAGATGTCCACTTTTAGTGTGTTATTAAGGACACAGTACACACATTATACAGTCCTGACTGAAGGCAACTAAAAAATTAAAGCATTTATAAATTCACATGAGAAAACTTTGGCTAAAAATCATCCTTGTTTTCTATTTTTCTCTGAGTGTCCTAATTAACCCCTTTCCAAATGTTGGCTTTATCATTCAATGATGCATCAAGATGATTGGAGCATCGAGATGATTGGAGATGTGACAGATATCAAATACAATATGCACATATGGGAAACATGTCCATGTTATTCAATGGAGTGGAGAAATTTTACCCAGATTACTCCCAGGTAATATTGCCTCATGTCTCATTAGCAGACTTAGATTGCAATCATATCCCTAAACCATTCAACAGTACAGGTCTGGTGAGCACCATGACTCACTTGGATTAGTAATAATTCGTAACTGGATCTGGGAATGTGGTTGGCCTACCTTGAGTCACTTAAATGACACAGGGATTCTGTTAGGAAGAAGGAACCAAGCAATTTATATGCTAAGTAAACCCTAACAGTTCACTAACATTATTTGATTGCAAACCACTAACCACTAACAGCATCTGCCACATTTGTTTTCTGTAGTGAGACTATAGAGAGACTGAGATATACATTCTGAAAGAAAAGATGTGCAAACACTTGTGTTTTTTGTGTGTATGTTCATTGGTTGAAAAATGTGGTCAAAATATGCAAGAGAATAGAAATCTGAACAAAATATAAGATGCTATTTATTTTAAACAAATTAGAACTGTATATTCACACTTAGTTACATATTTTATTTTCAATTTTTATGATGAAAGAGTAGACGCTGTATTTACGATGTTTTAATTTTTCTAAAGACACAGGACTTTGTATTTAAGGGGAGATTTATTATTAAATTATTAAGGGTGACAGAAAATTTCAGGCATTTTACTATGGTTTACATTGTTTACTTGGGCTATGAAGTCATCTTGTACCCTTTCTGTAACTTTGCAAGCTTGGCTGGGAAAAAAAGAATAAATCAAAATGAGAAATAGAAATCTTTGTCTCCTAACACAGAGCAATTAGTACCAAAGTAAAATATATACCTATTGTTGGTTTTGAGATAAATGTAAATGATAAAAGCTCATGGGGAAGGGCAACTGAATTAGCCAAGTTAAGCCAGACTAACTAATAAATCCTGAAATTACATTGTTGTAGAACAAGAAACATTATTTATTATTTATAGAAAATCAATTTTAGGTCAGAGGAGTGGCTCTAAAATACAGTGATAGATAGCCACACTGTATGTACACTTCTTATGATGCTATCATCTCAACATGTGGAACTCAACTAGTGGAGAGGGAAGAAGAGATGAAATGGCTTTTAGTTGCCTCAGCTGGACACATACCACTTCAGTCTAACCCAACTGCAAAAAAGTCTGGGCTATAACAGAGAAAATATGGATAGTCAGTGTGTATTAACAAACTGCAGCAGGAGCTTTGGCTGGATGAGGAGGGCATTGGGTTTAAGAGGTTAAAGAAGAAAAAGAGAAGGTGAGAGGTGGTATCATATTTTACAAATGTACTCCAGTATTCATGTCTCATCTCTTGTGTGATTATTCTTCCATGCTTGGCTGCATGATTTGTTTTGACCAATGGAATAATATCTGAAGAGAAATTCCACTCCTGATAACAGCCTCAAGATCCAGTATTTCCTATATTCTCTTTTACCTCTAAAATGATGACTGACCATGCTCCAGATAGAGTCTGCTTAATCATTGCTACAGGAGACAAGCAAGATCAACTGAGTGATCTTTTGGACTTTCTTTTTATGGTTCAGGTTTTCATGATTGTCTCAGCAACCTCACAAGCATGCATTTACTTCATGGTTCAAGTGAATGCTAACTCCCTCACATGAAATTTCAGGAGTGATACCTGAGGATACCTGAGGGATATGATGCCCACAGCCAAAGTTCTGAAGATGAAAGCTAAACCAAGTGAACTATTGTAGAATCCAGTTTGTTCCAACTCCTACTAAAGCTGAAGAGCTCAGAGATTACCAGCATGTCCTGGGTAATGCCTGTGCTAAGAGCATGTGGGTCATTTATGGACTCTGTGCAAGTGTAAGCTGGTCATTTGATGTTTCTGAGGCTCAAATTGGGAGAATAATAGTAGCTAATTCAAGAATTTGTTGTTGTTGTTAGACTATACCTAATTATGCTATTTAAATTGATGTCTCAGCAAAGTTAACTGTTTTGATATAGAACTAAGTAAATATTTATCAAAGGAAGAGAATTATTTGATAAATTTAATATTAAAATATAGGTTGATTGGTAATATCAAATATTTCTAGGAGGAATGTCTTAAAGTATCTTTATAAGGATTGCAAAGGTGACTTAGATTTCTATAACTGATGCCACTTTCCCTAACTAATATATATGTCCTTTAAAAAAAAAACGTCCTTGGGCGCCTGGGTGGCTCAGTGGGTTAAAGCCTCTGCTTTCGGCTCATGATCTTAGCGTCCTTGTATCGAGGCCCGAATTGGGCTCTCTGCTCAACAGGGAGCCTGCTTCCTCCTTTCCCTATCTCTCTGCCTGCCTCTCTGCCTACTTGTAATCTCTCTCTCTGTCAAATAAATAAATAAAATCTTAAAAGCAACAAACAAAAGTCCTCCACCCACCTTTTTTAAACCTTCAAAGTAGCAATGTGGGAGGAGGCAAAAAAGTTTAAACATTAATGGTTTTTGGTAAGGAACCTGTGTGTGTACATGCACACAGGCACATAACAGTTCAGTACTTTACTGTGTATGTGGTGTTAGATACATATTTATATCTATATTTATCAACTGTGAGATGTAACATGTGCCTTGACCAAGTTTGAAAGTCCCTTCAAAATACATATTAGTGGCTTGAAGTAAAGAAAGAAAACTAATTCAATTCTCAGTTGTGCCTTCAAAGCTCGTTTATACGTAGAAAGCAGATTAGAAATGTATTGCTTTTTTAGACCCAGGGTGAAGGAATCACAAGATATATTTTCACAAGGGCAACTACACCAGTTGAAGTTTATAGCATAATAAAATAACAGAAATTACTGAGTGTTTTGGGGGCAACAAATGGCAGTGATCTCACTGTGTTACCACAGAGGTTTGAAATGTTAGAAGAATCTTGGTGTGTAGGCTATAATTGATAATGGCAAAATTCTCAGTGGAGACATGAAAGAACAAAAATGATGCTCTGAGGACTAACAATGATTCAGAAGACTCTCTGGATAGTAGGCCCTCGGTAGTCGTTTGCTTTGAATTATGTTTCTTATACCATTTAGAAAAAAAAAATCACTTATTTGGAAAGCTAATCACAAATATATTTGTTAGGGAAAAAATCACTAGTAAGCAAACTTCATAAGGATTGCTGTTTATAAGAAATATTTATTTTAAATTTTAAAGAAAAGATGATTCTATTCAAGATTTTCATAATATAAATTAAATTTGAAATCCAATTTGTGGTGTTTTAAAAATATAAGTCAATTTTCTAAAGTAGATTACTGATTCTATTTTCTTCCAAAAAACTTTGAACAGTTCTGAAATATATTAAAATTAATCTTTAAAAAAACAATCCTTCATTTCATACTTGTATGAACCTGAATATTTAACAAAAACTATATACATATAACATGAAGGTGATAAATATCTTAGACATACATAACTTAGACATTTCAGAAACCTTCAATTACATTAAAACTGTCCTAAATTTTTCAGCTCACATGAATTATTTTTCCCTGCATTACTGTTCTCAAAGTGCATATTTTCTAGCTAAGTAATATAGATCAAATCCTGACTAGGAACTGCATTTCATTGAAAATAATACTGGAACTTTTACTGAGCTAGTACTGCCTATTGACTAAATGATATGGTATATCCATTCAAGTATTTCAGTGTAGTTTAAAAAAAATTCACATGTTGGAATGACTATTCAAATAAACAGACTGGATGACTCAGGTATTTAACAAATTCATGGAAGCTCTTTTTGATTTAAAAAAATAAAGAAACAGCAATCATAAAGATAATCATGGGTAAGTTTACTAAAGATTTTTTTTTTTTATTCTTTGCCCAAGGGGTACAGGTCTGTGAATCATCAGGCTTACATCTTTCACAGCATTCACCAAAGCACAAACCCTCTCCAATGTCCATAACCCATCCACCCTATCCCTACCCTCCCACCCCCAGTAACCCTCAGTTTGTTTTGTGAGATTAGGAGTCTCTTATGGTTTGTCTCCTTCCCCATCCATTTTTTTTTACAGAAAATAAAGGATGCAGCCACATTTTTAGAAGAATGTTGACTTGAACGTAATTCCTTCTTAAACTAAATAATACTCATTCATTGATTAGTTAGTGGCTATCAACTAACATTTTAAAATTTCTTTGGAGGTTGGCTGCAATAGCAGACTGTGTGTTTATATAACAGACAACAATAAATGAACAGTCAATAAACAGATACTAATCACATAAGGTGAGCACGAATATCCAAAATATCCAAAACATGTTCCCATAGTAGAAAATAAAGGCAGGAGAACAAAAGTATTAGGAAGCAGACAATATAACCACAGACATCACATGCCTAAAGAAAACACAATTTTATAGCCAGTATCTTTTTTTATAATTTTCATCAAGAAACCACTGAAGCTTCTATCTTTTAGAGACAGTTGGGATTTGAGTCAGGATATTTTAACTCAGAATGAGTTATGGCTACTCATTGTCTAGGTCTTTCCCAGCCACAATCCATGTCTTCCAGTTATGGTGTTTTGTATTATAGTATGTCAATATTGTGTATTAAATAAAGTAAAACATTTAAAAACAATATATAACAATATATTAGAAGTGTTTTCTTATTAAACTTCACTTTTGTTTGACTACATTAAATTATTTAGTTCATAAATGTCAACATCCATCAAAATTTTATTAACTGTCACCAAAAGTGAGAAATTAGTATTTATACATTGGAATTTTTATTTAGTTTTCTAAATAGTCATATCTGTGAAATAACTTTTTATCATTTTTAATAGGACAATAGTCACTGCATGTGTTCTTCAATTAAACAAACAAATCAGCTAATTAAAATTCCTTTATATGTTCATGTTTGCCAGTTTACCCCATGTAAAATGTCATTACTCAAATAATATCATTACGATACACTCCTGAGCTTTATTACTGAGAAAAGAAAATCTATCAGTAAATCATGCAGCGAAAACATTAATTAAAATAAAAAAGTCATATAATCAAATATGGCTAAAGAAATTGAATAGCACAATCCCCCCAAAAAAGTACTCAAAAATATGGATTTTTTTACATGCTCACAAAATTTGCAGTAGCAAACCTATGTCCTTATTCAGTTTAGCTGCATAGTGCTGACAGAATATCCCACAAAGCCTTGTAGTCAGGAATCATAGACAGTGGTAGATGGATTGGGGATTTAGAGGGCAAGGGAGATGCTCTAAGCGAAAGCACCAATTTATCAGTCTCTGACAATCCTGAGTCTGCAGGAAAAACCAAGAAGGTGGACAGATAGCAAATGACAATGAAACAAGGAGTGGAAACTGAATATTTATCTACTGATTCTATGATGAGTTAACTGACAAAGGGGAAAAATTCCTGTTGAGATTTTTTTTTAAACTTTGCAGAAATTATATACTGTATACTTGGACTTCACCCTAATGTACTTAAGTTTATAAAACAAATTTTCACTGAATATCATATACAACTTTATGTAGATTTTCTATCATGCATCTCTAATATTATTCATTTACCATGCATCTCTAAACGTCATTCAATAATGATACTATTGACTTTAATTTCAATTAAAGTCATAAAAAATGATTTTCTATTTCAAATGCCTATATAATTGGAAAAAAGGTATCAAATTTATGTGAAGGGAAAACAGATAAACATTTAAACCTATTTAACATAGATAATTTAACATTCAGATAACATAACTGACAATATTTGTTAACATAGATCAATTCTAATATAAACCAGGAGGTTTCCCAAGTCATGCTACAGATTCACACCAGATACATGATTCTTTACTATGAAAATATTGGTTCCTCATGGACCTGTACATGTTAAATACTAACTAGTTTTGGAGATGGCCTATAATTCACAGGCCATGTTATTTTATGCAGATAATTACACTGCAGTTGCTTTAAAGTTTTAAGCATATTTTGTTCCTACATATCATGTTGTAAAATTCCAGAACTATCAATTTTGACAAATCCAGATATATCATAAAACATTTTTTAAATATTCTAGTTTTACTACTACCATCACTACAACAGCTACGACTACTATACTACTACTTACTATTAGTAGTAGTACTACTAATATAACATTAAGTGATGAAATGTGTCACATCTTTCATGGTTGGCACATATTTTTTTTAAGATATTTATTTATTTATTTATTTATTTATTTATTTATTTATTTAGAGCATGCAAGAGGGGAAAGAGGCAGAGGAAAAGGGAGAGAGAGACTCTCAAGCTGACTCACCCCTAAGCATGGAGCCAGACTCTGGGCTCAATCTCAATGATCCTGAGATCACGACCTGAGCCAAAATCAAGAGTCAGATGCTTAACCGACTATGCCACCCAGGCACCCCATGGCTCTTATTTTTAGGATTGGACTATGTTTTTCTTTCTTTATTTCACAATGTTAAAGTTCACTGGTTTTTTTTGTTAGTTTTGTTTTGTTTGTTGTTCCACCCACCCCCCTCCTTATGTGATTGGTACATCGTAGTTATTTAACACTTATGTGTTTACAGAATACAATGCTTTGGCTAAAACTTGAAGGAAAATGTTAGTTTTTAATTAAAACTTGTATTCTTGAAATATTTTTGACATTGATTTTTAATTGTGGGATTGGGTTCCTGGGATAAGATTTGTGGATATCCTTTGAGGATGTATAGTCTTCCTAAGAAGAAGCATTTTTTAAAATAGATATATGAGGTGCTATCAACCTATGAACGTTAAAAAATATCACTATAGGTTTCTTTGAACCACATGTATGTTACTCTGAATATAGTTTTATCACTATTACGTGTGTATATGTGTGTACATATATGTACACATATATGTACATATATAAATGAGTTATTTTATTTAATAATTTACTCAAAGTTGTATAAATATAATTTCGATATTTTTCTTTTGCCCAAATATTTAAGGTAAAGTGTTTATTTTTATTATTTGTTAACTTGCATTTCACTATTAATTTTTACTTGTATTGTTTTCATAGAGAAACTTGGCCTGAACAAATTTTGCAGTTTGACTTTACTAAGGTTTTCTTTGTGAACCAACATATGTCCAGTTTTGAAAATTCACTATAATAATTGGCAACAAATGTGCACTTTATATTTGTAAGATTCCCATCACGTGCTTATATGAAACATATTCAAATACATTACCATCTTACAATTCATATGAACCTATTTATACTTATATTGATAAAGGTATTTTTAGTTTCACTTAATGCATATTTTTACATGTCTTTTTGGATAAAAATATTTTTTCATGCTAAAATCTCATATTTGTATAGAAATATCAGAAATATTTATATTTTACCTATAAGTGATATAAAATTATCCATTGCTACTTTATCATTTTTAATTTAATTTTATTAAACAATGATTAACTTGGGCTTCCTAATTTTCTTATGATCAAATTACTTTATTCTTAAACATTCTTTCAATTTTTCTGGGTTATTTAGATCTAGATTGATCTTTCTTATAACATTTTAACCAAAAATTTTCTCTTAATATTATGTGAAATTTCTGAAAAATAAAATGAATTCTCTCTGGGAAATTTGTCTTACTTCATTTGTAAAATAAACATGACAAAACTTTCAGATAATATAAGATATACTATGCGAAGAAATTAAAAGACAACCTGATGATGAGAGTGGCTTTATCATTAACATATAGTCATCTACAGAACATGACTAAAGTTAATCCTGACAAATAAATCACACTTAACTTTCTCTACATTCCAAATCTTGACACATTTTCCTACCTTGAATAGCAAGAGTTGACTGTAGCTGCACTCATGACACAGCAGTTAAGACATACCAAGTTTTCCCAGTGATAATAATCAATGCTAGCTCTTTTAGGAGCTCTGAGTTTTACAAACAATGCCTCCCAAAGACGTAACTGACAGACCAAGTAATCTTCAGTAAACTCTCTACCATGGAAGGCCTTCCTCCTTTTTCATACTAATGTGTTGGACAAGTGGACATAAAAAATTATTATCCTTTCCTCACAGTCCAGCTGCCTTAGCTGGACCAGGCCCTTACCCTGGAACACATTTCAAAAACAAAACCACATATACTGTATTTCATTTCTCATGAAATAGTACATTACCCAGGACCAAAAATGAAATCAATTTACCTTTTTGTTCTCACTCCCTGCCATTCCCATGCCTCTCTTCTAGAATAATCACATGTTTAGGCTAAGTAACAAAAGAATGAAAGTGAGTGCAGAAGGTTTGCTAACCTTGGCTTGATTAACTGTAAAAGTGAATCCTTCCTGTGTTTTAGACAAAACAAAACAAGACACTAGTCTCCTTAAAACTGGATATTTTCCTATCTTTTGTCTTTATGACTTGATATCTTTGAAGAATATAAGCTATTCATTTTGTAGCAGTACCTCTATTGGGTTTTTCTATGCTTTTATTCCAACTGTGTCTTCATAGACTCTGTATTTACTTGTTTGGCATTCATTCGACACTGGCCGAATTTTATTAATTATATTTTCTTATTTTCTGTATTCTGGATGCTTAGACATTTGCAGACTCACTATGTGGGAACAGACTGCCTCTTCTCAGGGCTAAGCCAGTTTTGCAGACTCACTATGTGGGAACAGACTGCCCCTTCTCAGGGCTAAGCCAGTTTTTAGGTAGCAAAGTCCTACCTGGGATAATGCTTTTCACATGCAAGCTAACCAAGCCAGAGCCTCTCTGCCAGCCATTTCCTTACCAAACTCTCACACAAAACCAATACTCCCCTCCCCTAAATCATCCAGGACCAGGTGAAGACCACTAGAGACCATTCTTATTGTCCAGAGCATGCTGGAATTATTCAAACCAGACAATCCAAAATTGTTTACCCTGCTTTGCCTTTCTTTTCCTGTGAAAACCCCATTAAAGACTTTGGCCTGGGCTTTCCTCTCACTCCGGCTTCTGTCTCCTAACCAATATACTCTCCCTGTGGCCCTGTATGATGTGGCATTCCCTTCTTTCAGAAGTATAAGTAATAAAAGTCTTCTTTCAATGGCATTGGCCTCTCTGAGTTGTCATCAGCTCCCTCCATAAATTAAAATTCCGTGGGTACACAATGAGACGACTTCCTTATAAACAGAATCAGATTATGCATTTTGGTCAGGAATGGCATAACCGTAATTTTTCCTTCTCAATATATTATATCAGGAAGCACATATGTCTATGCCTCTAATTACTAATGGCATTAATTTGATTACTCAGGTTAGATGGAGTTTGCCAGGTTTATAATATGAAGTTTTTCTCTTTAAAGTTAGTATTTTGTATGGAGTAAATATGAGATACACATACTATCATTTTAGCTCTCACCAACTGGGCTTATCCGTCAACGACTTTTGCCAAAAACAATTATTACTATGATGATCACCAATAGTGATCAAATATCCTTCATCTAATCTACCTATGGAGATCAATGTTTAGCAACATATGGCTACATTAAAAAAAAATCCTTCCTCTGTCCCATATGGATAACATTAATACTTATTCATTTATACATCCATAATTTTAAATTACAACTTCAGCATGGTGTATGGATTTGCTTAATTGCCTATGCATTTTAAAATTTTCTCTTGTTGGATTATGATCTTGCCCTAGACACAATTTTTTTCCTTAAGGAAATATCTGATATAACTTACAGCAGGTAATGATAGTGATTTCAAAATATATGCACATTCTTTGATATTTCTCCTTTCAAGAGCTCTAGTCAATGACATGTAAGTAGAAGTTATGTGAGCCATTTTTAATATTGGCTCATGAACACCTGCCAGGCACAATCTTCCATGTTCTTTCTCCTTCTAGTAGTTCGTTGTACATGATTATTTGAACTTGGAATTCAAATCTGGAAAATGGTAAAACTGCATATTTGAAGAACCCTGTGTTCCTGAATTACCACTGAAGATAAGCTGCCCTTCAAATAGGAATGGCCATGGTGGACTTTGTACAAATGACGTAAGTATTTCTCATTTCTGTTTTAACCACTGTACATTTCAATAATTGTTTTTTGTTATAGCAACTGGTAGTACCTGTTTTGATATACTTCATTTACTTCAATTCAGGTCAGGGATGAAATATTACTTCAAAGTTATATGTGACAACTGAAAAGGGTCCATATTGGCCTATTATATATTATATAGGATAATATAGAGAAAATCTTTAATACTTAATTAAACAAAATAGTGGCTTTGGGGAAGTTTTCTATATTAGTTTGCACTGAGATAGGACTTGGATTCCAAAAGAGGTGAACAGTGAGAAAAGGACAAAGGATGAGGGTTCGGACTGCATGTTTTTGTAAATTATGAGAGAACTATTCTACTGTGCAAATAAATATATCTTGAATTTCTACTTTTGAGAACAGTCATAAATAAGTTAGTTACAAAGAATCTGGCTGAATGAAAATAAACTAGAGAAAACCACATTATGCAGAATGTCTATTTGTTTTCAGAATGTCTATTTAAGTGTCAAACTATTGATACGCCAAATTGCATCTGAATTTTAGGGTTATTAGAGCTAATATTAAAACTAAAAATTTTGGAGCGCCTGGGTGGCTCAGTGGGTTAAAGCCTCTGCTTTCGGCTCAGGTCATGATCTCAGGGTCCTGGGATTGAGACCCACATTGGACTCTCTGCTCGGTGGGGAGCCTGCTTCCTCCTCTCTCTCTGCCTGCCTCTCTGCCTACTTGTGATCTCTCTCTCTGTGTCAAATGAATAAATAAAATCTTAAAAAAAAAACTAAATATTTTGCCAGGTGTATTATAGAGGAGATCACTAGAAAATACATCAGTAGTTCATTCAATTGCATGGGCTTCTTGAAAACAGATCTAAAAAGTCAGGCCTTAGGCATGTATTCAGGCAATGAGATAAACAGAACAGGCTGACAAGTTTGTGGATAAATCAACTGATCAGTCATGTAGTATTTTTCCAGATACACAAATCCATTATTACTCTAGAAATAACAGAATGAATAGCAAATATATAGGCTCTTTCTCTGAAGAGCACTGCTATGGTTTGAATGCTAATGTCCTTCTAAAATTCATATATTGAAATCCTAATGCCCCATTTGATTGTACTAGGAGATGGAATCTTTGAGAAATGTTTAGAATATGACGGTGGAGCCTTCTTGAATGAGATTATCCCTCTTAAAAAAGAGGCTCCAGACAGAAACCTAGCCCTTTCCACCATGTACAGAAAGAGTAAGAAGGCAGCAGCTATGAACAAGGAAGAGTCCTCACCAGAACATGACCTTGCTGGCACCTTGATCTTGGATTTACCTGTCTCCAGAACTATAACAAAATAGGTTTTTGTTGTTTATAAGTTACCCAGTATGTGGTATGTTTTAGCAGCCTGAACAGACTAAGACTTGCATAAACTCATAATGGGCTTACGTCTTGAAAAAGAGACTTCAATTAACTAATAAAGTCAATGAATAAATGAGTAAATGAATTATAATATTAACATAAGTAGAAGTGGAGAAAAAGTCAGTGATTTTGAATTCAGTGGTTAGTTCCGTGGTAGAAAGCCTCAAAAATGGGCCCCAGTGATACCTGCTTTTTGGTATTCACATCCTTGGGTAATCATCTCCTCTTGAATATAAACTGGGCATATCAACTCACTTCTAACAAAATGAGGTTATAAGTTAACACTTCTGAGATTAGGTTACAGATATACGGTAGCTTCTGACTTGGGCCTCTCTCTAATTCCCTTACTTGCTTACTCTGCAGAAAGTCAGTTGACATGTGAACTGAATTATGGAGAGGCCCATCTGGCAAGGTACATCTCCAGGCAACAACTGGTGGAGATCTGAGACCAACCTACAGCCATATGAACGAGCTTGGGAGCACACCTTCCCCAAACTGACCCTTGATACGAATGTAGGTGGGACCAACATCTTGACTGAACCCTTGTTAGTAACCCTGAGTCAATGACATTCAAATTCTTGACCCTCAGAAAATGTGAGATAACAAATGTACATGATATTAAGCCTCTAAGTTTTGGGATAATTTGTTCCACAGCATTAGTTAACTAACATAAATAACTTTCTCATTTTTATCCAGGGGTAACTCCTTGTTTTTAAGGGCCTAATGATCAGAAAATGAAAGTCTGGATGACCTTTAAAGTTGTGACTTTACTTATTATTGTGACTATTATCATAAAATTATACTTTTATTTGTTTATCTAAATATGATAGGAGGATGATTATCAAATTATAGGATAAAACTATACCCTAATTAGATAACTAAGTATCACCTAAAAACTCAGTCCTATGAGGTTCTGATTAAGTTCATCTGAGCAAGTACAGATCTTCAATGTATGATGGGGTTATAGCCAATAAGCCCATCATAAATTGAAAATATTGTAAGTAAAAAATGCATTTAACATACCTAACATACTAAAATCATAACTTAGCCTGGCCTATCTTAAACTTGCTCTGGACACTTGCATTAGCCTATGGTTGGGCAACATCATCTAACAAAGCCTATTTTATAATAAAGTATTGAATATCTCATGTAATTTATTGAATACTGTCTGAACATAAAAAAACAGAATTTTTGTATGGGTAGAGAATGGTTATGAGTATGGGCAGTTTATCCTCCTAATCATGTAACTGACTGGGAGCTATAGCTCACTGTCACTGTCCAGTGTCATCAGAAAATATCATACTCCATATTACCAGCTTGAGAAAAAGATCAAAATTCAAAATTTGAAGTACAGTTTCTACTGAATGTATACTGCTTTCACACTATCATAAAGTAAAAAAAATCCTAAATTGAACCACTGTAAGCCATGGACTGCCTGCATACAAGAATCTAGACATTTAAAAATATTCCACAGAGATTATGGTGTATAGGTAAGTTTGAAATACAATGATAAATTAATGCTTTATATTATTAATACAACGTATATAATGCTTGAAAACATTACAATATACTCTTACCGGAACATAACTATTATAAAGTCAAATGCAAGACATAATGTTGTGTTTAAAACACCTTTTCATATAATACAAGAACCATTAAAAGTGTACTCAGCTTCAACGTAATGCCTAAGTTTGTAGCAAAACATAGCTAGTCCACCAGTTAATAAAGTAATATGAACTGAACACCACAGATTCTCCATTTGATCCCATAAAAACCCTCTCTCTCCCCAAAAATCCTTGTGTTAGGCATTTTATATTACATTGGGATTTGGTGAAATAAATTTCACCCCAGGTTCTGTAGACATAAATGACAAAAATATGATTTGTATTTGGGCACATCTAACTCCAAATGTACTATGTCTTGTGAACTATAGAGTGCTGTACTCCGTTGTGTTAGGTACATGGTAACACTGTACAAGTGCCACAGGGTGAGGCAACTCTGGTTTCCATTGTGTTGATTGTGTCTTGAGGCAGAACCTGCTGGGTAGATTCATTATGAACTCAAATTTATATTCACCTCGAGAGCTACTTCTCCAGAAATCAAATTGTTTCCTGTCCTCATGTTACTATCATTTCAAAATAAGGAAGACAGGGCAAGGAGAAAAATCATTGCTCAAACAACAACTTGAAATACTTCAAATAATTACTATCTGCTCATTTAATCTTATATTTAGGAAGCATGCATTCAGTCATGCCACTGAAATGATATGATGACAATGAATATGACACAGATCTCCTGCTGTGGGAAGGGACATTAACAAAAGGTCCCTGTTACTGTACTTTGAATCTACCATCATATTAGCATTTAAGCCACACCCCAAAAAAGCTGCCTGAAGCTAGTAACTGAGATAATAGCTGGATACACTAATGCTGACCCATACATACAAAATGACATAAGATTATTCTGATGGGAGACTTTGGCTCCAGGACTCATTAGCCTGGATGAATCTTTTTTAGATCTGTGCTACAGTCTGAGTGCCTTCCTACCCAGCCCTTCTCTCCCACTCTTCCAAAGAGGTAATACATGTACCATGTTCTTAAGGTTCTCTTCACCATCTCTGGCTACCTCTCTTTTTATCTGTCAAAGAAATATTCTTCAATAAATCTTTTGTCAGTCTGGTTCAGCTTGAGCGTTTGCTTCTCAGAAAACCCCAACTAATCTAAGTGATGCCAAAAAGTCCTGCTGGAGGAGAGGGCCACTGAAGTGGAATGAATCAAGCATTCAAAAGATAAATGGGCAACGATATCAACACAGACAGTGGAGTTAGCTCGTTTCTGTTAAATTGCACCAGTACCCTGCTGAGGGACAATAAGAAATCTAGAGTTAATAGCAGGCATGAAACACACTATTCAGATATACTGCTCATGCAATATAATTGACTGTTGGTCCCCGCTGCTTCTCTCTGAATCTAGTGGTGCATTTGCACTAGGCCAGGTGTCCCAAGTGCTGTTCCCAGCCAGTGTCTGAATGTAGCAAGGATGAAAATGCAGGTCCATTTCTACAAGACACGGTACTCCTCTGATGGGTGGCAGGCTTTGGGTCATGAACTCCACTGGCCTGACTGAAACTTTTTTATAAAGATGCTGCAGTCAGAGACTTCTTACTTAACCATTCTGCCTTCTTTCTCCTTAGTGGTCAAACCTGCACTACTACAATCTGAAATCTTTTCTAGCCATCCTGCCCACACCTACTACCTCTCATAGGTATTTTTCCCAATAAATTTCCCCCATGTCTAATCCTTAGCATCTGCTTCTCAGAGAATTTAAATCACACAAATGAGTCTTACACTAAACACATCACATTTACTGTCATAATTTCCATCCTATTTATTTAGTGCTAGTCATGGGGGGGTGGGGAGCACTTAAATTTATCAGCAAATAGGGAATACTGTTTTGTGACTTTTTTCTGCTCACTTGTTTGCCCTAATGTAAACTGATATTTTGTTAAAAATGGATATATAATGATAAAAAACATCTTTGTTTTTTGATTGTATTTCTGAAATTGCTTTCAGTACATTGATCTTGACTTGTAGCCAATGTGAATGTCATTGGCTCTCATCATTTAAAGAACTGAATTAAATAACTCCTGCTTATATTTTTTTCTTTTAAGATTTTATTTATTTATTTGAGAGAGAGAGAACGAGAAAGAACACAAGCAGGGAAGAGCAGCAGAGGGAGATGGAGAAGCAGACTCCTCACTGAACAGGGAGCCTGACATAGGGCTCAATCCCAGGACACTGGGATCATGACCTGAGCCGAAGGCAGATACTTCATCTGATGAGGCACGCAGGCACCCCTATTTTGTGCTTATATTAACCTCAATGTCATAAGTCTATGATATTTTAATTCAGTATAACTTGTGATGATCAAAATATTTTTAGAAAAAAATACTAACTCAGAAGATGAGGGGAAAAAAAATGGTGTGTTGTTTGTGGATGGGTATGTACTAGGTTCTAGTCCTGTTCTCCAAAACATGGCCCCTTGCAATCTATGCCTTTAGTGTTCTATAGCTACATATTATTCAACACTTTTTAGATTGTAGGTGAACTTTTTTGTTAATTAAATTGACTTAGAAAAATTTTTAAAAATCTCTCAAATCAAAAAGTTGAAAATTTAGGAATGCAATTAGACTCGGTAATATATAAAATCATTGGCTTAAATGCTTCTAGATATTTCTGTATCCTTTTTCTTTAATTCTCTGAATGACTGTTTCATTTTTTCTCTCACTGAATATTGTCTTTGATCACATGTTGCCAAAATTGTAAGATATATGTTTTAATATTTCTGCCACTTAAGATTTATAAAGAATTGGGTTTGAAAATTGCAGAAATGTGCTCTTGTTGTTTTATCTTATACCAGACAAGCTGTCTTGGACCAAGAACCTGCAGGTGATGGGACTATAGTAAAATATGAAAGATTTTTCTAGAACCACATGGTTAAAGATAGGAGTAGAATCTAGTAGAAAAGATTACTCTAAGAAAGGAAGAGACTGCATAAAAACAGACAAAAACAGAAAAAATATATTGTCCACTATATTTTGAAATTTATGTCATTATTCCAGATTTGAGGATATAATAGACAAATGTTAGAACATAACCTTTTGTATTAGTATGATAAGTTAGATACGGGAAATAAAATTAACTGTTAAATATAAGAACAAGTTCAGGGATGTTTGATCAAGAAGGTTTGTATTCAACAGTGATTTGTAAAAATGTTTAGTTGAGTATTTTGCTTAAAAGAAGGACAGAGTAATAATACTATTATGATTCAGGCTCATTAGTAATTCTAAGTCAGAAATCATTCTAAGTTGTAAACTATCAAATATAGTTCAGTATTCCACTGACAAAGACCTAAGTTCAGAAAGTCATGTATGATTTTAATAACTTACATCCCACTAGATTGATCACATCTTTTTCTATTATTTTGTACCTTGTCCATATAATATCACTCATCATATCATACTGAAGTTATTTATGTATTTGCTACTGCTGCTTGACAGTGAGTTTCTTGAAAGAAGGGATACTTTATTTATATCTACATTCCCTATATTTGTTAAAATGCCTAGTACAGTGTGCACTCTGTAAAAATTTATTATTTAATACAACATGAACCAAAAACAGATTTATTACTAGATATTCAGGATTCATCATTATGAAAAAAATATGTAATATGAAAAGAGGGAAAACAATCTATCTGAAGGTCTTTAGGTCCCAAACAGAAGAACTTTACACAAAAAAAGACAAAGAGTTAACATACTTATTGGAAACATCTTATATAAAGAATATGTTCAGACCTACTCAATATTGAGACATTGAACTATTGATCACAACTAAGGCCAAGTGTGATTCTGGGTCTAAAATATACTTAGGCATTTAAATGAAAGTCAAGACAGTTCAACTTCAAAGTTGACAGATACACAAGAGCAAAATGATTTCTTGTTTGTATATAGCCAATATCAATTCCCTGTACTACAATAAAACTAGGCTATATTATGATGATAAAACAGTTAAATTGTGATTTCTAAACTATTTAAGACATATTATTATAGTCACAAACATGTTTTAAGGTAAGGAAATCATAGAGTAGCAGGAAAAAAAGATGCAGGTAGGATAATTCAATTTATTCAATGCCTGATTTTTAAAATACACATAAAATCAAGTAACAGGAAGACAAAAACAACTGGCAAGTCTTCAGATATTGTTTTCCTATACTTGGTACCAACAGAGGTAGAGAATTAAATGTGTTTAATAACTTAGGTTAAAATCCAACTATCTAAAACAACATGAAATGCAGAACAATGTAAGAGAGGTGAATTTTTCACATGGAATATTAAAAAAAATGTAAAAAAAAGAAATAAAGAAAATGATACACTGAAGCATAAAGCTATAATTATATGCTTCATTTTTATAATACCAGGAATAATTCCATGATAAACTATGATGAGAAAAACATTCTAGGGATACAGTGTTTTTATACTCACAAGATATGGAACTCTGAAAGCATGGGGTATTAGTCAGTAATTTACTTCTTTCTGGGTACTAAGTGGCAGCTTGCTGCTCAGGAAGAATTAATTTAGTGAGTTATGTCTTTAGAATACACAAGCTACGTCAAATTATGAAATAATTATCACATAATTAGTCTTATTAATAATAGTAATATATTCATGTTATACTCCATAATCAGCAAGGTTTCTCCAGTAAGTCACTCAGTAAAAATAAGTTTAATATTTTAGAAGTTAATTAACTTTGTCAGGCTACTAAGCACCATTTAACATACTAAAGTTGCAATTTACTAGGTGGCAGAAGTTGACCTAAATGAGACATACCAGTTCTGCAATTCAAAATTATTACAGTTTTTGTGGTCTCTGAAACTTCCACTCCAAAATGGGCCTCACTCGAGAAATACTATTACAAATATTTAAGGAAAATACATTTCTTTGGATTGTTATCCCTACTACTGTACAATTGTGACCAAGACTGTGGACTGTTGACCTCTGGGTGCGGACTACAGGCTCCACTGGGTGACTTCTAATGATACATCCAAAGAAGTATGCAAAATTATGCCCATGAAAGAATTAATAGATGAGGACCTTAGAGTGCCAGCACATATTTCTTCAGAAAAGCCTTTCATGCAATTGCCCTTTTTCATTTACAAGTCACATTTAAAAATTTCACATAATAGTATAACATCTGAAGTCAGAAATTATCCTTACCTAGTCTTTTCCCTTACTCATCACCATTAAGAAATAATAATTTTCAGTTTTCTTTTCTACCATGATGACACTGAGCAGGAAATTGAAAAAAAACACACAAAGAAAACAGGTGAGACTAAGATTCTTTTCATTACTTACAGAAATCTATACTGCCCTTGAGTTTCCCTAAGAAAATGATGATGTCTTTACTATTATTCCTTGTAAAATAAAAACAAATAAAAATAACTTCATACATGCCCTACTTTTTATTGCAACATAGATTTTTATTTCCTCCCTTTTAAATTATTTACTTGGAGAAGATATCTGAAAGCAAAGAAGTGACAGAAATTGGCAAAATCTATGAAGCTAATTTTATTTCATGTCTTTATGATACTGAGACTGATCTTTCAATATTTCTGAATGTTTAAATTAATGATCGTAGGCTTTTACATGCTGTTATACAATGGACATTTTGGTTGATTGCCTGTAGTTATTTGTTATGAAAATATAGTGAGTGGTGACACTGTAAAATATCATGTTCACAATATAATATATGAATCTGTAAGATGGAAAATAATTTGAAATTTAGTAAACATTTTGGTCAACTTACAAATGCAATTAAAATGACAGAGAGGTTATAGTTTGGAAAATGAGTAGGAAACAGTATTTTGAAGTAATGATATAAATAAATGTGTAAAATATTGATTCTGGGGGCGCCTGGGTGGCTCAGTGGGTTAATGCCTCTGCTTTCGGCTCAGGTCATGATCTCAGGGTCCTGGGATCGAGGCCCGCATCGGGCTCCCTGCTCAGCAGGGAGCCTGCTTCCCCCTCTCTCTCTCTCTGCCTGCCTCTCTGCCTCCTTGTGATCTCTCTCCCTCTGTGAAATAAATAAATAAAATCTTTAAAAAAAATTATTGATTCTGGAAAACGTGGAATATATTCAAAGGATTTTTTTAAAACCTTATCATCAACATTTCCACATCTTCTGAAATAATAGACTTATTCTGCTCTCTCCTCCAGGCATTTTACTGTTAATTTCTCATAAGTTTCTACATTCTGATAATAACAGCCTTGATTATATTCCAAACCCAAGCTATCTCTCTGCATTATTCAAATGCTATGCCCAACATTATTACCCAATGATCAACTGAGAATAAAGGGATTATCAGCTGGTATGTAATTCAGGTTTCCTACCCTGAAGTCACCTGGGGGAAAAGGATCTAATCAAATGCTCTTCTAAATGTACTAACTGGATCTATTGATAACATTTATTAACAGACATTTTCCTCTACTGAGAGCATTTATTTTATTATTTATTTATTTATTTTTAACATCTTAATTTATTTTTTTCAGTGTTCCAAGATTGTTTATGTACCACACCCAGTGTTCCATGCAATTTGTGCCCTTCTTAATACCCACCACGAGGCTCACCCATCCCCGCACCTCCCTCCCCTCTATAACCCTGTTTGTTTCTCAGAGTCCACAGTCTCTCATCTTTCATCTCCCCCTCCGATTTACCCCAATTCACTTTTCCTTTCCTTCTCCTAATGTCCTCCATTTTATTCCTTATGTTCCACAAGTAAGTGAAACCATATGATAATTGACTTTCTCTATTTGACTTATTTCACTCAGCATAATCTCCTCCAGTCCCATCCACGTTGATGAAAGAGTTGGGTATTCATCCTTTCTGATGGCTGAGTAATATTCCATTGTATATATGGACCATATCTTCTTTATCCATTCATCTGTTGAAGGGCATCTTGGCTCTTTCCACAGTTTGGCGACTGTAGACATTGCTACTATGAACATTGGGGTAACAGTGTGGAGATTCCTCAAAAAGTTAAAAATAGATCTACCCTATAACCCTGCAATTGCTCTATTGAAAGCATTTAGCAGGATATACCTGAGCTGTCTAGATTACTCATGGAAAACACACTTGAAATGTATAGATTTGTAGGGTATAGTACCCAGAAAAATATAAACTATGTTATTATCATTATAAAAAATGTTGGTATTTCTTGATTATGCTGCTTATAAATTTATTGCCTCTTATTTACAAATTCACCTTTTTAGAGAGCTCTGTGAAAATGGATCTGGGTCCTTTTACCTATCCATTTTCCTCTGTCATTTGGCATAAAGTTTTGTCAATAGAGCCCACTATAAGAGAAAGAGTTTTGCTTCCTATTTCTCTTGTGCTGGTTTTCTTTGCAGGTTCATGCATTGCTCCCAACTTTCCTAGTGCCTATCTCCCAGCACATAGCAAGAATCAGAAATGTGGCAACCAGCAGCTTCCTCTGACACCTCACATATTGTGACATTGTAGAAGAATGACTCCCAGGGTCCAGCTCATGCAGTCCGTGTCAGACAGCAGCATTCAGTAGACGACAGACTCCCCCAGCACCTCAGCCATGGGTTCTCCCACAGTACCTGGCTGTTGCCGTGCATGGTAGGCAGCAGAATCCCGCAGTGAACAATTTTAGCCAGTAGCAAATACCAAAGTGGGTTTCCGGCAAGTTCCAGAAGGCATATTTCCAGCAAATTCTGCTGGTTTTTCCTTGAGTAGTTTCTCTCAACCACAAGGTTAGTGACTGCTCCTTAAATCTGTTATTTCTATATCATGATTTCACTTTACTTTTTTACCTGCCAATACCTCCTTACTCTAATCACTCATTGTAATTAATGACACTTTATATTAAACTTTCCCTGCCCTAACAACTGCATAGTTTCCTCTCCTAACTAGACCCCAAATAATGTAATAATCTAAAAAGGTCTCTTTGTGAAAGTGATACCCTGTGATCTTCATTTAACTCTAAAGGATCCTTAAACTTGCCTCCTGGGTAATATACTAACATCTCTTCCCCACTCCCTGTTCAGAAACTCATACAAATATACTATCAAATGTGGTCACTGATCACAATATTTAATAAAAGATAAACAATTAGGCAAATGGTTAAAATTAAGGAATATGTATTTTTTCTTTATTTTTTTCATCCACATTTAGGGAATCCAAAAACTTACCAATAATGTTGTAAAGATTCAATGAAATAATGTGAAAAATCTCTAACAATTTATTTCTGTTTTATCCAAGCTATAACAACTAATCTATAGTAACAACCAATTCTAAAATTAAAATGACATAAGATAATGTTTTCTTATTGTTCACACTGCATGTCCATAACCAAGAAACTCTCTCACAGGCTTCTGTAGGACTTAGGCTAAAAGAGGAGTCTTTCAAATAAATACTGGCATTCTCCTTGGCAGAGTAAGAGGGATCTCTAGATGATCTTATATGCACGCTCATATGCTGGTATTCAGAAGTGGCACTTGTAATTTCCACTAACAATTCATTGGATATAACTATCTCCTCAACACACACTGAAAGGGAGCTGGAAAGTGTAATGTCATCAGAATCTTAGAGAAGCAGAACTCTTTTAAAATTGAAGCAATAAATACCCTATCATCACAAACCATTTGGTTCACTTTAGAATCCAAAACAAACAAAAACTGACTTTTTTTCACTGAAAGGTAGCTCAAGTCTGGAACCTCTGCATGTAACCTCTGTATCGGGCAGACTTGATCCAGATATTTATAAAATAAGCAGACAAATTATCTATCTTCTAAACACCCAAAACGCCACCATAAACACTCCCATTTGAAAGGAAAGAGGAAGAGTGGAAGACACAGAAGTCACTGGTTTATAGCAAAGCTGACATCCTGCTGGGCAGTTATAATCAAGGCCCCTGCACTGCAGGTACTCCTCCTTAGTGAGTAAGGGTTCCCCATATGATATTTTCCCATGACCTTTGCCGATGCCTTCTAAGATTTTTTTCCCCCCTTCTCCATTCTTACTTGGCTAAGTCTGTAGAGGGCATTAGAGAAGAGGGCTTGCTTTCTGGCTGAGCAGTTTTCTCATAACCCTTGCCCAAGGGTTACATCCACAGTTTGAAGAAGAGTCAGACTCCTAAGTGACTGAGCCACCCAGATGACCCATTTTATCAAACATCTTAAGAAAAGATTGTGAAGAGTCTCAACCAGGAGACACTGTTTACTCTTACACTCCTCACTACCACATTCATTCTAATTATAAATCCTCACCCAGAATATTACTTCTGATATTTTATTGCAGATTTTGTAAATCTTCCCCATAATAATTGGTCAGTTCTGGGCTAGAAAAACCATCAACGGTATAATGCAAAGTGATTGGAAGGCTGGGAGTATTTTCTGATGAAATATACATAACTCCTAATTATTGATTACTGGTGATTTATACCTAAATAGAAATTAAATGCATATGCTATTTTAAAGCATAAAATAATTATTCTTACTTGAATTTTTTTATATTGACAGTATCCTTAAGACTCTAACAAAATTTATCATCAGAAAAAAAACAGGCCCTGGAAGGTTGTCTGTTATGGAGAGAGAAGAGATTTTGTGAGGGGAACTAACGATCTATCCTCAATTAACAAATGCCAATACCATTAAGGTCTTGAATGAGTTAACCATAAAAGAAGATGAAATCTAACCCAAGCTCACCATTGTTATGGGTCTCAAAAACATAATTACAGATATATTTATATACATGTATATATGTAAGATATATGTATGTGACTACGCACACACACACACACACACACACAGAATGACAGACTTATGATAAAGTTACTCTTTAAACTATAATTCCAAATTTCTATTTTATTTTATATACCAGTAAGACAGATTACATGGCCTGCCCCATTCCATTGCTTGTTCGCTTTCCAGTTTGTTCTCATAACTTGTCTTTGCTTCACCTTCTACTGATACCTCTTTACAAGGTAAGAGAAGTAGACCCAGCTCTAGCTTACTATAACAATTTTATGGAAGAAGCAATTTAAATAAAATACTACAACAAAAGAGAATAAGCCCAAAGAAAAATTATTTAGACAGTGCTCTATGTTGAACAGCTTTTATTTGTTCTCTTCAGGAAAATGTTCCAAGTCAAATTGTGTTATACCCATTATTATTGTCCTTTCTAGTCCTCACTGATGATGGACTGAAATGGGAGGACAACCATTGATTTTATCTCAATGAATGGCTCTTTACTTGGGGTTTACACACACCAGGGACAGCTGAGCCAAAACTAAAATAATAATGTGGAAAATAATTTTATTGCTCAATTTCAGGTCACATCCAAATTTTTCCTTGTGAAAAAAATATGACACCTCATTATAACTTTAGAATACTGATAAACTCAAAACAAATATAGGTATTTTAGTAAACTCCTATTGAATAACATCTGTTCTTAGGAATATCAAACATTCACCTGCCCTCTTGTCATTTCCACTTGAATGTCTTATAGGAAACTCAAATACAATATGGTACAGCTAAAACACTTCATTCTATCATTCAACACTGCACTTAACTAAATAAACAACCAATGCTTCCCCTACTTGTAAATTGTCACAAATTACCCAAGGCCAGAATCTAGGAGTCACAATTAAACCTTCTTCTCATTTGAATGAAATTTTGATATGGGATACCAGGTGAAGTGATAATAGAAGACTAGAGGTTCTTTCAGTGACTCCTCTCTCCTTTTTCTTAAGTCTATAAACATATTTGATAAATTGTAGGGAATTAACATTCCCAAGAGGATGTACCCATACTCTAACTAGAATTTATTCGGTTTGTTTAACTAGAGAGGGTTCAGAGACCAGAGTGTGAAGACAAACTGCCTGCAAACCAAAGGGGGAAAAATGACCTCTAGAAAAGGCAGCTTTCTGTTAAACTAATCCCATCCAGGCTTTTCTGACTAAGACTAGGTATTCGAGTTGGGACCATGCCTGTCCCCAGAAGGATCAGCACATATGTCAGCCATACAAAATGAAGCAAAACAAATCAAAAAAACAAACAAAAGAAGTATACCAGATGAAGAACTGTATAGGTGTAAGAAATTGTATTCTAAAGAGAGAGAGAGAGAGAGAAAGAGAGAGAAAGAAAGAAGAAAGAGAGAAAGAGAAAGAAAGAAAGAAAGAAAGAAAGAAAGAAAGAAAGAAAGAAAGAAAGAAAGAAAGAAAGAAGAAAGAAAGGTAGGTAGGTGGGAAGGAAGGGAGGAAGGAAGGAGGAAAGAAAAGAAAAGAAAAGAAAAAAGAAAAGAAAAGAAAAGGAAAAGAAAAAGAGAGAGGAAAGAAGGAAGGGAGGGAGGAAGGAAGCGAGGGAGGAGAGGGTAGTGTAGGGGAGGGAGGTAGGAAGGAAGGAAGAAAGAGAGGAGGGTAGAAGGGGAAGAAAGACAGACTTTTTTTTTCCAATGGTACAAATTTATAGAAAGGGTATTGAACTTATTGAGCTGAGTAAGAGAAATTGTATAGTGCAAAGAATTCCCCAGATCAGATAGTTGAAGAGACTCACCAGACTTTACAGAGCATACTCATTATAGTTATTATTTAGGGTAAAGGATATGGCCAGCCAACCATGAAGGTGAGCACTGTAGATCCATGAGACACGCTATGTGCACACTCCTCCTGGTTTTTATTTGAACTCATATATTGTACTGTGTTTCTGATTTCAATCATCAAGATCTGTGCAAAAAATCATGTAAACAAGGGAGGCTTATAAAGCTGGTTAGACCAATTGAAAGCCATTGTTAAGTATGCTGACACTGAGGGTCTTCCAAGGAGTTTTAGACTTAAAGAAAATATCATAAATCTGTTGCCTTGCCCTGCCCTTCCCTTTCTTTCTATTTTTGTTTTAGATTTTTATTTTATTTATTTGATAGAGGGAGAGAGAGAGAGAGAGAGAGAGAGAGAGAGAGCTCAACCACAAGCAGGGGAGCTGCAGAAGAGAGAGAAGCTGGCTCCCCATTGTTCAGAGAGCCCTGTGTGGGGCTTGATCCCAGGACCCCAGGATTATGACCTGAGCCAAAGGCAGATGTTTAATTGACTGAGCCATCCAGGTGCCCCATTGTCCTTATTTTGATCCAGACTTAAAGACAGAGTTTCTCAAGTCCAAGTGTAAATCAGCTCTATTTCCCCAAATAACTGTAAATGTTTTTTTCTTTTTAATATTAAGTGACTCATCACTTGGCCTTTTGGCTGAGATCAAGCGTAATATTAAGTGAGTGAATATTCTTACTGAACATGAATTAAATGAGCTACTTTGAATATATATGTATGTAGTGGTTTATTTATTTATTCATTTGTTTATTGTAGCTGGAGCTATTATTAGGGACCTCAGTGACAACATCCCCCTAATAATAGCTTAAAATAATATATTCACATATGGCTAGAAATACCTTCTTTCCCCTCCTTTCTTTTCTTCCCTTCTCCCTCCCTTCCTTCCTCTCCCTTTCTCTCTCTCTCTTTTTCTTTTTCTCTCTGACCAAGATAATGGAGATGATGATAGCCACAATTTGGGAGCATAGTATACCCATGGAAAAAGATAAAGTATGAAGTTAAAAATGTTCAAAGGAGGGGTGCCCAGGTGGCTTAGTCCGTTAAGCATCCAACTCTTGATTTCAGCTCAAGTTTTGATATCAGAGTCAGGAGAGTCATGCACTGGGCTCTTGGCTCAGCAGGGAGTCTGCTTGAGATTCCCTCTCTCCCACTCCTTCCACCTCTCCCCCATGTTCATGGGTGTTCTGTCTCTCTCTCTCTCTCTCTCTCAAATAAATAAATGAATCTTTTAAAAAATGTTGAAAGGAGGATACTAAACCTAATCTACCACCCAGATCACCTACAGGCTGATATTCTGAATTGCTTGAAAAGTTTTCTTTTTGAAATTGGTATCTTAAATCTGCTTTGTGATATTCATGTTCTCCATTAAAACAATTTTTAACAGAGACAAAGTTAATGTGGGAGAAATTCCTAGGGAAATGACTAATGAGAAAGATTCTGAGTAGCTAATTTCTTGCTCTATTTATGATGCATTACATAGTCCGGACAGAGACAAATTGCCTGACCATAGTATTATTTTTTTTTCTTGAAAACCTGTTCCTCAAATCCATAAAAACTCTAGTAGAGAATTAATAAAATTTAAAGAGATTGATTCAATAGCAGAAAGAGTTAAACTCTGGGCAGTCACTATATCCAGGTCAAAAGCCTTGACAGATTATCAACCTAGACAGTAAAAAGTTCTGGGAAAGGATCCAAGGGAGACAGCATCAAGATAAAGGGCTATATATCTTAAGAATGAAGTTCTCTCTGCATCAAAAGGACTACCTCACTTATACTTCTCTTTTCAAATTTAAAAATATTTGCCTTATAAACCCTGAGGCAGATGGTAGGGACCTATCAAAGGTAAGGGTAACAAACCTTAATCTTTTTTTCCAGGTTCATTAAAATATCAAAACTGTCTGGAGGGACCTAAGTTGTAAACCAATGTTCAGGTATTTTGAATGAGATAAAGGTTTTGTTTTTAATGGTGAGATTACATTAAAAGAGAAAGACTTAGAGAAAACAAGTGACATAAATATGAGTTTGCTAAGTTGAGGTAACTGGGAGTGTTTTCATGTTTCCCTGGGTGTGTTTTATAATTAATTTATGTAGGGGTACCTGGCTGGCTCAGTCAATAGAGCTTGTGACCTCTAATCTTGAGGTCATGAGTTTGAGCCTCATGTTGGGTAATAGAGATTACTTAAAAAATAAAATACAATTACATATATATATATGTATATATATATACATATATATATATATGAAATTTATGCAGCTGTTGCACAAAGACCATATAGGCCTCTGATAAGGGGCATTCTAAATGGGACATCTCAAAGACTCTAATCCTCATCAAAATTATAAAACAAGAAAATACATACATTAAGTATCAGAATTAGTGAGTAAAATTACCATTTACAGAACTTGGAGGAACCAAGAATAATCTAACCTAGTATTTATGATTTATTTGTCTAAATGACACTTGGAAATAAACTCTGGGTATTAAAAAACTAAATGAGGATACACCATCTATGGACAGCAGGACATCTGGTATCACATTTACTTTGAAAAATCTCTCAACATTTCATCTTCTTTGATAGGAAGTCAATGATCTGAGAGATTCATTAACTTTAAAACAAGTACATGTTGAGTACCCACAATAGTTCCACATTACTTTGGAAAAGCAAAAAAATTCATATTTCCTATTTTTGTTGTTGTTTTGTTTTTATACAAGAATATATAAAACTATCAACAATTTTATAACCTTAAAAATCAGAATATAAACAAGTGGACTTGGAAATTAGGTTTTCTGAGAAAAAGAATCTGAGACAGGGGTTTATGTCCAGGAGATTAATTGGGAAGTGCTCTTTTGATGTGCATTTTAGAGAAATGAAAAAAGAAGAAGTGGTAGAACAAGAATTTGAAAGGACATTCAGTTACAACAATAGTCTCACTTCATCAAACTCAGATATGTGGGATGGGGATGGTCCTGCAGATTTGTCCCATATTGAAGTAAATGAACTTAGCCTACCTCTCTTGCACTGACCAGTCACTGGAAGATGGCTTTTTGGATAAGAGAGATAACTTTGGGCAAGAAAGCTTCCTTCAGAGAAGAACAATTCCTGGAGAGGTACTCAGTTGATTATTGTCAGTTCCCAACCCTCTCTGCACTAAGGGAATGAATGATGTATTCTAGTAGCAGGGGAATTCTAGGAAGTCCCTAGAGAATCCAATATAGACTTATCCCTTGTATTCCTTGAATCCACTTATTCATATAATATGTTAGAGAAGTATATTCTCCATAATTCTGGTCAGCTGCTTTTTGGAGTACTTACAAGTTGACATTTAGTAGGATGAATTAAAGTTCCCACTGCTATGCCTGGTGAGTATTATATTCCTGATGGGAGATGTACTGCTACAATTGTGGTAGAAAATATAGGATCTAGCTACTGCTCACATTATTTGCCTCCTCCATTGCTTTTGAACTGGACTTTCCACCTTTACCTTGCTATGGAACGTTGAATGGTCTATCCAATCTTATTACTTAAAGGATGAAACACAGCTTATTTGATGTTCATTGCTTAGGCACTTCATCTCTACCTGGACTCATTATCATACCAGGAGCTATTTTGCAAAAGATGTATAATTTTCCTCTGTAGATAGCATGGTTTTTGTACGTGATTTTCCTCTTGGGACTTGCTATAAACTCCACAGGTCATTTTCCTATAGCACTAATACTTTTAATACCATAGGGTCTGCTGGATTATATGGCAAAAAGTAGCACAGACTTGCAACACGCACTGGACCTTCTGTAGTGCCCTTTTTTGTTCTGATCCCCACTTGGTGCTGGTGGCCATTTGTGTCATCTGATATATGTGTTAAAATAGTATTACAGATTGTGAAACGTGATATCCAGAATCCAAAGATGTCTATTAGAGGTCTTGCTTCCTTTTCTTATTGTGGAAGGCATAATACGTAATAATTAATCTGTTACTCTGGATACCCTAAACCACTGGAGACCTTATAGTTTTAGAGTAGTACAATGCCCCTGAAACTTTGTGAGCTTTACTATCTACTCACTGAGGTGCATGTGTCTTCCCAACACTTTTAATCTACTGGTCACTTCTTGTTTATTGGGAGAATTAAAAGAATGTTTTCGATACAGTAGTTCAATGTATGTGAAATGGCCTATTTCTACAGAATATACTATGGCAGAATGGAGAAGACTGTGTACTCTTTAGGATCCCACCTATATGCAAATTATTTCTGTGTTAGTTCAGTTCTACTGAGAAGAAAATGCCAAGACCTAATTAGACAATGAAGAGATGTATGGTGCCAGAAAAGGTAAGCAGAGCCTTCAGACCATGATACAGGTTTTATAACTGTGAGAAGAAAAGAGGAAGAAAAGAAGATTGGAACGAAAATTCTCAAACTGCAGTGAAGTTTTGAAAAATTACTGGCCAATTAGATGGAAAGCCCCAGAGGGGAGAATGCCATTAGTGGAGTACACTGGGCTGTAATGACCCAGTAGACCCCGGCCCCTTCACTTCTTGTCTGTGAGCAAGCCAGAAAGAATACGACTTTGTCATGAGCACAGCTGGGTATCTAGTTGTGTGGCAGCTAGAGAGTGTCTACCAACTACCCCACTCACAATAGATTCTCTTCAAAGTAAAAACAAACAACAAAACAAACAAACCAATCCCGAAACAGAGGGACAAATGGAAGCTTGGGAGATACTGAATATGTCTATTCCCTTGACTGTGATGATCATATCACCGGTGCTTGCCTATGTCCAAACTCATCCAGTTATAAACATTAAATATGCATGGTTCTTAGCATATCAACTATATCTCAAGAAAGCTTTTTTTTTTTCCTTAAATAAAGCAAGTACATATTAGCAGCACAACTATATGGCTGCCAACTCTACCCCTGTTAAGTTTTATATAGGTAGATGGGTTATCTTTTAAAATAAAGCATCCAGGGGGGAGCCTAGATGGCTCAGTCAGTTAAGAGTCTAACTCCTGATTTCAGCTCAGGCCATGATTTTAGGATCATGAGATCAAGCCACGCTCAGCTCAGTAGGGAGCCCACTTCTCTCTCTCTCTCTCTCCCCTTCTTCCTTTGCCCCTCCATTGCCTCCCATGCATGTGCACAAACTTTTGTAAAACAAATAAATAAAATATTTAAAAATAAATAAAATAAAGCATGTGGTTTCTGGATGAGATACCAGAATTACTTATAGCAATAACAGCATCATTTCCCCTTACCCCAATCTCATTGGAGCAATACAATGAGGGCAGTTTTCAGCTGCACATTCTGGGTTGTATCACTGATGATACCAAAATAAATTTGGAATTTTTGGAGGAATTGTTGCACGGCTGCCACCTTCCTCTCCAGAGAAAGGGAGAAAATCCTCCCATATTCTCTGGGTGAGGTCTCCAGGATTTTACAGTCTTTTGGAATATATACTAATGCCTTGGGCTTTTATCCTTCATTGGACTGTAAACACATAGCTCAGAAGAGATAAACCTATAAATCTCTCAGAGGTATTTTACTCTTAGGGTTACTATTCAACAATTCTTTAACCTGGATTGCCTATATTTTTTGCTCCAAAAGCCTTGAACATTCAGAAGCATGAAAATATCTTCTCTACAATTTCATAGCACCATGTGCTACACAAATCACTTCACCCATATATGGAAAGCAGCTTCTCTATGGCTCTCCTGGGCCTCACTTTCTCAGTTGAAATTTAGAAGAAGGTTAGTGACACGGAGGCCCAGTTCAGTAGTTGTTTTCAGGGCAACAGCTAGTTCCTATCATCTTCCTCTTCTACTATTTATCCTAAATTCTCATTCTCCTTTATCACTTGTACAGGTTTTGGTGACTTTCATGATGATAGTACTTAAACCCTCTCTCCTGAGTGATACAAGCTCTTGTTAACAATACTGTTCTCAGATTAGGAATGCTGCATGTATATATTAACAGTTACAATTAGGCAAGAAAACTACTAAAGGATGCTGAAGTGGATACCAGGGTAATATACCTTTCCTTCATGCCCTCATTATGTAAAAGCATCCCTAACCTCTTACAGCTGATCAGAAATAATAACCCTTGCCATAACAGTGACTTCTTTTCTTACCTTTTGCTGCTTAGACACAAAATATCTAAAGTATTCAGAAAGCAGCCAAACTTGTAATTTAATGAGCTATTGCTATGTCGTGGGAGAGGGCTTTTATGTAGAAGATAATTCTCCTTAATCCAACCTTACATTCCACCTTTCTTGATTCAATATCTTCAGGATCCAACCATATACACATAACTCCATCTTCTGCTAGTACACACTTGTTGACTAAATTCTGCAGTTCATTCATAGTATAGTCTGTTCTTTTTTTTACTCTGCTTAGCTCTTTCCACATTAGATAGCGCTATGAATTCTTATAATAAGCTAAGGAATGGCCACCCAAAAATATCAAGTCTTAATCCTTGAGAACTAATGTTACCTTATAAGAAAAAAGGGTCTTTGAGATAAGATTAAGGTAAGGATCTTTAAATGGGAAGATTATTCTGGATTATCAGGGTGGGCATTATGTACAGTCACATCATCCTTATATAAAAGAGGTAGGAGACTTGACATAGAAGAGGAAAAAGCAAGGTGAAGATGGAGGCAGAAACTGGAATGTTACTGAGTAAAGGACAGGTAAAGCTACGTAGAGATAGGTAGGGGGGGGCTACATAACCAGGCTCACAGAAACCCCAGATGTGAAGCAATGGTATGGATGAGACATTAATCAGAGAAAAGGGAAAACCCTGTTCTCATGCTACTTAGAAGAACACCTTGTTTGTGCTCATGACAGTTACAAGTCCACCATGTTTGTTCTAAATATAGACATAATATTTACAAATCCACCATGATATTGACAAGAAATTTACCAAGGTCCCTGGTCAGTTTCCTTTTTTTTAAAGATGTTATTCATTTATTTGAGAGGGAGAGAAAGAAAGAGTGCAAGAGTAGCAGAAGGTAGAAGCAGACACCCTGCTGAGCAGGGAGCCAGACTTGGGGGCTTGGTCTGAGGTTGTTGGGATCATGACCTGTGCCAAAGGAAGACCACTTAAGGGACTGAGCCACCCAGGCACCACCCTGGTCAGTTTCCTATAAAAGACCAACCATAAAAGCCTTCAGTGGCAGCCCATTCTGGACCCTTCTCATTGTAGAGAGCTCCTTTTCTTTCCTGTTCTTACCTTCACTTAATAAACTTTAACTTCACCCTTTTGGGTCCATTAAGATTCACTGTGACTCCCGTGAGACAAGAACCCTGCTACCCTGCAACACTGTGACCACAAACCAAGGAATGCTGGTAGTACCAGCAGCTGAAAGAGGCAAAGAATGATTCTTCCCTGGATCCCCTTGGATGAATACACCCCTGATGACACTTTGAGTGTGACCTAGTAAGACTGTTTTTTGGACTTTGAAAGAATAAATTTTTGTTGTTTGAAACATCAAGGTGATTTGTTACAGCAGACACAGGAAACTGTTGCAAAGCTAATTATTAAATTTGTGGCCAGGAGGAGATATGCAGTTAGATGATAAGGGGATGTTTCCAACAAGAAAGAGACCCCTCTGTTTTCTTCAATCAAAAGGTGAGCTCTATGGTTGGCACAAAGACACAAAGGGACACTCTTTTAAGTGCAAAGCTGTCAGGAGAATCTGATATTTGAAGACATTTGAGTGTGCATTTACAAAGAAAACTCCATAGGAAGGCTCAGAGTCCCAATCCTTCCTTTCACAGCCCTGACCTTAGTGTAACATTACTAGGAATGAAAATACAACCTTCTCAGGAGCTCTGCTTCTTTCATAATTAAGTCTTAGTCCTGATCCTATGTATTTTCTGTTCCAGCTGCAGGAAATGAGAGTCCCTGTACATGCTGCCAATGAGGCATCTGCCTTTTACACTTAGGTTTTAATTAAGGATTAATCATTCTCAGTCTTTCCAAGGCATCAATTGAACTCAGCAGCATCTACTGAAGGAAAAACAAAAACAAAAACAAAAAACAAAAAACTTTAAGTCTTACCACTGCCACCATTTCCTACATCAGCCCAAATTTTAAGTTCTTTTAAAAAGAGTGAATATAGTTTAGAAAGTGAAGAGGTTAGAAAACAGCTACATGATTTCTGACTCAAGTAAATTTGAGTTTCAACTATCACCTAAGAAAGTCCAGAGAGACCAACAAAATGATAGAAAAGAATATTTTTTTTAAAGATTTTATTTATTTATTTGACACACAGAAAGAGATTACAAGTAGGCAGAGAGGCAGACAGAGAGACAGGGAGAGGAGGAAGCAGGCTCCCTGCTGAGCAGAGAGCCTGATGCGGGCCTCGATCCCAGGACCCTGAGATCATGACCTGAGCCGAAAGCAGAGGCTTTAACCCACTGAGCCACCCAGGCGCCCGGAAAAGAATATTTTAAGCAGCTCTTTCATGTTGTGATCTCTTTGTAGGACAGAGTTTTAGATTTCTTTTTTAATTGATTGAAAACTAGTAGTAAGGCAAGTAATCATCACTATCACATTTAGCAACACGTCCCCTGGAAGACATATAGTTTCTCTAAATACTCTTTGTCCCACTTAAGTCTGCATAAGTAAATGGCTGTGATCATCTAGAAAGTAGGGCCAGTGGTAAAGATCTTCCTCCCTGAGCCAGAGAAGGGAGGAGGCAGGAACCATTAAGTCTGCAAACTGGGATAAGAGTGGGGTTGGTCGGGCACCTGGGTGGCTCAGCAGGTTAAAGCCTCTGCCTTCAGCTCAGGTCATTATCTCAGGGTCCTGAAATCGAGGCCCACATCGGGCTCCCTGCTCAGCAGGGAGCCTGCTTCCTCCTCTCTCTCTCTGCCTGCCTCTCTACCAACTTGCGATCTCTCTCTCCGTGTGTTAAATAAATAAATAAAACCTTTAAAAAAAAAAAAGTGGGGTTGGTCTGTTTGGGGCAGGAGATTTTTTTTTTCCTCATTAACTTTGTTTTTAATGGGTTTCAAAAATTCTGCGACAGATATTTTTGGTCAAGTTGTTTTCATTTATAAAGTACTGACTTTAAAAACTAACAACTTAAAGCTGCCACACATACATGCAGACATACACACAAATGGTTTATAAAACACTCTCCTTTCCTTCTGAAGGTTTTGCTAAGTATTCTTATCATTAATTGGTCTTATATTATTAAACTTAAAAGACCAATTGGGACAAATGGTTCTGAGACTGTTTTTTTCTACCACTGATTAAGACTGGGTTAGCAGGGATTATGCATAATATTCATTTAGCCTTCTGAATTTTCGGGGCAGACTTGGGGTTGAGGAGGACTATTTTGTTCTTGAAAGAGGTAAAGGAGATGATATGTAAGCAATATATTATAATATTTACCACAGCTGCCTACATAAATCAAGTATTAAAATCATGAGGTTAATTGTAATTACACATATGACATTAAAACTAAGTATCTGTATGCATTTTTATACAATTTTCAAAAACATCTGATGACTGATAAATGACAGTATACCAAGTAGAAGACTGTGTGTGGATATAATAACCCTGAACCTAAGAAGGGAAGAAGCAATGCCCAAAAGCATTAAAATGTAATGGATATTTTTATGAATGTGAATATGGGAAATATGAGACCATATAATTATTTTAATCAAAAGATATGTAACATTATTTTCAATAGTTTTACATGGCAAAAATATGAAATATTATTTAAGCAAAAAATATGAAATAAGAGCAATGAAAAATATTGTACTTCCTCTATATTAGATTAATATTTTGCATATACCTTAATTATTGTTGTATGTTCAAGTGTTGTTTCAAGCTAAAGAAAACCAAAACAATTTTAATGGTTCTTTAGAAAAAAAATGCATTTAATTTCCTTATCATTTCATTTCCTATTTATACTTTTGATGGTTATGTCTTTAGAGCAATTAATAGCCATACATTTTCACATATTTTTGATCTGAACTATAATATTGTACCCTCTGAGCATTTTAAGTCAAATTATGATAAATAAAGCAGCTGCCTGATATCATAATACTTACTGTCTCCCAAGCAGTGTGTGTCTTATACAGAGTTCCACTATAATCTTTGGTCTTTGTTTGTTGTTCAGAAAAATTGTATTTTTTTAAAGATTTTATTTATTTATTTGATAGAGAGACACAGCACAAGCGTGTAGAGGGGAAGAGGGAGAGGAAGAAGCAGACACCCCACAGAGCGGGAAGCCCAACATGGGGCTCGATCCCAGGACCCTGGGACCATGATCTGAGCCGAAGGAAACGCTTAACTGACTGAGACATCCAAGAGCCCCCAAATTTTATGTTTTAATTGACATATTTGTCTGAATGATAAATGCTTACATCTTTTTCCACTGAGGACATGTTTTACTGAATCAACCTATAGAGAGTAGGAATTCCATTAGTAGTGTACTAGTAAAATATCTATCTGCCTTTGATCTACAGAATCTCCTCAGAAAATGAGAACAAAAAATGGACAGTCTTAGCATTAATTCAGAGAATATACATATACGTATATATGTATATATACATATATACGTATATGTATATACACAGAGAATATACAAATATATATATATGTAATCTGTTTAATTCAACTGACTTAGGTACTCTCTGTGCCTCTGAGAATCAGAGCTAAAAACTCTATGGGGACCTTAATTCATGCTATTCTATGTTGACTAGAGGATGAAGTTGCTGACTAAAAATGTATAGCATTTGTATAACGGTCTGGGACTACTGTCCTTGACAAAAGAGACTAAACTGTAATCTATCTCAGTTATAATTATTTTATACTAGATTAAATTAAATTGGCTAATCTTATTCTGGCAAAATATAACAATAGAAAAAAACTGGAGGGGCTATAGGGTTGTACACAAACCCCCAAATAAAGCCATATATATTAAACTTGTGACTAATTAGAAATTTTGAAAAAAAGATCCTGAGGTGATGAATAAAAACACTTAGAAACTGACAACCTGGGTCTCTGTCATTATTGGAATGAGCATCTATCTCTGGGTTTTTCCTATGATTATGCCAATGATCTGTTTATCCATTTCCGTACCAATAAAACATCATTAACTTTTATTTTTTGTAATATGTCTGTACCCCTTCTTGGTTTTCTACAGGACAGTCTTAGATTTTAATGGTTTTTTATTTCTTTCAATGACATTCTGAATCACATTTGAATCACAATGACATTTTGTCAAATTCCCTAACGTTCCATATTGGAATCTCACATTACATTAACTTTGAGTCTTTATTTTCTTGAATAAAATACATTATTTTATGTCTGTTTTTCTATGTTTTTGCTTGTTTGTTTTTCTGTGTTTTTAAATAAATTTTATACTTTGAGCAAAATAATGTTTTCCTCTATTATATTAATTTTATTCATATGTTTTGTTTGTTGTTATGTTTTAATTTCATTTACCTATATTGGAAATGAAATTATTTTAATGGTTGTTGAAAAAAGCAAATGTTTGACTTATTACTATAGATACTTTTTCTTAATGGGAATTGTTTGATATGGAAAGTATATTTATTTTTTTCTAATACTTATAATTTATACTTCTCTTATATATTTCACTTATTTATTTAGTTATTATTTTATTTATTTTGTTGGCTAAGAATTCAAAAACAATATTGAAGACATGGTGTCTATGTGTACATTCTGGTCCTTTAAATTTGCCATAAGGTTGTGATAAGTAACATTTATTGGGTTAAAGATATTCTTTTAATTTTTTGTGAAGTACTTTTAATTTCAAATGAGTTTTGATTTTATGAAATATTTCTTTATCAAATATTTGTATCACATATTTTATGAACTATGTTAATAATGTGAATTATTTTTACTATATTTAGTTAAATAGTTTCAAGAATATATTAATGTCTTGAATTTTATTACCATGGTTATCAAGTAGCTTTTAACATTATGTTAGAGTTGTGAATTATATAAACATACTTGTTTTTTATTATTTTTATAAACATACTTGGTTTTTATATCGTATCATTAAAACAGGACTGATATTGGATTTCCTAATCAGACTCTCATAAATCAGAGACTGTAGTCAGTATCAAGCTTTTCAAATAAGTACAAGGTGAAAACAGAAGGGGTCAGGACTATCAACATATCTCCTTAGGTCTTTTCTTTCTTCACCTGATATTCACTGACCCAGATTAAAAGACAAATTTCTAAGTTAAGTGGGCAGTGACCATACTGGCTCAGAAGCCAGGTAATGAAATACCTCAATTTTATACTCAGAGAGCTAAATGGCTTACATGACATTTTCCTGGAAGCCATGCTTCATAAATTCATATATTCCAGGCTTATTTACCATTAGCAATCCTAGACAAATGGGTACATACTGCTAAAAGCAAGCCACCAGTTTGTTTCTTTTTTCTTTCCCACAATTAAACCATTCACTTCTCAATTGTATATTATCACACATAAAGAGAATGAAGTACCTGTAGCACATTTTAACAAATTTTGCACAAGTGAGCCATCATGTAATAGCCACACAGGTCAAGAAAGAAAACCCGGCCAGCACTCTTGGAGGTGTCACAAACTCCTTTCTAATAACAACCTTAATGGTAACCCAGAGGCAATATCTAACTTCATTTTGCATGTTTGTTCAATCTCCTGATTTGTTTGTTTTTTAAAGGTAGATTTATTTATTTATTTATTTATTTATTTATTTATTTATTTATTTCATTAGTTAGTTAGTTAGTTAGTTGGGGAGGCAGAGGGAGTAGGAGTGGGGAAGCAGATTCCCTGATGAGCAGGGAGCCCAACACAGGGCTTCTGATCCAATAACCGTGAGATCATGACCTGAGCCAAAAGGAAGAGTCAGAAGCTTACCTGAATGAGCCAACCAGGCACCCCAATTTGTTTGTTTTTTTAAATAAAATACCAGCTGAGTTTTCATAAGCCTGTTGGCAATTTCTTTCTTTTGAGAGATGTATGCTGGTTATTTGTCCATTTTTTAATTGGGTTATTTTTAATTTTTAAAATTTTTTTTTTTTTGCTATTGAGTTTTAGGAGTTCCTTACATATTTTTGATATTAAGCTTTTATCAGATGAGTGGTTGGCAAATATTCTTTGGGGAAAAATGTCTATTCAAATCCTTTTCCATTAAAAAAATCAGATTATTTATTTATGCATGCTATTAATATGTATTGTTATATATTTTGGAATATTAACCCTTTATCACATGTATGGTTTGGAAATATTTTCTCTCATTCAGTAGGTTGCCTTTTAATTTTATTGTTTCTTTTGTTGTACAGAAGGTTTTAGTTTAGTCCCCATTACTTATGTTTGCTTTTATTGCTTGTCATACCCGAAAAATTATTGCCAAGACCAACGTCAAGATTTCCCCGTTTTCTTCTAGTAGTTTACTGCTCCAAGTCCTAAACTTAAGTCTTTAATCCATTTCAAGTTTAAATTTTATGAGTGTCATAAGATTGTGAATATCTGCTCTTGAGTAGAAAATTTTGTATGTGTTAGGCCTGATAAGTGCTATTCCAGTCAGCTGTCTCTATTGACGCTCTATCCATTACTGTGAGTTATAGAAATCCCATACTATTATTATATTGCTGTCAATTTCTGCCTTGAGTTCTGTCAATATTTGCTTTATAAATTTAGGTACTCTGAAGTTTGATGTGTGTATATTTATCATTATTATATTTTCTGGTTTAATAGACCTTTCTATGACCATATAATGACATACTTTGTCTCTAAATTTAGATTTAAAGTCCATTTTGTCTAAAAATAAGCATAAGCACTCCTGGTTTCTTTTTGAAATATCTTTTAACATCACTTCTCTCATCCTATTTGTGTCTTTAATTTTAAAGTGAGCCTTTCATAGATGGAATATTGCTAGATATTAGTTTTGTTTTTACTTTTAGAAGTTTTAGGTCCACAGCAAAAGCGAGCAGAAAATATAGAGTTCCCATCTACCTTCTATTCTCACACATGTACAACCTCCCCAGTATCAATATATCTCACCAGAGTGGTGCATTTATCACAACTGATGAACCTACATGGACACATCATTGTCACAGAAACCCAGAATTTACATTTTAGTTCACTCTTGGTGTTGTACGTTTTCGGTGTTTGGACAAATACCTCATTATGGTATTATCAAAGAGAGTACTTTTACTGCCCTAAAATCCTCTGTGGCCCATCTATTCACCCCCAGCCTCAACAATCCTTAGCAACCACTTATCTTTTTACTGTCTCCATTGTTTCACTTGTTGTTAAGACTTAGTAGAGACTTTTAAGCCCTTACATGTGGAACTGGTCAAAGTATATCTTGTTTGTGTATTCATTCAGATACTCTGCGCTTTTTGTTTGGTGTGTTTAATTCATTTACATTAAGGTAATTTTCCATAAATGAGGACTATTGGCATTTTGTTAATTCGTTCTGTTTGTCCTGCAATTATTTTGTCCTTCTCCTCCTCGCCAGCTTTCTTCTTGTTTTTTTTTTTTTATATTGTGCATCCACTAAGAAAATTTTATCTATTAACTTCATATTAGGGCATAAACTGACTTATGTATCACCTTAATAGCATTACATTAATCTGTATATGTCTATATATTTATCTTTACATTAATGCTTTTATATGTTTTTGTGTTAACATGTTTTCATTTCAATTTGAAGAACATAAGTATTTCTTACAAGGCAGGTCTTATGATAAACTCCCTCAGTTTTGTCTAAGAATGATTTTCTCTTTTTTTACATTTTTTTTTAAATTTATATGTAGAGAGAGCACACTTCTGAGTGTGAGCAGGGGGTTGGAGGAGAGGAAGTGGGAGAAACAGACTCCCCGCTAAAGAGTGGGACACAGGGCTAGATCCCAAGACCTTGAGATTATGACCTAAGCCAAGGCAGACATTTAACTGACTGAGCCACCCAGGCGCCCCTCTTTCCTTCATTTTTTAAAGGATACTTTTGTTGGTATAAATTTCTTATTTGGTTATTTTTTTATTACTTTGAATATATCATCCAATTCTTTCTTGGCCTGCAAGATTTCTTCTGAGAAATCTAATAAACTTATGAGCCATTCTTATATATCACAAATCACTTTTCTCTCAGTACTTTCGAAAATCTCTCTCTGTCCTTGACTTTTTTTCCCTTTCAATTTTATTATTTATTTATTTTTAATTTAAATTCAATTAATTAACATAAAATGTATTATTTGTTTCAAGGGTACAGGTCTGTGATTCATCAGTCTTATATGATACTCAATTGTCCTTTACTTTTAACAATTTGATTACCATGTGTCTTAGTGTAGTCTTCTTTGGGTTCAAAGTATGTGGCTATACTATGTGCCATGGAGGGAGAGGGCTGGGGTAGGAAGAGGAGTGGTGGATAAACTGGTAACTCCTTTACCTCAAACTTACTTGGGAAAGTTATTTCCATAAAATAGGTTGAAGTGGGCGCCTGGGTGGCTCAGTGGGTTAATGCCTCTGCTTTCGGCTCAGGTCATGATCTCAGGGTCCTGGGATCAAAGCCCGCATCGGGCTCCCTGCTCAGCGGGGAGCCTGCTTCCCCCTCTCTCTCTCTCTGCCTGCCTCTCTGCCTCCTTGTGATCTCTCTCCCTCTGTGAAATAAATAAATAAAATCTTTAAAAAAAAAAAAAAAAAAAAAAAAAAAAAAAAAAAAAAAAAAAAAAAATAGGTTGAAGTATGTTTATAGCAGTTGGGAACCCTTAGACCTGGTGCCTCCTGTCACATGCTAGAAACTAAATCAAACTATGATGATAGGAAGGAAGGATTTGTCTGGGAAGCAAATGCATTTCCTCTGATGGTAAAAATGATAGAAAGATGGCTACATTTTTATTGATTTGAACTTTTAAGAGTTTACTGTCACAAAACTAAGTGTGTTAAAGAAATTACATTTTATCTAACATTTCTGGATGTCACATGTTACCATATTTCTTTAAACTGTAGTTTTAAATTACTTTATAAATGTTTGTAACTAATCTCTAGCTTAAGCCACATCAAATTGGTTCATATTTAATATGTTTTTTAACCAAATTTTACCAAAAATTTGATGTAGTGTACTTCCTACCCCTCTTACTGCTGATGTATTTATCCTAAAAAACAAGCAAGAATACAGAAAAGCAGGGAAAAGTATAAACAATACACATTGCAGGTTTCAAAGCTTGATAAATCTTACACAATGATTTATTCATGATGTCTAATTTATAATCCTGATTTCTTGCTGATAGGCTACCTAGAGAATTGAAACTACTAACTGAAAGATTTAGAAGTGAAAAATTGTGTCCCCAAATGTATTTTATTGCCTTATTATTATATATCTCTCTGAAAAAAGATTCTCAGTAACAAAGAAGCTATCAATAAAAACTACAGCCATTAAATAGTAGACTCTTCTTTAAATTTGAATTATGGAGATTATTTTCTTCTCATAGCTTATTTAGTTTGTGACCTAGATTAATGCTATTTAAGTCAATGTTTTAAAGAAAAAGAGATAATTATTAATTCAATGAAATATTTGTCTTGTCCTTGAATACTTAGGCAGAAATAATGTAGCTTGTAACAAAGTAGTAAGAGCTGAATATTAGATGTATATTATCATTGAATCATTTTATTTTGATTAATATAAAGATACATCAATTTGCAAATGATAACTTCAATGATGCTTAATCCAGTAGTCTTAAAAAGCTCATTTATTTGACCCATTTTGTGGTATAAATTTTAAACTGTTGTAATAATACAAATTGCTGTTGGAAACATTTCATCAGCTTTTATTAGAAGTCCTTTGATTTTTAAGATGGTATATGTTTCCTTCATCTTAGAGATTGTTAAGGCAATTCCCTCTGATCATACTAAAACATTTTTAAGAAATAATGTGAAAATAGTGAAAGTACATCTAGTGCTTTTATTGTAACCTAAAGCTAGTCTATGAATATATAAATTGCCATTATTTTTTAGTGTTCTGTGGTTAGAGAAAAAAAGTGACTGAAGTGTAATACTTCATAATATCTAGTTGCCAATAACATACATTGATAAAAAAAGAATCAGGCTAACCTGAAATGAACTGTATTGTTATAAGAAACTGTATCTCTTTATTCCCAACAGTTTATTGTAAAGATGGACTTCAGCTTCCAGGGGTTTCCATTCTCAATGTTATTCAGACATTTTGTAAAGGCTAGGCAACCCTTTAAGCTATTACATTTGTGCTAATCTTATTTGGAAATAATTGTTTTCATAGTATCAATTGAATACCAATCAAAGCATTTTTCCCCTCAAAGCTGAGGATAATTTTATTTTTATAACTAATAACATAATTTAAGAAACTACCATTTAAGGGCTTAACTTAAAGAAATCCTCAAATAGCATGTCTATTACTGTTTGAAGTTGCTTTTTCATGTTCTTAATGGTATCTTTTTTTTTAATGGTAACTTTTGATGTGCAGAACTTTCAAATTTTGATGAAACGCATCACTTTTGCTGTTTTATGGTTGCTCTTTTGACCTCCCTAAGAAATACTTCTTACCAAAAGTTACAAAGGTAATTCTTTTAATTTTTTTAATTTTAGATCTTTTTCAACATGATTTGGTTAAGTCCTCTGTATCTATATATAAAGTTTCAAATCAGTTTGTTAATTTCTGCAAGCCTGCTGGGATTTTGATCAGGATAAATTTGCAACTACTGATCATTTTAGAGAGAACTGACATTATAACAATACAAAATCTTCTAATCCATGAGTATGATATGTCTCTACATTTTTAAAGCCTTTTAATTTTTTCTCAATGAAGTATGATAGTTTCCAGTGTAGTGGCTTGCCTTCAGTAAAAGGTATTCCAAAATAATAGATGTTTTTAAAATCTTCTTGAGGGCGCCTGGGTGGCTCAGTGGGTTAAAGCCTCTGCTTTCAGCTCAGGTCATGATCTCAGCGTCCTGGGATTGAGGCCTGCATCGGGCTCTCTGCTCAGCAGGGAGCCTGCTTCCTCCTCTCCCTGTCTCTCTGCCTGCCTCTCTGCCTACTTGTAATCTCTCTCTGTGTGTCAATAAATAAATAAAATCTTTAAAAAAAAAAAAGGCTCAGTGGGTTAAAATCTTCTTGAAAATAGCATTTTTAATAAGATACCCTTTTTCAACTTTTATTGTTAGTTTGCTAGTTTATAGAAACAAAATTGATACTTTATTCTTTGATATTCTTTGATATTTTATTCTATTTTGATAAAATATCAAAACTGATATTTTAGACTTTGGTAAGTTCACTTATTAGGTTTCTTAGGATTTTTCTAAACATGTTAACTGCAATGTAAAATAGTTTTATTTATCCTTCTCTATCGCTATGCTTCTAATTTCATTTTCTTAGATTATTCCACTATTTATGCCCTCTAGTGCAATAATGAATAAAAATGTTAAGATGACATACTCTTCTTTTTTAAGATGATGTACTCTTGTCTTAGTCCCCAAATTAGAAGACACCATTCAGTATTTCAACATCAAGAATATCAGCTATAGATGGTTTGTTCACAATCTTTATAACTTGAAAAAGTTAACTTTTCCTATTTTATGAGAGATATTCTGAAATTACAAATTGGTTTTGAATTTTGTTAATACTTTCTCTGCGTATTTTGAGAGGACTGATTTTCTTCTCCTTTTTCCTGACAACATAGAATATTACTTTGCTTGATTTGGGATATTAAAACAACCTTCCATAATTGGGATGAAATCATGCCAAAGTTTGTTAAATATTTTGTGTGTTTCATAATCTGATTTGCTAACATTTTCTTTGAAAATTCAGTTTTTATGTTCATGAGTTACTTACATTGAATAAATAGAATTTGTAAGTGTTCCATTGCCCTCTATTTTCTGAAAGAATTTGTGTAAAATTGTTATGATTTCATTACTAAATGTTTTTTTAAAGGTTTTATTTGTTTGATACAGAGAGAGATCAGATCACAGGTAGGCAGAGAGGCAGGCAGAGAGAGAGGAGGAAGCAGGCTCCCTGCCGAGCAGAGAGCCCGATGTGGGCCTCGATCCCAGGACCCTGAGATCATGACCTGAGCTGAAAGCAGAGGCTTCAACCCACTGAGCCACCAAGGTGGCCCTCATTATTAAATGTTTGATAAAATTTACCAATTAAGCCATCTGGGCCTTGAGACCTCTTGGAGAAAAAAATTAAATTGCAACAACAAAAAAATAGATGTAGAGATGTACCTAGAGAGTATTATGCAAGCAAAATAAGTCAGTCAGAGAAAGACACATAACGTGTGATTTCACTTGTATGTGGAATTTAAGAAACAAAACAGATGAACATAGGGGGGAAAAAAGAGATGCAAACCAAAAAACATACTCTTAACTCTAGAGAAGAAACTGAAGGTTGCTGGAGGGGTGTTGGGTGGGGGGATGGGTTAAATGGGTGATAGGGGACCTGTGATGAGTCCTGGGTGTTATACATAAGTGATGAATCACTAAATTTTATACCTAAAACTAATATTACACTATATGTTAACTGGAATTTAAATAAAAACTTGAAAAAGAAAAAAAACTCTACCAAAAAACTGCTAGAACTGATATATGAATTCAGTAAAGTTGCAGGATGAAAAATCAGTGTATAGGAATCTGTGGCATTTCCATACACCAATAATGAAACAGCAGAAAGAGAAATCAAGGAATTAATCCCATTTACAATTGTACCCAAAACCATAAGATATCTAGGAATAAACCTAACCAAAGAGGCAAAATACCTGTACTCTGAAAACTATAAAAACAACAACAAACTAATGAATTGAATATGACACAAAGAAATGGAAAAAATATTCCATTTCATGAAATGGAAGAACAAACATTGTTAATATGTCTATACTACCCAAATAAATCTACACATTTAATGCAATCCCTATCAAAATACCACAAACATCTTTCACAGAGCTAGAAAAACAATCCTAAAATTTGTGTAGAACCACAAAAGACCCCAAATACCCAAAGCAACCTTGAAAAAGAAAAGCAAAGCTGGAGGCATCCCAATTCTGGTCTTCAAACTATATTACAAAGCCTTAGTGATCAGAGCAGCATGATAATGGCACAAAAATAGACACAGATCAATAGAATGGAATAGAAATGAACCCACGGCTACATAGTGAGTTACTCTTCAACAAAGCAGTAAAGAATATCCAATGAGAAAAAGACTGTCTCTTTTACAAATGGTGTTGGGAAAACTGGACAGCAACATGCAAAAGAATGAAACTGGACCACTATCTCATACCATACACAAAAATAAATTCAAAATGGATTAAAGATTTAAATGCAAAACCTGAAACCAGGGAATTCCTAGAATAAAACACAGGGAATAACTTCTTTGACATTAGCTGTAGCACCTTCTTTCTAGATATGTCTCCTGAGGCAAGGGAAATAAAAGCAAACATAAATTATTGGGACTATATCAAAACAAAAAAGCTTCTGCATAGCAAAGGAACAAAAAAACTAAAATTCAACCTATAGAATGGGAGAAGATATTTGCAGATAACATATCTGATAAAGGGTTAGTATCCAAAATATAGAAAGAACTTATAAAACTCAACACCCACAAAATGAATAATCCAATTTAAAAATTGACAGAAGACAAAATTAGACATTTTTGCAAAGAAGACATATAGATGGTCAACAAACACATGAAAAGATACTCAATATCACTCATCGTCAGGGAAATACAAATCAAAACTACAATAATCTCACACCTGTCAGAATGGCTAAAATCAACAACACAAGAAAAAACATGTGCTAGCAAGGATGTAGAGAAAGGGAAAGCTTTTTGCACTGTTGGTGGGAAAGCGAACAGGAGCAGCCCCCTCTGGAAAACAGTATGGAGGTCCTCAAAATTAAAAATAGAACTACCCTAAAACCCAGTAATTGCACTACTAGGCATTTACCCAAAGAATACAAAAATATTAATTCAAAGGGATACATGTACCTCAATGTTTATAGCAGCATTATCTACATAGCCAAATTATGGGAACAGGTGTAATTTTAATTTTAATCTTTAAACATCTAGTAAGGGGATAGTAAATGGAGTCATTGTTTTTATTTATTTTTATTTTTTTTTTATTTTTTTAAAGATTTTATTTATTCATTTGACACAGAGAGAGATTACAAGTAGGCAGAGAGGCAGGCAGAGAGAGAGAGGAGGAAGCAGGCTCCCTGCCGAGCAGAGAGCCCGATGCGGGCCTCGATCCCAGGACCCTGGGATCATGACCTGAGCCGAAGGCAGCGGCTTTAACCCACTGAGCCACCCAGGCGCCCAGTCATTGTTTTTATACCAGCCATTCACTACTGTCAAATGATACTCAGTTATTACTATCTGACATTAGGAATCACTAGAATTAATTTATCTTAGTGAATATGTGACATAATTTATATATTATATACATAAATACATATATTGTGCATATATATGTATGTGTGTTTGTATGTGTATATCTCAACACCATCATAGAACAACTCTAGCATATTTACCTAGCCTATTCCTTGAAAATACAGCCACATATAATGTTTAATGATTAGGGAAAGAGGTCAAGATACAAATTCAAGAGGAAAGGGTTAGTGTTAAAAGTAGAATTTATGAATTTTGAAACACATTTTGTTTGCTGAAAATACTAATGATCCTAATACAATAGTAATTTTTTGTTCAGACAATTATACCAAAAGCTTTTAGGGGTTAGAGATCAATTTTATATATATATATATTTTTTTTTAAGATTTTATTTATTTATTTGACACAGACATAGAGATCACAAGTAGGCAGAGAGGCAGGCAGAGAGAGAGAGAGGGGGAAGCAGGCTCCCCGCTGAGCAGAGACCCCGATGCGGGCCTCAATCCCAGGACCCTGAGATCATGACCTGAGCCGAAGGCAGAGGCATTAACCCACTGAGCCACCCAGGCGCCCAATTTTATATATTTTTGATATGTTTCAGATCACCTCCCATTACAAGAGGTAAGGGAGCTAATTTACTACTTTGCATATATTTTCTCCATATTTATGGTTGTGTTTCAATGAAGTATTTTTTGTTCATAAAAAATACATTTGTGTTTTTTACAAATTTTTACATTTTACAAATGTGTCTTAAACATTTGTATTTTTTAAACAAATATTCCCTAGATATGAAAAAAAATTTTAATTACATTTACAAACTCATATCTATAGTTAATGGCAAACCAAGATTTGGACTAGGTGTTCCCAAATAAAAAACTATAGTTAATTTTACCGAAACTTGCCCACATAAAGATAAGCAAAATTAAAACTGAAAATATCATCAAATCAGTACACCTAAAGAGCAATTTCAGAATATTTTTGAGAATATCCATGTAGGAAACGCCATCTTACTGTTTTAAGAGTGAATTTTACTTAGTGCTTTGAATACATTAAGGATATTTATAGAAACAACCACTAACTGTGATAGTTAAAAATGTATCTCATTTGTTTTTAAAAGCTTCATATGAAATTATCACCATTGTCATTATTTTTAAAAAGTTAACAATTTCAGTTTTCTAGTTCTGTTAGTGAAGATATATGAAGCTTACTGCTTTTATGGATTAAGTGAACTTGTAAAAAGAATCTGAGATATTACATAATAAAATAAAATAAAATAAGAGCCATTACTTTAGTTATAAACAAACATATCTCATGGGCGCCTGGGTGGCTCAGTGGGTTAAAGCCTCTGCTTTCGGCTCAGGTCATGATCTCAGCGTCCTGGGATCGAGGCCCACATCGGGCTCCCTGCTCAGCAGGGAGCCTGCTTCCTCCTCTCCCTGTCTCTCTGCCTGCCTCTCTGCCTACTTGTAATCTCTCTCTCTCTGTGTCAAATAAATAAATAAAATCTTTAAAAAAAAAAAAACATATCTCAGAGCTAATTAATGTCTGAAATGGCAGTAAGAAATTCATAACAGAAACACTGGCAATGATATAAACATCACAATATTAATTTAATGAACTGGGCAAATGAAATAGCTGTAAAAAAAGAGAAACGTAACAGAGCGGCAGTATAACTGTCCTGACTGGGTATGGAAAATACAAAGTACAGGTAGTAATATAAGTACTTCATATACCTTCTAAAAAATAAGTCCAGTGAGGTACAATAACAACTAAAAAACTTTGCAGGCTAAACAAATCTGTATTCAGAGATGAAAGATCGGAAGCACATTTTAGCAACTATTTAGATTGATTCCAAGTGTAGGAGCAAAGGTGTGCAGGAATTAGTTTTTGAGGTTATAAATCAAAGAGCAATGATTACGCAGTTTTATACCTGATGTTGACCACTTAACATTATATTTACCTATAATAACTAATGTTACAAATTAATGATATTTTACCAAAAATAGCTTATTTTAATTATATGCATCAGTCCACACTGTTGAAGATTAAATTCATTTGTGTATTAGGCAAAACACTCAATAAACTGAATCAATCAAAACTGCATTTATATTCCTATCACATTAAAGAAGTCTGGAAATAAGCAATCCAGCGTTGGGCATCTCTGTGGTGTTCTCTCTACAATATTCTACCATCCTTACATGTAGTTTCTACCCCCATGTCAAATAATGTTTCCGTTCAACTTCTTGAACTCCAATCATGACAACATAGGACAGCATAAAAAGGAAAGATATAAGGGTAGGTCCTTTCCTTATAAATCAGTTCCGTTAAAATCGCAATAGTAATCTCACCCAATTTATAGTTCATTAGCCAGAATTAAGTAATGTGGCAAAAAATTGTGCTCCAATGGAAACCTGACTATTTCTTTTTATTCCTCCTAGGGAATATTGTGCCCAGATCATTAAAAAAAAAAGGTATGTATGTATGTATGTATTTATAGAGAACATGCTGGGGGAGGGGCAGAGGGACAGGGATAAAGAGACTCTCCAGCACATTCACTGCTGAGCCCAAAGCCTGATGTGGTGCTTGATCTCAGGAGACTGAGGTCATGACCTGAGCTGAAATCAAGTGCCCCAGGCAGTTTGTATTTCTAAGAAAAAGGTTAATGGGTGTTGTAATCTCTACCAGAAAGCCCAAATATGAAAAGGCACGTTTGTAAACTGAACAGTTGTGGAAGCATTGAACTCAAAGCCTTCGGACTTTCAGTTATGTACAGGGTAAAATAAATCCATAAAATTCAAATCACTTTCCCAAAGTCACACAAATACTTAATGGAACTACAAGAATATTAATCTTGATCTCCTGGCTATTAATTCATGACTGATTTGAACATATTCCATCTTGAAATTTGTTTCTAACCAAGAATAAAAATTAATTTTACATTTTAAACAAATAAAAAAGCCCCTTTAAAGCTTTATAAAAGGGCGCCTGGGTGGCTCAGTGGGTTAAAGCCTCTGCCTTCGGCTCAGGTCATGATCTCAGGGTCCTGGGATCAAGGCACGGGCTCTCTGCTCAGCAGGGAGCCTGCTTCCTCCTCTCTCTGCCTGCCTCTCTGCCTATTTGTGATCTGATCTCTCTGTGTGTGTGAAATAAATAAAATCTTTAAAAAAATAAATAAAGCTTTATAAAAATCTTTTTAGTCAGTTCTTTAAGTGCAGTAAAACACCTGGATATAAATACCCAGATCCTGAGTGTTCATTTCAAGAAATTATCACAAAATGAACAAATCTACAACTACCCACCAATTCAAAAAATTACTATAAATCCAGAAGCCCCTGATTTGCAAACTATGAATCAAGAGTTCCTCCCTCTACCAAAGTTAAGTTTAAGCCTGATTTTTAATGCCATAAATTAATTTTATCCAACTTTGTTTCTATATTTATGGAATCATATATTTATATGAATTATGCTTTTGAAATTTATCCTTTTATGTAGCTTGTTCATAAATAACTTGTTCATTTTCATATAGTATCATTGTATGAATAGATACTCGATATCCATTCTATTCTATCTAAAATTCTATTAATAGATACTTGAGTTTTTTCAGTGTTCTGAATACTGTGTGTATGAATGTTCTTGTACATGGATTTGGAGCAAGGATATAGGCATTCCTCTTTGTTATACAGCCTAAGAGAAGAATAGCTGAGTTATATTGTATGTGGGTATTGAACTCTGTTAAACTTTCCAACTGTTTGCACTAATTTTCCTTCTACCATTAGCTACTGAGAGTTCTACTTTGCTCCATATTCTTAGGAAGACACAGTATAGCCATTATAAATAGTTTTTCATAGTCATGCTGCATTGCAGAGAGGGGGACCGGGCTTTATGTCCTACTTTGGTGTGTCTTGAGTGAAAACTCTTTCCATCTCTATACTTAGAAAAAGGTTGGCAGCAAAGTAGCCAGAAGCACCACAGCAACTAGAGGAGTAAGTCACTTAGTGAAGGTTCATATATCCGATGCATACCAACATGACACTAGTCCAGCTCACAATTATGTAGTAAGAGTACTTTCAGGAATAGAGTAATTAAATGGTTAAAATACTGCAGCTCTTTAGAGGTATATGCCTTTTTCCCTTCAACAACAATATCGACTTCCTGAGGTATGCTAAGCCATACTAAAAAGAATTATGGACATTGCTACAGATATTTCTTTAGATCTTTGGAAGAATGCGTGCTGTTTTTAATGTATTTTGATTTGGTCTTTTAAATTTTAATTCAAAATCAAGTCACAGTTCCAATAATTAGGAATAACTTTGTCTTAAGAAGTGATTCAGGCCACAGCTAATGTAAAATCAATTAGGCGTAACACTCCTTAAATCTTAGAAAAGGAGCTAGTTAATACTGTTATTGCCCTGAGCTGTGATTAGAAACATGTTTTATATGTGATTTTATTTGATTAAGATGCCTTTTCCAATGCTTACAAACACAGTACTACTAAATTTGTTCCGTGATATGCTATGTGGTGGTAGAAAAGGTATCATTTAACAGACTATATTTTATCTGAATATTTTTCATTGTTAATATATCTTTCAATTCATTACAAACTTGTATTTTAAAAAATGAATATACAGGGGCACCTGGGTGGCTCAGTCAGTTAAGCATCTGCCTTCGGCTCAGGTCATGGTCCCAGGGTCCTGCGATTGAGCCCCGCATCAGGCTCCCTGCACAGAGGGGAGCTTGCTTCTCCTGCTCCCTCCACCCTGCCCCCACCCCCACTTGTGCTCTCTCTATCTCAAATAAATAAATAAAATCCTTAAAAAAAATGAACATATAGATTGAGCGTACTCCATATAGGCAATTTTCTTTTGAACTTTTTCTGATCCTAAGTTGTCAAAAACAACAAGAACATTAAAAAAATCAATATACCTCAGGCAATAAATTCTTCAAATATTAATATTATTAGAATCACAAAAATGGGAGAAACTTTATGAATTCAAAAACAAAAAGACTACTAGATAGAGGATACTATTTCATAGAAAATGAACAGATTGTGAAAAGAGTTAAGGCAGTAGCCTTAGTTGGTTATCTTTTTATAGAAGATGCATTGATTTCAAGCGGAATCCTACAGAGTAATATAAAATGTGCATAGTAAAGCCTTATAAAAACAGTTCTACTCCCATAAACTGCACCTATAAATACCCTATCCATCATTCATGGGTCATTCCAAACATCAACTTTTAAGAAATCACATTTGTATCATTCAATGGGATGTTTTCATTTTTTCCTCTCTATGTCTCTTGTGTTGGCACATAGTACACTTTCAAGTTCATTTTGGGACATTTCTGACAAGAGACAAAAATGCACGGTTTAGGACATTTAGCTTTGGTTTACCCAGGGATTCCTGAACACTGTCTTGCGTTTAACTGATATATAACATTTCTTATCATGAATAATGATTTTTGTCTCCCACAAATAGAATACGAATTTATTATTTCTAATTATTGACCTAACTTAAAATTGGGAGTTACAAGGCACATAGATGTATGTGCCTTAGCTATTTTGATCATACCTTAAATATATATTCAAAAAGATAAGAATATATATTTCTACTATTTGCACAAATAGATAACCTGTGGCAGTGTTTAGGTATGCTCCCTAAGTGTTTGTGTGTGTGTGTGTGTGTGTGTGTGTGCATGATTTCTTCCCAAGTTTCATGATGAAATAAAAAGATTTCAGCAATAATGTCTATATATTTTGGCTCAACCATAAAGTAGTAATTTAGGTCTTCCTGTGTGCAAATGTGTGTGTGTGTGTGTGTGTGTGTGTGTGTGTGTGTGAGAGAGAGAGAGAGAGAGAGAGAGAGAGAGAGAGAGAGAGAGAGACGTTTCATTCTTGTTTTGGAAATGAAGAAATGAGTCCAGAGGCCATTATGTGATTTAACAAACTTATATAAATAGCAAATCAAGAGCATCTGTAGTCAGGTAGTCTTCATATCCATATTGTTGCTTCTATTGCTTCTTAGTTCCTTTCTGTTACCACTGAATAATTTATATTTCTGTTTTTACTCATTATATCTACATGAATTATTTTTATGCTTTAATTTGTAAAATGCCATCTTGTTATTGATAATATATATTTATGTATTAACAATCAATCAGTAATAAAAGTTAATAAGTGCATGTTTTCAATGCATTTAAGAAATGGTCTTATATAGAACCTGGATTACTGGTATTATTTACTTTATATTTTGTTTCAACACTGGAATTACAATAATCATGAGTCATTACTGGGAAATTGTTCTAAAATATTTGTATGTAGCAAACAAAATTTCAATCAGTCTCTTTTAACCTGAGAAATATTTGGAAGGATTGCACTTAAATATATACTGTAAATGTTTAGTATGAAGATTTCCATGTAAACTATAAGAAATGGTATATAGTTTTTAATTAATCATGTGCTTTAGGTTTATACTTTATTTTGGAACTATTTTACCTATAAAACTTTTTCCTAGATGGCTCTTTAACAAAATCAGCTAATGTCTCATTAGCAGAATGAGTACAAACATACTAATCAGAGAACTGGCTCTCCTGGGATGAGTCAACCCAAAGGACGAGGTTCAAATGAGCTGCTAAACTTGGGAGGTTCCTACTTTGTATCTTAGCCTTTTCCTCAACCAGGAGAAAATATAATTCTTACAACTTCCTTTAGAAATTCCCTGACTCACTGCATAGATCTTAGGTAGAGACACCTTTTATCGAAGGAGCAGCTGCTATGAATTCAGTCCAGGACTGCCCACTAGATATAGCTCACTATGAGAGGATAGGAGCCTGCAGCTCTTGTGAGCTCTGCTCCCTCTGCCTGTGAGCCCTGCTCTACAACCCCCTCCACAAAACCATATCTTATACTATATGTTACTAATAATTTATGTGCTCCTGTCCCCCTACAATAAATTGTGATTAAACAAGTAAGTAGTGAACAAATATAATCTTCTTTTAAGTAATTATTTTAAAATGCATTCAAGGGTTGCTTGGGTGACTCAGTTGATTAAGTGTCTGACTTTTGCCTAGGTCATGATCTCAGGGTCCTGGAATCAAGTCCCACATTGGGTTCTCTGCTTAGTGGGGAGTCTGCTTCTCCCTCTCCCTCTCTGTGCTCTCTCTCTCTCTCAAATAAGTAAAATAAAATCTTTTAAAAAATAAAATGCATTTAAGAAGAGAAAGTTAGAAAAATCTGATTTTTTTGAGGAATGAGTTTTATTTACTTTTTCCTTATTATTTTTTCCAATAATAAATTTTCAATCCTGAAAAACATATCCTTTTGAAAGAGCAATAGTATAAGAAATAAAATATAGGTATAACTTGAGATACTCTCTGAAGCCCAATAACCGTTTTAAGAAACTCTTCACGCAAAAATAGAAAATCTCATTATTATCACTACCTTATTTGGAAAGAAGACAAAAGGGTTCTAAAATGTAATGGCTATAATTCTTCAGAAGCACCCATCTGGAAAAACCCTAATATTCATTTTAATACAATTCTGTTTTTAAGCACATTATAGTGTGTGTTTGAGTATGTGTGTGTGTGTGTAGGATAGGATACTATTTGAAAATGTAGCATGGAAAAACATGAAGCTATATTTAATTTTAAAAGTTCAAATGCTAGTCAGAATTTATATAATTTTATGTTCTTTCCATTTATAAGTAAAAATGCAATTTTATTCACTCTCCCAGTTTTAATAGTTTTCCACAAAAATAAAAAAAAATAATAAAGCAAAATATATGCTTGCTTTTTAGTTTTCAATGTTACTTCTGGAAGGAGTGACCATTAGTTTTTCAGAAATAAAATACTCAAATGATTTAATTCATAACAACAACAATAATAATAAAGGTTGTACCTCAAGCTGTAAGTTAATTTCCTGACTGTGGGAATTGCACCATTTCAGTGAGTTAAAAAATAAATAAATCTGTTCCCAATTTTCTGCTTGTGCCTCAAAACTGTCAAGCCCTTGCTACTCCAAAGGTAGTCCATGAACTAGAAACACCAGTATCATCTGTGAGTTCTTTTAGAAGTGCAGAATCTGGGGGCACCTGGGAGGCTCAACTGGTTAAGCAACTGATTTGGCTCAGGTCATGATCTCAGTGTCCTGAGACTGAGCCCTGTGCTGGACTCTGCTCTGGGTGTAGAGCCTGCTTAAAATTCTCTCTCTCCCACTCCCTCTTCTCCTCCACTCCTTCCTCTCTAAAAAAATTAACTAATTTTTTTTCTTTTTAAAGCACAAAATCCAGGAACCTCCCCAGAACTACTCAGGGTCTATATTATAACTAGAACCTCAGTTGATCAATTTCCAACGGAAGTTTGAGAACCCTTTTGTCAGGTCTATAATTCCTGAAGTTGTCTATATGTTAGAATCACCTAGAAGGATATTAAAATTGTTGATGCCTGGATCCATCCAGTTACCGAGATTCAGGTTTCACTGGGCATTAGGGTTTTAAAGTTTCCCCAGGTTAATTCAATGTGACACCAAGTTTGAAAACTTATTATCTAGGCTCTTTAAGAATGCTTTATCTCATGTAATTCTAAACACAATCCTGCAATTAGGACATTACTGCCTCCGTTTTGTAGATGAAAAGAGAACTGAAGGTTTCAAATGCCACAGCTAGTATTTAAATTATATCCATAATTTTCTGTCATATTATCTCTGGTACATGGTCACGGGTCTGAGTGAGACTCAAGAACACATATGTCAAGCCCAATGTATGTA
>LNAC01000181.1:399472-715616 GCA_002007465.1 Ailurus styani
TATATATATATATATATATATATATATATATATATATATATATATATATATATATATAATCTAAAAAGGAATTTTGTGGGTTATTCTTTTCATACAAGATTCATTAACACTAAAGTGATTTAATAGCTTATTTTAATTAAAACCTGGCCTTTACTCTTTACACTTCTTTTCTATACAATAACACAAGAGCACTATCAAAGGAGTGCCTTGAATCATTGTCTTTAAGTGTATATCAGTTAGTTTGTGTGTATGTCTGTATGTGTGTTTAATGTATAATCAGGCTTATTCCAAAAAGCATTTAAAATGATGGATACATGTAAATTAATAAAATTAAAATTGCCAAACTGGATGCCATATTGAAAGAATAAAGGAAGGTTAGAAGTAAACAAGTATATCTTAAGTTTATATGCCTACTTGAAAATCATATTAATTGCTTTATATAGGGCACATACTCAATTCTATATTCTGGCAACAAATATGAAAATGGGAATTTAAGCAGTTTCAATAATCACAGTTCTTATTAGACAAAAATAAAATAATTATATAGACATAGAAATAAAAAAACTCTAGATATTAAGACCTGAGGGATTTTATTGAAAAAGTTTCTTCATAAAGAACAAGAAAAGGGGTGCCTGGATGGCTCAGTGGGTTGAAGCCTCTGCCTTCAGCTCAGGTCATGATCTCAGGGTCCTGGGATCGAGCCCCGCATCGGGCTCCCTAGTCAGCGGGGACCCTGCTTCCTCCTCTCTCTCTGCCTTCCTCTCTGCCTACTTGTGATCTCTCTCCCTCTCTGTGTCGAATAAATAAATAAAATTAAAAAAAAAAAGAACGAGAAAAAATAATCTCCAAACAGACAAGTATTACATGGATATCCTTTTTTAAAATATTTTTTAAAAACATTTTAAAGAACTGAACATAAAATAAAGAATTCATAATATAATAATTTTAAATTATGTTTTACCAGCAGACTAATTCTGTGAAAGTGTTACAGGTATTTGTAAAACACTAAAAAAGCAGTAACTATAAATTTGGCTAAGCACTGTATATGATACTAGGAAATTTATAAATTTTATTTTACATATACTTAGTAACAGCTTCGTAGATATAATTCTCATATTTTATAGAGAAGAGAGATGCTAAAATTAATTATTAAAGCAGATTTAGTTTAACTAATGGTTTGTGAAAAGTCACAGCTATTAGACTGAACAGCCATAAACTGAAATTGAGACTATCTTGGCCTACTTATTCTCCCATATTTTCAATAACAAAGCACCTCGCTTCTTTGCTGTAGGCCTTGTAAACCACGGTTTGAGAAAAGGTGATGTAGATCAGGAATCAGACAACAAATAGGCAAATCCGGCTTTTCTCATGTTCTTGTAAATAAAGTTTTATTTATACCCATCTGTTTCTGATTGTCTATGGCTGCTTTCACACTGCGATGGTAGAGCTGAATAGTGGTGATAAAGATAAGAGAGGCTTTCTGACTTGGAAAGTCAAAAACATTTACTACATGGCCCCTTTGAAAAAGTTTGTCAAGCCATGACATAGAACAATGCTTTCTTAAATGTTAAGTTTGGAATACTAAGATTATAGTCAGTGTGCCTTGAAAAAAATATTTTCAATTATCTAATATCTCTGAAAAATTATGGATTAAAGAAACTAGTTATTCAACTGTTTCTCAGAGTTTTAAATAAATTAAACCTTAATGTAAGTCAATGTGGAGAAATCTGTTGTATTTCTATACACCAATAATGAAGCAGCAGAAAGAGAAATCAAGGAATCGATCCCATTTACAATTACACCAAAAACCATAAGATACCTAGGAATAAACCTAGCCAAAGAGGTAAAAGATCTGTACCCTGAGAACTATAGAACACTTATGAAAGAAATTGAAGATGATACAAAGAAATGAAAAAAACATTCCATGATCATGGATTGGAAGAATATTGTTGTACTACCCAAAGCAAACTACACATTTAATGCAATCCCTATCAAAATACCACCAGCATTTTTCACAGAGTTAGGAAAACAACCCGAAAATTTGTATGGAACCACAAAAGACCCCAAGTACCCAAAGCAACCTTGAAAAAGAAAAGCAAGGCAGGAGACATCACAATTCCAGACTTCAAGCTATATTATAAAGCTGTAGTCATTAAGACGGTATGGTACTGGCACAAAAACAGACACATAGATCAGTGGAGCAGAACAGAAAACCCAGAAGTGAACCCACAACTCAACTAATCTTCAAAAAGCTGGAAAGAATATCCAATGGGGACAAGAATCTTTCTTCAGCAAACGTTACTGGGAAAAATGGTGAGTAACATGCAGAAGAATGAAACTGGAGTACTTTCTTACATCATACACAAAAAATAAATTCAAAATGAATGAAAGACCTAAATGTGAGACAGGAAACCATCAAAATCCTAGAAGAAAATACCTGCAATAACCTTTCTGACCTTGGCCATTTCAGCTTCTTACTAGACACATCCCTGGAGGCAAGGGAAACAAAAACAAAAATGAACTATTGGGACTTCAAGATAAAAACTTCTATACAGCAAAGGAACTGTAATCAGCAAAACTAAAAGGCAATCTTCAGAATGGGAGGAGATATTTGCAAGTGAACCCTGAGAAAAGGTTAGTATCAAAAATCTATAAAGAACTAACTTAAGCTCAACATCCAAAAAACAAATAATCCAATTAAGAAATGGGCAGAAGATATGAATAGACCTTTTTCCAAAGAAACATACAGATGGCTAACAGACACATTAAAAGATGCTCAACATCATTCATTCAGGGAAATACAAATCAAAACTACAATGAGATACCACTTTACGCCTGGCAGAACTGCTAAAATTAACAACACAGGAAACAATAGATATTGGCAAGGATATAGAGAAAGGGGAACCCTCTTACACTGTTGGTGGGAATGCACACTGGTGCAACCACTCTGGAAAAGAGTATGGAGGCTCCTCAAAAAGTTGAAAATAGAGCTACCCTATGACCCAGCAATTGCACTACTGGGTATTTACCCCAAAGATACAAAATGTAGTGAACCAAAGGGGCACTGGCACCCCAATGTTTATAGCAGCAAAGTCCACAATAGCCAAAACATGGAAAAAACCCAGGTATCCATCAACAGATGAATGAATAAAGAAGATGTGGTATATATACACAATGGAATACTGCTCAGCCACCAAAAAAAGAAAAAGAAAGAAAAGAAAAGAAAAAAGAAAAAGAAAGAAAAGAAAAGAAAAAAGAAAAAAATGAAAGAAAAAAAGAAATCTTGCCATTTGCAATGACGTGGATGGAACTGGAGGGTATAATGCTAAGTGAAACAAGTTAGTCAGAGAAAGACAATTATCAGATGATCTCACTCATATGTGGAACTTAAGAAACAAAACAGAGGATCATAGGAGAAGAGAGGAAAAAATAAAACAAGAGGAAATCAGAGAGAGAGACCAACCATGAGAGACTCTTAATCATAGGAAGCAAACTGAGGGTTGCTGGAGGGGAGGGGGTTCGGATGATGGGATAACTTGGGTGACTGACATTAAGGAGAGCATGTGACATAATGAGTACTGGTTATTATATAAGACTGATGAATTACTGACCTCTACCCCTGAAACCAAAAATACATTCTGTGTTAATTAACTGAATTTAAATTTTAAAAAGAAAATAAATACATAAATAAATAGTAAAAAGTTAGAAAAAACACAAAACAAAATATTTTAAAAAAGAAAAAAATCACATAGGACAGGAGAAAGGCATACACCAGTATTTTCTTTTAAGAAATATGGCAAAGTGAAAAAACTGACCCTGCCTAGCCTTTGTGAGTCAGGAATAATTGAATAGGATTGGAATTAAAAAAATGTGTCTGTTACCTGATTTTACATCACGTGTTCAGAAATGACTATGGTATTGGCTGCTATATTCAGGCTACAGCAGTTCTTAGTAGCATTGGGATAACCATTTTAGTTGCAAAGGCAGATTTTCATTAATCTGAGAATGCCACAATAGCCAGGATATTTTTACTCTGAATGTGTGGTGAGAAAGAAGCAACTTGACACTTGATCTTAGCCAAAAGGCCGAGAGGCGATTGAGAAAGATGCAACTTGAAAAGAGGCACACAGACAGGTATTATTCAATAGTATAACAACATGCTGTTTCAAAAACAACAAAAAAGGGTAAATGTATTTCTTGATTATCAAAGTCACTGCATTTTATTACAATATAGTACTATATTTTTTGCATAAACTTTATTTTTTTTATTTTAAAGATTTTGTTTATTTATTTGACAGAGAGAGAGACAGCAGAGCAGGAACATAAGCAGGGGGAGTGAGAGAGGGAGAAGCAGGCTTCCCACCGAGCAGGGTTAGGACCAGGGAGCCAGATGGGGGACTTGATCCCAGAACACCGGGATCATGACCTGAGCTGAAGGCAGATGCTTAACAACTGAGCTACCGAGGCACCCTCTTTTTGTATAAACTTTAAAAGAAACTCAAATTTGATAGTCTCAAAAGATACTCCAAACATTTTACACCTGATTTTCTTAGGAGTAAACACTTAAAAGGCAACATATTTGCCTTTTTACGCTAAGAGGACGCTACACTAATTCCCTAAACTCTGTGGCTTCAATCCCCATATGGTTTGAAGTGAAAAGTAACTTTTTTTGGTAAAAGCATGAAAGAGAAAACTGATAAAATTTGATATATCTCTTATCTAATGAGAGAAATGTAAAGTGTATCCTCTCAGTAGGAATGATACATTTAGTGAAGGTCAATACATTCAAAAAAGCAAACATACATTAAAGAGTTTGCCTCAGCCTATGGAAATTTGATCATTAACCTTGTCAATGTTTTATCAAATGAATATTCTAATTGCTGATTTTTTTAGTCAGTGATTAAATAGAAGATTTTTTTATTCATCATTTCACTGCTGTTCAAAATCAGGGCTGATTCACTGTATGTGTATGTGCATGCGTGAGTGTGTATGAGTGCAGAAAAGAATGAAAATGCAAAGCATACACAGGTACCATATTCAGAATTAACTCCATGTATGATTTTGTACACATTTGTATTTTCTTTCATAATTATTGCCCCTTCTTTGTATATTAAAACATTTTTTCTAGCTATTTTTAAAATTGTATTAAATTTTTTCTTTTAATTCCAGTATAGTTAACATACAGTGTTATATTAGTTTCAAGTGTATAGTGTAGTGATTCAACAGTTCCATACAACACTGGGTGTTCATTACAATTGTACTCTCTAACCCCTATCACCTGTTTCACCCATCCCTCCACCCATTTATCCTCTAAAAATCATCAGTTCATTCTCTTTAGTCAAAAATCTGTTCCTTGGGGCACCTGGGTGGCTCAGTGGGTTAAAGCCTCTGCCTTCAGCTCAGGTCATGATCTCAGGGTCCTGGGATTGAGCCCCACATCAGGCTCCCTGCTCAGCACGGAGCCTGCTCCCTCCTCTCTCTCTGCCTGCCTCTTTGCCTACTTGTGATCTCTTTGTCAAATAAATTAATAAAATCTTTAAAAAAAAATCTGTTCCTTGGTTTGTCTCTCTCACTCTCTTTTTTTTTCCTTTGCTCATTTGTTTTGTTTCTTAAATTTCACATATGAGTGAAACCATATGGTATTTGTCCTTCTTTGACTGACATATTTCACTTAGCATTATACTCTTTAACTCACCCATGTCTTTGCAAATGGCAAAATGATATTAACCCATTTTAAATGTAATCAATATAACAGGGAAACAGACACTTTTTTGAAGTAATTTTGAGGTGAAACACATTCAAGGCTTTCTAATCCACCAACATATGTTTGAGAAAAAATATACTATACTGGTTATCCCATCACATTTCAGTAACAAAATTTAAAAAAACCCACAATATTAGTATTTTCATTTTATTTTTATTTTTTAAAGATTTTATTTATTCATTTGACACAGAGAGAGAGATTACAAGTAGGCAGAGAGGCAGGCAGAGAGAGAGGAGGAAGCAGTCTCCCTGCCGAGCAGGGAGCCCGATGCGGGCCTCGATCCCAGGACCCTGGGATCATGACCTGAGCCGAAGGCAGCGGCTTTAACCCACTGAGCCACCCAGGTGCCCAGTATTTTCATTTTAAAGTTATAACATATATTCAAAAATAATTTATGAAAGATTTATGTGCACTATGTTAATTCTTTTAACTAAGCACTAAAGGAAAAAAACAATTGTTGCTAGGCTTATGTCTTCAACAGCTAACTATTAAGTGAGCAAACTTCTATACAAATAACTACAAAAGTATTGTCATAAAAGTTAATGCAGATAAATTAATATAATTATATGGTAACAAAGGAAGTAATAGTTAACCTTGGGTTGGAGATGGTAAAGAAGATTTTGCAGAGCAGGAAACAGTGGATGGCAATCATTATTGTTATTATTCTTTTTACAATTAGAATTTTGTCATCTGGGAAGGGAATACAAAGCAATTCTGGAGCATAAGGAGAGAATTATATGCCAAAGTACAGTTTAAGGAAGGGTCTTGTGTATTTTGGGAACAAGACTACTTCTTTAACCAGAGTAACGTAGTACTGATCAAAGTAATAAGAAATGAATCAGAAGAGGTATATTGGGATTAATGATTCTGGAAATAAAATAAACAAAACTAATATTCAGGGAAACAATGGATTGTATTATGTAAATTTTCAGGAATTAGAAGGTGAATTTTTTAAGCAGTAAATGACATGATTATACATGTATTTTATTTTTAAAAAAGGCAGTTAGCTGTTGACCTGTACTGGGGAAGTTGCCAGTAAAGAAATTAAAAATAGTAAACAAAAGGTGTAAGAAAATTAGTAAGTATACACTTTGAAAATGAATGTAACTGGAAGTTTGTTCTTGTGAATACCCCTAGGACATCCAAGTACATGGATCAACTAAAAATGATTAGAAAAATGGCTTTACTGTCATAGACAATGCAATAGATCTAACCAAGCTCAGTAAATGAAAGCTATTCAGTTTTTTTTAAAGCTATTCAGTTCTTACACATTATTAATATCATAAAATATAAACATAAGACATAGAAAATATATTTGATTTCTTTGTCCTCCAAACCTGAGTGATTGCTATTATCATTCATTCCTTTTATTTAAAAAATTGCCAGTATCACTTATTACTACATAACCACTTTATTGATTGATTATTTTTAATATAAGCTCAATGACAGCAGGAGTTTCTGAGGGTCTTTCTATGTCTTTCTTATCCATTATCTATCATCTATTTATATACTTCAATATTTATCTTTTTTTCAAAAATAGTAATTAATAGCACATTGAATAACATAAAAATATTGTGAAATCAGTGAAAAAAGGGGCGCCTGGGTGGCTCAGTGGGTTAAGCCTCTGCCTTCAGCTCTGCTCAGGTCATGATCTCAGGGTCCTGGGATCAAGCCCTGCACCGGGCTCTCTGCTCAGCGGAGAGCTTGCTTCTGCTCTCCAGATATTTTAAATGTGTGTTTATGTGCTTCTTTAAAAAATATTTTACCAGTTATGATCATTCTTCTTGAGAGCAGGTATGTGGAGTTTTCATATCTTCATTGCAGAAGTGGGTCTTTACTATTGTGTTTTAGATCGTGTTCATATATGATATTTTAAAATTTAAGCCACATAAAATCTTTCAACTAGTAAATGACTATCAGCTTGTATGTCCAAAGGGAAAACTTGTTGTGTAAATGTTCACATGATATGATGGAATTATACATAAATATAAAAAATAGCAATTTTTTAATTTGAAAAGATTTGATATCAACATCCATATGATTACTTATTAGAAATAATTTAACTAGTTCATTATTTAGAATATGCCATAAATCAACCTGAAAGCAATAAAATAGAGGTTGAAAAAGCTTCTGAATATAAACATCATTATAAATGCGTGAAATGAAATGATGGAGAGCAAAGAAATAGAAATGACACAGCAATAAGATGGAAAGGACAGGAAATATAACAAGGTCATGAGAGTAGTTAACCTTCACTTTTCTTATTTGATTGTTTCACAACATATAACTATAGTCTTTTTAAAATATAGAATAAAATCCATTTTTAAAAAATCAATAAAAATAACTCAGAATGATCACTAACTAACCAACCCATTCAGTAGTGGCCCCTGGATACAAATTATTTAAAGTCAAATTGAATACACAAAAGATATGATAAATCTCTACAGAAGCAACGACAAAAATAATCACCTCATTATTTTGCCTTTGAATATCCACCCATTTAAATAGCTATTTTTATTTTTTTAAATAGTAAATAGAGCAAGAAGAAACTTTTGGATTTGGCGGATATGTTTATGGCATAAATTGTGATGATGGTTTCAAGAGTGTATCTTATATCCAAATTCATAAAGCTGTATACATTATATATGGGGAACTTTTTGCATGCCATTCATCCCTCGATAAAGCAGTTTAAAAATTATCTTCATGTTTATCTCATGAAGGCTGTTAACACCTTGGAATATGCATTATCTTATGCAAGTGTGTATCAATAGTTGCTATATTTAGCTGTCTAGTAAGCTCTCATTATGTGTTTGTTAATTATAAGTTTAAATTTGTTTAATATAATGATCCATTCTCAAATAACTATGCAATCCTCCACTGGTAGGCATAATTTTGGAAATACAGAAGAAAATGTCATTTTGTGGGGGAAAGTATTATTCCCGAGTGATAAAGGGAAGTGGTCAAATGGAAATGAAGGAATAACATGGCTTCATCTTTATCCATTCATCATTATCGAGTCCTATTCTTATTAAAGCATCATAGCTCTCATTAAGTGTATAGTCTGGAATCACAGACTATGAAATCAAATTTTTGGTTTACCATCTTCCAGCTATATGATTTTAACCTATAAGAACTTCTATCTACTCCTTGGTAAAAAGATAAAATTAATACCTACTCAACAAGATTGCTCTCATTGATTAAATAGGTATACTGTTTGACAGATGGAGACAATATTCCATAAAAGGTAAGCATTATCAGTGTTCACTCTAAACACTATGTATGTTTTTAACTCATATTTTTGAAACATTAAACTCATTTATATTTTGTATCATTGGCTTTCTCAAGTATATTCTATATGGCTAAGTGTTTCATACTACATACAAAAATCTCAAAACTCTGAGCGGTTCATTAGGTATCTGAATTAGTTTGAGGAATTGTTCAAAACAGATTTCTGCCCCATTTCCTGAGTTTCTACTTCAGTAGGTCTGGGTAAAGCCTAAATAATATATTTTGAAATGTTTCTAGGTGATGTTAATTTTTCTCGGCTAGGAACCACACTTAGAGAACCAGTGCTCCAAATCAAACAATTAAATGAATTGCTATATTTAAAATTTTCATTAGTCCCACAAACCCAAGGTTGAATTACATCTTATTTTGTCTTATGCAACTAAATTTGTCTGTCTTCTTACATTAAAAAGTTTGCTCAGACTTCCTCTAGCTTTTATGCTGACTTTATAACCATCTCTGGAAGTTCTGAAGGTCACCATCTCTATTTCACTACAATATCTGTCTGAAAACATCCTCAACATATCATTTACGCAGCAAGTGATAATAACCAACAATTTTATAGTACTTACCATATGCCAAGAACTCTTCTGGATATTTTACATAATTACTAATTTAAGTCTCAAATGATCCAATGCAGTAAATACTAATATTATCGTTATTGCTTTACAGATGTAGAAACAGAGACAAAGGTCATTAAATGAATTGCCCAAGTTCACATAGTTAATAAATAGCAGAAAATAGATTTAAACTCAAGCAGTCGATTTGCAGGGTACTTTTTCTTAGTTACTATTACAAACTATCTTACTTTATAATGTGGATCTGAATTTTTTTTTCATGGTACTTACTCTTTCTTATTTTCTTTAGACAGTTGATATAACAATTGAGTGAGGAAACAATCCAACAATAAGGGCTAATTTATTTGAAACATACCTAAAGATTCTGTAAAGAACAGACTTTCTTTTTTCAGCATCTTCTTTTTTGAGTTTCAATATATACAAGTTATGTGTATATGTATGTATGTAGGTATAGACATGTGATATGTGTGTATATTTGCCCCAAAATAACAAAGCATATCAGAATAAATTTATATTGTTACGGGTTGAGAGAATATTGTAAAATTTCTTGTTGTGCCCATTAGTAAATTTTCAAAAATGTATGTCAAATATGTATCCTAAAGTAGCATCCAGTAAATATCCGTACCTGCTTACCAGGAAAAAATATGAGAAAGCAAAGAGAGAAATACATAAACTTTATTTACGATTACTTCTTTTTTTTTTTTAAAGATTTTATTTATTTACTTGACACAGAGAGAGACATTACAAGTAGGCAGAGAGGCAGGGAGAAGATGAAGCAGGATCCCTGCTGAGCAGAGATCCCGATGCGGGCCTCGATCCCAGGACCCTGGGATCATGACCTGAGCCAAAAGCAGAGGCTTTAACCCACTGAGCCACCCAGGCACCCGATTTACAATTACTTCTAACATTAAGGTTAAAATCAATCTGACTTCCAGTTGAATCTCTGAATCAACCACATTACCCACTCAATCACAGTATAACTCAATGAGGGTAGCTCTTATCTGGATCAGAGCCCATGCCTGTGGGAAACTCATGCCCAAGGGAAAGAAGAGCATAGCAATGCTAAGTAAGCATTGCCTTTTAATCATTTCCAAGTTTCCTTTGGTGAAATTAAAGGGGTCCTTAAAGGGAATAAGAAGTGTCATGAGAAGAGAGTTTTCACTGCTTGGAAAGAACTCTCAGGAAGCAAAAATAAATAATGTCCTCATGATCATCCCCAGCTATTTTTCCTTAACCCACTGGGCTTAATGATTAAGACCATGATCTACCAAAGGTGAGGTTATTCATCTTGTTATAGGTGATTAACAGTCTGTCAACATAAGCCTCCTCCCACCTTCCTGTATTGCCCTTCCCAAACCAAACCTTCCCCTTTGAGACCACTGGAGAATGGCTAATACTTTGCTGTATTGGGCTATGAAATAGATCTGAATAATACACTAATTAAATTTCATGCTAACCCTACTCTGCTCCAAGGCTGAAAATCTATTCTCTATTCCATTCCTCACACCAAATTAGGTTTAGATTACAACATAGCCTATCAGAAATTATCCAATGAGTCTAAATGACTTCATTAAGAAATCTAATAAAAAAATTCATAAAGGCTTTCAATAATAGAATGCCAACATCATACGCATGCCATAAATTTGAATATAAGCCCCTTAGCAATATGAACTTTCCAAGGCGATATTAAAGTTCAGAGATTAAATCCTCTCAACTAGATAAATTTCATAGGAATTCAGGTCTAAAATAAAAATATCCTGCCTTAGTAAGTTAAAAATCAAAGGAATTAAAATTTGTCCCTGTATCTTATTGTGCTTTGTCTTAGCCAAACCGGTTCTTTAATCTCAAGTGGTTTTAAAGTTCTGTCAGCTGCAGGAATACGAGATTTCTTTTACTGGAACCATTGCGGTTCTTTTAGAGACCCAAAAGTTTAATTAACTTAAGGCCAAGTCTTGAGGCAGCTCATACTGTTATTTAATAGGGCAAAATATTATCAAACTCAAAACCATGGAAGTTAAAAACAAGTTCATCCCTCTCCTAGAGGAATAGTTTAGGCAAAACTGGTTTTACAAACAGTTTCTTAGTGATGGCCAAGACCATAGCAAAGATTCAGTGATATTTAAGGGAGGAAGTGTCTATGAAGATTTTTGTTTTCCAGGCACCTGGGTGGCTCAGTAACCATCTGCCCTCGACTCAGGTCATGATTCCAAAGTCCCAGGATCTGGATCAATCTCCGCCACATCAGGGCTCCCTGCTCAGCTTCAGGGTCTCTGCTCAGCAGGGTGTCTGCTCCTCCTCCTGCTCATGCTCTCTCTCTCTCTCTCTCTCACTCTCTCTCTGAAATGAATACATAAAATCTTTAAAAAAATATTTTTGTTTTCAACCGTACCTGCATATCAATCAGTTAATAATTTTTGTTCAGAATTAACAATGTGAGAATTTGAATAATATTCTAGATAATCTTTTGTTCAGCTTTATGTGTTTTCTATATCTGGGCTTAAAAATATGCTTAAATCTCTCAGGTCTGAGAAACCTGCCACCTAAGGAAGGCTTTCAGCTAGTATTCATATATCTTTAGCTAATAGACAGTATTCAGAAGAATCCTAACTAAAGCTAATATTTTAAATCTGAATCTTAAGTCCATTAGACCTACAGAGAACCAGTACTTCTGTCTTGTTTCTCCATCAGGTACTGCCTTTCTTCTCTTTAGATTTGGATATTTTTGTAGGCAAACTTGCATGTCCATGTACAAAATCTTAGTAGCTCAAAAATAAATAATCATTTTCCCCTTTCTTGATCATATATCTGAGTTTAGTACTTCAAAAGATTTCCTTATATATTTATGCTTGTTCAAATTTAAAGGAGTAGATCTAAAGTTACCTACCTAATGTCATACTAGTAAGTCCTCAATAATGTTCTCTATGTCAAGCAAAACTCATCAGTTCAGTAGGTTTAGAAAGGTCTAGAAAGACCATATTATTCTAAAAACAAAACCATGTCTAGTAGAAAAATGTGTGCCTGTGTAGAGAGAAATAGCAGTCTTGCATTCAGAAACGATGTGCCTCTGCTTATTTGTTTAAGTTTGTGTGACTAGTATATGTTTATAGGACACAGTTTAGTCTACTGAAATTACCTACACATTTGCCAAGACTGGCCATGCAGCCTTTCTTCTGCGAAGGCCTAAACTTTACAACTTGTATTTTAGGTGACTCATCAGTGGTAAGTCCCATTATAAGCTATAGTCAAAACTAATATGTGACTTCTTCTTTAGATAAGAGCAGTTTAAAGTCATCTAATTATTGCAACAACCTGTCTAGCCACATAGGAATCTTTACAAACTACAAGTTCAAAATATCTTGTCCACATATTGACCAAAGTCTCTGTATTCTGCCTGACTGCAAGACTTTGACGTGTTATTTGGCTTTGCAATTCTATTCCCTGCTTTATTTCTCTCCATTTCTGACCAGTGTCCAATTGTTGGGGACTTTGTATTATAAGGACCATGGGCAGACTGCTCAAGATGGGCCATTTTGGTGTGATCATTATTTTGAGTTAAAAGCAATCCAAACTCAGCAGATTCAGAAAAAGATTTTTCTACCTTCCTCTGCACTGCCTCCATGTACCAGGAAGAGAGCTCTATAAAAGAGATTTCACTCTACCTAGGAAATATCTACACAATAGTGCCTTTGTTTTCCAAATACCTCCTTTCACCTTCCTGCTAATAGTCTTTGGTCCCTTTGTACCCTACCTCTCTTCTTAGTTCATATAAACATCATGTTGCCTGAGTGACTGTATTTGGAATTCTGATGTCTGTGAGGATTCCCCATATATAGAGCTATTAAATTTGATCTTCTCTTGTTAATCTGTCTCATGCCAATTTGATCCTTAGTCCAGCTACACGGATCTTAAAGAATAGAGAAAATTCTTCCTCTGCAACACGAGCAACCCCCAAAACAGTCTCTCTATTCTCTAACAGTTTAGAAATGAAGTAAAGGAATGAAAGATGGTGGTTCAGATATTGCTCCTGTTGCCAATAATAGTTTTATTGTCAATGTTGCTTTGCAGAAGATCAAAATAGGACTGAAAACTGAACTCCATATTAGGAAGGGCTTATCCAACTAGACACACAGAAGCAATCCTGGGTGGCAGGGATGTCCATATGGCGTAGGAGAGTCCGGGGGGGGGGGGGGGCGCACTATCTTCCAATAGACAGGTAGGGATAGCTGAACTAAAGATGTCCAGTATATTCTGATTTTTTTTACAAAAGGCAAATGATCCTACCTTCTCTTGAGTGGAGTAAGTAAAGTGAGATAGGGGATGAAGGGGTAAGTAGAAGAACAGGGCAAATATGCTACTTATATTTGAGTAGAGTAACACAGAGTATCTCCTCCTAAAAGCTCATGAACTAGTGAATTCAGAAGGTGCTGTAAGTTCAGGTTTGAGATACAGTTTAATGCAAAAAAAAGTTTTAAATATATAATAATATATGAAATTACTAAATATACAATGACAACTACTAAAATATATACTGTATTTTTAAATAAAATTTACTAAAACAAGTCATGGACTAATTTATTTTGCAATTATTATGTTCGTAAGTCAATGCAAGTATTTGATAAAATTCAAGCTTATATCTTTATTTCTACATGTGGATCCCAAAATAGCTATACTGATTCATTTCATTTCTAGGAGATGGGGGGATCTTTTTGGAGAAATAGTGATTGCTATTCATAATCTAAGTATAAATAACAAATAAGCATAAATTATTATGAATGGTAAACTGCATTTGAGCAGAAATGTTCAGTTGCTTAATAGTCTTTCAAAGCCCACAGATTTTTCTATTGATTTTTACAAAAGTTCAAAAATCAACAGAATCCATTTTCCTTTTTACTTCTGTTAGTAGAATAAGTAGATTATTCTCTTACTCAGGTCTAATTTATAACCAAAAGACAAGGTAGGTCTGCCTAAATTGGTAGAAAAGCTCCATTAGATGGTTGGTCACTGGATTAAAGCAAACTTCAGTATTCACCCAGCCCAGTCCTCTCAACTGGCATATGCACTAAGTCCCACAAACAATGTATGTGGCAGTAATGAGACAATACTCAGTTCTTCTGATTTCCGTTTCACTACCCTTTATCTGTACCATATTGCCTTTCACTTTTTACTGCTATTGCCACATTTAAGATAATTTCAATAAGCTCTGGATAAAACCCATTAAATGATTTGTTTGTGCATATCAGTATCCTGAAATAGAATCAGCCTAGGGACAATCCTTGAATCCTTAAGAGTATTAGGAATTTGGCTGACAGCAAATTTTACCCTACTTTTCAGTTACAAGAAGGGCACTGAAATTTATCTCTAAGTCATGCAGCTCAAGAAAAGGTGATAGCTGGAATCAATCAAATATTAAGCATTAACTCAATACTAAATAGTTCATTTTTTGAAATAAGATGCTACTAGGATAGTGACAATAATGTTCATGCATTTAAGGTATAATAGAAAGTTGAATGTTAACAATATGGCAACAAAAAAAATAGGCCTTCTTTATAAATGTGTAGAAAGTTTCTTAGTTTATGTGACTTTCGAAGTGCACGGATAATATACAATAGCTTACCACTAAACTCTCTAACTCACACGAAGGCTCCCTCCAAAAAGGCATACTCTACTTAGTAAGGTATCTATTAGTACTAGGACACTGGATGAAAGTAAAGCATAAAGAAACTCTAATACAGTCCTAATGTCCTGTGTTAGCATCAGGCTTTATTCATCCTCTACTTGGATCTATGTGCAGGTGATAGGGATGGCAGTGGTCACTCTTCTTAAAACACTCTTCTTTTTTCATAATAGATAATGGATCTGGACAAGCCTGGAAGTATCATACACATATGCAAGATTTGTACTATAACAACTCTAGTCTGAAATGAGGGATCAATTTTCATATCTTTTTTTTCCAGTTTCTAGGGTTTCATTTCTTTCTGCTTCTTTAATCCCCAAATTATACTATTATGAAGAAAGCCTCATTTCTGAGACACCTTTCCTTTAAAGATTGCCACATGGAAGTACAACTTCCTTCTCACTGGGTGAACACAGCAGAACCTCAGGAATCAGAATGTATCGTGTGGTTATATGTAACTGCTGTTTTCTTTATTAAATCATTTTAACAACATTTACTTATAGAGAAATATATCAGTAAGTGTCTTAAAATGAACCAAGCAACATCCTAGGTATTTAGTTCAGAGATTAAGTTTATATAGAATATTGTATAATAATACAATAGCTGAGGAGACAAATAGGAGATAGTGAAGTATATAAAAGAAGAACAATTGGGAGGACAGATATCGTCCAGGGTAGAACAGACACAGGGATGAAGTATTGTTACAAGAACTCAGAAACCAGTGCTATCTCTAAGTACCTGGAGACTCACGGGAAGGAGCCAAACAAGGAATGAGTAGCACAAGGGAAAGGCACCCACTGTAGAAAACTCAACTTGAGAGGGAGACAGAGAAGGAATAGCCTGGCATTTCCCTTTCTTCACTCATTTTCCAACAATGCCTCCCTGTGGTTGAAGCTACCAAGTAGCCGTCAGGCAAAAGAAACTAGATAATATACTTTTTAGAACAGCAAGGAATTAATGGAAATCTGAATAATAAAAACGACATAAGTGTCAACTATGCACCAGACACTCTTTTAGGTAATAGAAATTCAGCAATAACAAAACTGACCAATTCCCTGTACCAGTTACTGGAAATTACTCTAAATACGCCAGTATACTTTAAATACGCTAATCCATTAAGCTTTATAAAAGTCTATGGGATAAATATTATCATTGCTTCTCCCATTCGGATGAGAAATTGAAAGACAAGGAGTTTATAGCCCTTAGGGCACAGTGCTTACAAGCGAGGGAGCCAGGATTCAAACATTCTAGCCTAGAGTATCTTCTCTTTACTCTTATTCCACTCCATCTTCTTGGGCCTTGTACTTTCCTTCCTTTCTTTCACAAATAAAGATCATAAGTAACACTGAAAGGCTATTTTTAAAAAATCTTATAGGGTTCACATACTAAGATTTAGAATTTTTGAAACACTTAGCATAAATTTGTTGACTATCCTGCCAAATATAAAAATTATTTCTGTCTCTTGGATAATTCAAACATAAGTGGATAGCCATACATTATTAATGTTGCACAAAAGCACACTGAATTTTATGAGTGATAAAAAAAAAATAGAGATAACTTCTAGGGAATACTCCCTTACGTCCGTTTTTAGGATTTTCAGATGGTAAGAACAAATAACCAAAACCAGAAAATAATCTTGTAAATTAAATGTCACGTGTAGGGAGAGCAGCATAAGAGCAATGTGTACTTCTGAATAGAGAATATGAACGTAGCCTACTTCACAAGTGCTCCATGTGCTACACAAAATCAAAGAAAGCTAATAGAAAGAGGGCTTTTCTAAATAAATGAGTGTAGCATTCCCAACGCTTGCTGTAAGGTGCCAGAACAATTCTTTTCTCGATCTACACTGGGATTTCCTTTGTAAATGTGTCAATGTGAAAGCATTTTGAAGGCAAGTTAAGTTTTATCTCTTTCTCCATTATGTATTCAGCAGATCATAGATAGGATTTGTAAAAGCATTATTTATTGTGCAGTATTTCACACAGAACAATAAAACAAGAAATGTCTCCTCATGAAAGACTGAAGCATTGTAATAGTAGTTTCTTTCCTCTATCCTTGGTACTTATTAGAAAATTTACTGCCTTGCCCCAAGTGGGTGGCACAACCTCTGGTCTAAAATTGTATGGATGGAGATCATAATGACTGGCATATTATCTTCGGAGTTTTTAAAAAGATTTTATTTATTTATTTGAGAAAGAGAGAGTATGAGAGAGGAGAAGGTCGGAGGGAGAAGCAGACTCCCCATTGAGTTGGGAGTCTGATGCGGGACTTGATCCTGGGACTCTGGGATCATGACCTGAGCCAAAGGTAGTGGCTTAACCAACTGACCCACCCAGGCACCCCTATCTTTGGTATTTGAAACTTCAAAATAACTCCCAAGAGTTTAAAACAACTGAAATGTGAACTCCTGACTGTGGAAATCCTGCTGTCCTTTGTAAATGAAAATCTCTGCCTGGTGCATAGAATACTGACATCGTGTAATTATAGCCATGTTGGCCAGCAGTCCATTTAGTCAGAATGCCATTAGAAGATTCTGTTTTACAAGTAATTCAGCCTACATAAAGAATACTATATAATGGGAGGCTTAGGTTTGCAGTCTGCACTTTTTTTTTCCTATTCCCACTTTCAAGTAAAAGAAATTTTCTTTAAAAGTCATTCCCACCAAATTCTTTCTTATAAATTTAATTTCTTACAAACATTGAAATCTTAATTATCTACCAAGAGACTTCTATACAAAAGCCACACTCTATAAGTGATTCACCTCTTTGTGGAGCTCTCCTTTTGTTACTATTTAGAGGAAGCTGAAGAGTGAAAAGGAGAACAGAAGATTGACCATGATAGCTGTCTCGAAATGAACGTGAGGCTTCAGTTGTCAACTAAAGACAAATAGGAACTTGGGACTGCTATTCACAACCAAAAATTACTGATTGCAAAAATGTCATAAATGTATGCTTATATCTTAAATATTTGAACATATCTAATTATGCCTTAAAGTATGTATAAGTAAAATATTTCTTAGAATTCTGTGGCAGAATTAAACTCTTTATATTGGCACACTATCTATATTTCTTGTAAATGCAAGTAGTGATACTGATAAAAAACAAAAATCCATATTGGCCCTAAAATGCCCAAATACATCCTTCATAAGTAGCCATCCCTGGAGTCTATGGATTTATTAAAATAATGTGACCACTGAATTTTATTTTAAAATTTCTTGAGAAACTATTTGGAAGGATTATGGGATCCAATGATTTTTTTCATATAGGGAAAATATATTTTTTATAATATGATATTTAGTTAAGGGAAAATATAATTTTTTATGATATGATCTTTAGTTAAGGGTCACTAAACATTATAGATATTATGAAGGCAATATAGGAAGCTGTCTTTAATTACCTTTAAAATTTCACAGTGCAAATTAACTTATGACAGTTTTCTCCCTTAATTATCCACTAAAGTACAGCGGTATTAATTTTTATTCTTTATTTTTCACATCCACTAGTAGATATTATGTTCAGATTTGAACCCAAGACTACACTGGGCTTTATAATGCAGGGGCAGAGTGTCTACAAACCACACTTCTGCTCAGCTGCCTGGCTCTTTGTTAGGCTCAACAACAGGAGGTGTTAGAGGGAGAGAAAAAAACAGACTGAGAAGTGACCTGCTCCTTTCTTCTTTCTTCCTGTTGATTTTTCTTTTTCATCCTAATTGACTCACTATAGTGACACAGTAATAGAAGAGTCACTCCAGTGACAAATATGAACATTTTGTTTCAGAAAGAATATGATTCCATTATTTTTTTTCTGGTATGCTTAAAACCGTCAACCATCACACATCTCCAGAGATGCCAGCATTCATGAAAGACTGAATGAGATTAAATAAAAGGTGACTATGCTAATATATAAAATGTCTGGTGCCATCCCATGGTGTCCCTCTGCTGAGCTTTGAGAAAACAGCACCAGCTGCCCTTATTAGGAGTCTGAATTCCAGCCTCACGTGGTTGGTTTCTCCTCCAACCTTTTAAGTTTTAGTGATCGATCTTTTCTCTGCTCCACCACTCCTCAGAGGGTAGCTGCCTCTTGCAGTGGCTGCCTCCATGAACCTAGTATTCTTTTTTGATGTCTTGTCTTCAGTAACATTTATCACCTATTCTCCCATCTACGCACATTTTTGCAACTCCTCCCATTACATGGAATTTACTTCCCTACCTCTTAAATTTGAGTTGGCATGGCAACTTGCTTTGACCAATTGATGGGACAGAACTTAGGCCTGGCCACTTTATATTTGCCCTCTTGGAGTTTTGTGCTACCAGGTGAGAAGTCTAGCTATACTGCTTTGAGGGAAGAATAGCCACACTTGGACATTTCAGCTACTCTATCTGAGATGCCAGACTTGCAGATGAGCCATTAAGATTTTCTAGCCCCAGCTGGGCTCCTAGTTGTGTGGAGCTACATAAGTTAGCCCAGTTGGACCACTTGGAATAGAAGGACTCCCCAGGTGATCCAAGTCAACCGACAGAATCACGAGAAAAAATAAATCATGGTTGTCTTAAGCCAGTAAGTAAAAGGAGTCAATGGCTACATAGTACTATATAACCAATTAACCCTTTTTAGTTCTTAATGAGTTAAACTTTATAACAAATGTTCTCTATTGATAATAACCGTTGTATGATTTCTATCTCCTGAATGGACTTGACACATCCAAAAACTGAAGCCAATAAAATAATTTGTTCAGAACAAGATTATATGTTTTCCACATAGTAAACTGATTAACATGTTTTTAAAATAACCTCAATTTCAAGCCATCAAGAAAATAGCTATAACAAGAATCTTATCAGAGAAATCTAAAGAATTCATTAAGCAAGATAATGACATAAGCCTAATAGCCACTTTTGAAGAAACAGCTAATTTTATTAAAGGAAATGCTGAGTATTTAACCATACAACTATTAGCTGTCCTCTTAACTCTAGTATACAGGTCACTGATAATAATATTAAATAGAATCAGATTTGGGTAATTTGTATGTTGTTTTCATATGAACACAATGAAGTTTAATATTATGTTAGTGATGAAACTAATTGTTATAGGTTGCTAATAGCATTTGTAGTTGAAGATAAAATATTAACTATGTCAATGTGAGGTGCTATAAATGGAATAGTAATTATGTCAGTGAATGTAACAAGTATGAGTTAGTGGATAAACAGTAACTATAGTGAGTTTTAATTATTGAGTTTGAAATTTAGCCTATGTAAAGAAATCAACAAGAAATGATTTTAGGAAGTCTGTAATTGTAGAAGGTCATATGACTGGAACATTTTACATTTCAAAACATTTCAACAGAAGTGCTTATGATATTAAAGGAGATAATCTTCCACAGACAAACCTGAGCAGAATTTAGCATAATTTCCCTTGGATTAGGTACTCCTAAAACTATCAATACATAAATAAGCTTTTCCTAGGAACCACATAATATCAATTTTTATAATGTCAGGGCATTCCATCAAGACAGGATTTTAGAAAATCAGGATGGGCAGCAGACCATCAAATCTAAAAGGATACAAAAATATGAAAGGGATGAATCCTTATATTTTACCTCCTTGAGCCTTTAATAATAATCAGTTCTCAATAAGGGGGATGGGGAGAATGCACAAACCCTGTAACAACAATGGGATAACTATGCTGATTTCTTTTTCCTTTCAGTAAGCCTCTCCAATATCCTCTGACAAAATAGCTGAAATAAGTTCTCCCTATTATGTTCTTAACCTGTACATCTTATAGAAAATCAGTTTATATATGGTTTAAATATATATGATTGAAATAAAGTTTCACGCTTATTTGTCTTTGAAACATCCTGAAACTAGGAATACTATGACTTTTCCTTCAAAGAGTACACTTGCTGTACTCTTTCTGAAGAGCAGAGGAGGGAATAGAAAGAGCTCATAGAGGAAGGAAGTAATTTCCACATCTACAAAATAGTACTGAAGAAACTGTGTATATGGGTAGGTAATTGGATAAGATACACAGCGGATAATAAAGCTATTAAAATGATAGTTCCATGTATGTCTGTCTGAATGAAAATTCCACACCTGAAAAAAACCTGCAAACCTACAATCATGTATTTTTGTAAAAGTCACTTAGCTAACATTTATGTGGTACCTACTCTCCACCAGGCACTATTCTAAATTGTGTTTGTGTATATATACGTAAAGAAGAATTGTCTTTTTCATGCTTATTTTAAAAAATCTATGCCTATATAAGTAACATAGAAAATAAACACTTTCTGTTCAACATGTATATTTGTGTCTAACATGGTGGGGCGTTTCTCTAATGTAGTCATTTTCTACACTCTAAGCCTGGGTTTCTTAAAGTAAAAACTAGGCAATAAACCTTTACAGACTCCTGTGTTTCTGATGTGCATGTGTGTTTCCTAAATGCTGCCAGTTCAGACGCAACCCCAGGAGGCTTGACTTTAAAAGTGGGCAACATAAAGTTTAGTTGTATATTCTAGCAAGCATTTGGGAGAGGTACAACTGTTTTTGATGGTAGTGCAGGTGGTATAATTTATTAACCAATTTACTATAGTTTGAAATTTAAGTTGTTTCTAAACATTTGGCATGTCTATGAATGTTCTGGCTTCTGTATACAATTTTGGTTGATATTTAAAATTTTTTCTCTCATAAATTAGATTCTCAGTGAGTATTTACTATGGGCATACTAATGTATGTAGGCTATATAATACTTTCATAAATGCTTTACTAACTTTGTAAGTCTAGCCAGCACTGAACTTGCCTTTACTATTGCCTTACCTTCAAAAGCATTGAATATTATCATTAAAAAATGCCAATTTGATGGATGAAAATGCTTTCTTATATTTAATGCTTTTATATTCTTTATTCTTATTTTATTTGCTGTGTGTTCATATTTTATTATCCATGTATATTTTATGTTTTCAATTTTCTGTTGATGTCCTTTAAGCATTTTGTTTGCATTTTTATTTTTTTATTTTTATTTTGCAAGCTAGAAATATATTAAATATACTAACTTTTCTTTCATGCTGGTTAAAAATAGTTGTTTTTGTTTAATTTGAGAAAAGACAAACTACAAGTGTTACTTGTAATTTTTAAATATATATGATTGATAATAACAATAATTATTGTAATTTTGATTCTTGTTCTACATTTCATATACAACATACCCTGACAAGTGGAGAAACAGGTTTGGTTATTCTTGTTTTACTTTTAAAAACTACTTATTTTTCATATAATAACAATGATTTTTAAATTCGAAGAGCTAAAACAATGCTAGGATAGGCAAAGAAAGTAATTTAGATATTGCAAGCTTATTTTTATATATATGTTAAAGTATATAAACATGATTTCACTAACTCTTCTACAACTATATTAAGCACTATTCATGTACAAATTTTTCACTAAGCAACATAAAAGATATAAAATGAATCAGAATGAAATCTTCCTTAAGACACTTGTACTCTGAAAATGAACAGTTTTTCAAAATCACTTAAGCAATAGTTTTAAAAACACTATTTGAAAATGTTTGTGTTTTATCACCATAAAATATGTAACTAGGGAGAACAATATTACGTTTTCCAGTGGATTTTTTTTCAGAAATGTTGCTACACTTTTTTCTACACAACAAATATAATAACTGAGCAATTCTACAAAAAATATAGTAGGATGTTCCTGAGAGGAAGAGCAAGCAAAAAAATAAAGAATTGTGAAAAAATAATTAGACATCCTGTGCAGAAGGGGGAAAAAAGTCTACTCCAAAGAAGCACTGAATTTTAAATTTAAAAAATTGTCAGTAATATTGTAATTACTTTGTATAATGACAGATGGAAACTAGACTTTATTGTGTAGATTATTTTGTAATGTATAAAAACATTGAGTTACTGTGATATACATCTGAAACTAATAGGATATTGTATGTCAATTACATTTCAATAGCAACAACAACAACAGAAACCTTGTCGCAGCATACTCTGGTGTATGTATATATGCTGTAAATATCTCATCATTGTCCCCCACATAACTATAAAGCAACTGCTATAATCCACAGTAGGCACTCAATAAGTAGTTTTATAACAAGACAAATGAGGAGTCAAAGAGTTTTGTATACAAACATTAGTAGGTGTGTGGATTTGAAGGTTCTTGTAAGCTAACATGATGAATTTTAGCAAGGTGAAATCAAGCACATGCATTTATTCAACAATTAATTGTTTTATAATTTATAGGTGCCAACTTAGAACTCAGAGACCTGTAATCTATTTGATCAGCTACAAAATATTTATTTTTTAAATTTTTTAAATATTTTTTAATTTTATTTATTTCAGATAGAGAGAACACACGAGTAGGAGGGGGCAGGCAGAGGAAAGGGAGAAGTTGACTCCCCACTGAGCACAGAGCCCCACTTGACTGGGGGCTGGATCCCAGGACCCTGAGCCACCCAGGTGCCCTTGATTAGTTACAATATATTTAAACTGACCCTTATAATGTTTCTTTACATTCCCAGAACTAGTGAATTACTTGATTTACTTTATAACATACTCTTTTATCTTGAGTATTATTGTTTGAGAAATCAGGCCTAAGAACATTACTTTTCCAAATACAAGTTTATATTGTTTTAAGACAATGTTTAAGAAGAAAATGACATTTTATCATTCTCTCTAGTATGTCTGTACATTCCTAAATATGCTGCTAAATTCCCCTCTTATGATTCAAATATGATAATAAAACCATTTTGGTTACATGCTGCTCCAGAACAAACTAGCCTAAGACTTAATAGCTTAGGGGTGCCTGGTTGGCTCAGTCGTTAAGTGTCTGCCTTCTGCTCAGGTCATGATCTCAGGGTCCTAGGATGGAGTCCCACATCGGGCTCCGTGCTTGGAGGGAGGCCTGCTTCTCCCTCTCCCACTCCCCCCGCTTGTGTTCCCTCTCTCAATGTCTCTCTCTCTCTCTGTCAAATAAATAAATAAATAAAATCTTAAAAAAAAAAAAGACTTAATAGCTTAAAATAGGTTTTGTTAAAGTACTGCCCACATCCTATGGCCTGGTTTTGTATGACATGTAAGCTAAGCACATTTTTCACGCTTTTAAAAGGTTTTAAGAACAGTGACACTATGTGGATCACAAATCTTAAAATATATATTATAGAAGCCTTTGTTAAAAACTGTTGTCAACATCTGGCTTAAAACAACCACCATTTTATTATATAATCACAATTTAGATGGAGCTTGGCTGGCTCGTTTCTTTACCGGTTTTTCTTCAGGTCTCATGTGGTTGCAGTGAGATGGTAGCTGGACTTAAACTTGCAGCTAGTTGTTTGTAATCTTGTACCTCTCCACGTGGCTATTCTCTCCAGTTGGCATCTCATCATTCAGGATTTCTCCTCATGAACTTCTATTTACATGATAGCCTTATTTCCTATATGAAGTTTTATAGCTCCAAGGGTAAAGAAGAGGAAGCTCCCTTAATGCTCTTCTTAACTCAGAACTCAGATCTTCTGGAATGTACTTCCTCTACATTCTATTTGTCTAACTAGTCAAAATTCTAGCCTGGATTCGAATGGAAAAGACCTAAGTCCTACCTCCTGATAGAGTATCATTTGCATACTGTGAGGGGCAGTTTTTGAGACAATTCACCCTTTGGCCATAACAATTTATTTCCCTCCATGTGCCAAATATAGCCATTCCCTTACTAGACCCCCAAAAGTATCATCCTTCCACAGTATCAGTTTGGATTCTAGAATCCCCTATTTTAAATCTGTTCAAGTGTGGATGAGGTTCTTCTGGTATGATTTCTCAGCTCTTTATATATTGTCACTTTTGAGCTGAGGACCTTTGAAAGACAGACAAGTTTTCTGCACTGTATTCACTCAACATACATTAGTAAGCAGGAACAGAGAATCTATAGTTGGCTTTCATTCAAATAACAGGAAAGTGGTGGAAAGAGTGGAATAAGTAGCTCATAGAAATTTTAAATCCAACTGCATATATATATATGCATATATATACATATGTGTGTGTGTGTGCATATAAAATCTGGTTCCTTGATTAGAGCTTACAGCTCCACTGAAGTGTCTTCCTATAGATGTTGGCTCCATCCTCCCACATTTTAATTTGCTGAGTTAACTTCACTTTTGTATAAGAAATGACTCATGTTTGTAGCTCAGTAGCTTTTTCGGCCTGCACCCTGCTTATAGATTTGAGGCTCCAGGGGACTCTTTTCATTACAGATTGTGTCTATCATCTTTAGTCCAATATAACATAATTCCTTGAATAAAATTTATGAATTTTCATGTATCAGATTATAATAAAATCCTTTAGATAAAAAATAAATATCACTCATTTCTTTCAAAGGTGAAATCTTTGCTATCTTGTGAGGCTGCTGAGTTTAAGTGCCCTTAAATTCTTAGAAATTCTATTTTTAACCTAGAGCCCTTTTTGTATAGGTCAAAATGTTTACAGATAACAAATTAGTTTTCTGAAGTTTAAAAAAGGGGTTTACCCTAATCCTTGATCTGAAATTAATCCTGAGGTCACATTTACTGACAGTGGCCTAGATCTGACCTTTACTCTGGGGCTAGTTCCTGCTTACTTCTATTTCCTATTCTTTTTTTTTTTTTTAAAGATTTTATTTATTTATTTCATAGAGGGAGAGAGATCACAAGGAGGCAGAGAGGCAGGCAGAGAGAGAGGGGGGGAAGCAGGCTCCCCGCTGAGCAGGGAGCCCGATGCGGGCCTCGATCCCAGGACCCTGAGATCATGACCTGAGCGGAAAGCAGAGGCTTTAGCCCACTGAGCCACCCGGGTGCCCTCTATTTCCTATTCTTAATTTTTTATGTTTCCTCTAAATTTTCCTGCCCAATTGAGTGTTCATCTGGCTTCTCCTTTATACTTTATCAACTACCAATCCTTATTATTATTATTATTACTATTACTAAACAAAAACAAAAAACAGTTGACATTCTCACTGTTCTGCCTAGACACCTTACCAGCCAGATCAACACATTCTTCAGGGACCTGCTCAACCTTTTGTGATGGCTTTTGTTTGGCTATTATTTATTTTGCTTTTATATAACTTAGGTCCCTTTTTTTGCAGCTTAAGTAATAATTTCCTCCCTTTCCATCAAGCCTAACAGTCTTCTCAAGGCACTTCCAGCTTCTACCCATGCTGTTCTACCATGCTCATCCAAAACGAATAATACACATTCTAAACTTTGTTTTGTTTTTGCAACAGTGACACACTTCTACATAATAAAGTCTATTCAGTCATGTCCAATTACAAATAACTTGAAAATGTAGTGGCTGACACAACGACCATTGTATCTCATGATTCTGGTAGGCCAGAACAAAGCTGGTAGGTTGCTTCACAGATCCAGCTTGAGGTCTCTTATGTGGGTACAGTCAGATAATGGCTGGACCTGTCTTCTGGGTCTGCATGTCTGTTGCCTCTGTACTCCTCTAGGTGGCTTCTCCATGTTGTATCTAAACTTTCAAGATCTCTTCAAGTGAGCCTGAGCTAGAAGCACCCAAGCCTCACTTTGTTCACAATCTATTGACAAAGTAGTCCCAGGACTAGCTCAGATTGAAGGGAAGGAGTATTTCTACTTCTGATGATAGGTGCTGAATGCACGTGGAGTGAATGGTGGATAGGTTTTCCACTATATTTGGAAATTAACTAATGCATATAAAGTGTGTGCATTCATATGAGTGTGATTCTTTACATTTTTAAGATTTTATTTACTTATTTATTTTGAGAGAGAGAGAGAGAGAGAGAGAGAAAGAGAGAGAGAGCAGGGGGAGGGGCAGAGGCAAAGGGAGAAACAGAATTTCAAACACACTCCACACTGAGTGGAGCCCAAGATAGGGCCTGATCCTGTGACCTGAGATCACAACCTGAGCCAAAACCAAGAGCTGGACGCCCAGCAGACTGAGCCACCCAGGTGCCTCTGATTCTTTATCGTAAAACCAGATTAAATTGTTGAAAAACAGGCTTATAATTTATTTTGTTTTTCTTTCCATTTTGAAGAATAAAACAGATGCTGGCTTACCCATCTCCTTATGCACCCTCCCCAAATGAAATAGTTACAATAAATAAGGTAAAGCAATATATAAAATACCTTTTTTCGGTTTGTATCATTTTAGGAGATCACTCTTATTAGTCTAATTGGAACAATTTAATTGCCATTTAGAAATTTATGACAACACTGAAGTTTATAATAGGATTTGTAATATACTTATCCCTGTAGACATGTGGGTTGGATAAATGATATAATACATTTGTCCTAAAAAGATAAAACCCAAAACACTGGAAAACAAGCAAGGGCACTCAATATAACAGATTATATAAACAGTAGAGCTGACATTTCTGCAGGATTTAGTGTCCCAAAATTAGCAATGTTTTAATATGTGTAGCCTAAGAATCTGGCCTCTTATCTAGACAGTTATACAAATTAGACATTGAAAATTTCCAGTACAACTAAACTTCTAACACTGTATCATTTGGGCAATATGATTCCTACAGTTAAAAATTTTAGCTATCCTTTTTAACAAATCATAATTTAATGATCTGTTCAACTTAGAAAAAAATTCAAGCAGCAAAATTTAATGTTCACACACCTCATATCCCTGATACTCTTTTTGAGGGTTTGCGTTATTTTTTGAAGTACTTTTGAAAAGTTTTGGAAATTTGGAAAAGAGTGGATAAACTTTAAAAGAGTATACTTTTTCTATGATTTTTAGGGGAAAGAAGTTCAGTTTTCCTTTTAATATGTTTTAGATGATATACCACAAACATGTTACTCAGATAATACTGTCATATTATACACACACACACATATAATAACTGAGGGGCTGGCTTCAGTAGAAAGTAAATTATAAGTCCTCAGAATTTGAGTTAATGCCCAGAATTAGAAAGTTTTATGCAACAGTGTATGAAAATTATGCATGATAACTGCCAACTCCAGGTTACTGTAATACCTTTTGAAACTTGCTGAATTATTGAGGTGGATATTTTCTCTTCAACATACCCTCACTGTAGTGAAAACACCAGTATAATGATTTCATACTTAGTCATTATTCCACATATGTTGTCACTTTTAAGGTAAAAATGTGTGAATTTACTTTAGAAATTGAGCAACATATCTATTTTAATATAATCTCCCCTTGGGTAATTACCTTGTGAAGAATGTGCATATTTTTTTTCAATTCTTCTCTTTTATCATGGCTGCATATTTGTATAGGTCCTAAAAGACAAAGAAACTCACTCATTAGAATCACTGCAATCTGTTAGTGTTAGTCTATGTGAAATTTATACTCGCTGCATGGAATTGATCACTGAATATATTAAATCTCTTTAAATTGGGGTAGATCCATTTTAGAACAGTAATAATTCTGTACTTTTCAAAATAACCGCATTTGGTTGAATATATAAATTGAACTTCAGAGACATATTTTTCAGCTCCAATGTGCAATAGTGCAGCCACATAGTAAACCTTGGAATGTCATACCAGCAAATTGGCTTCTGAGCAACAATAGAGCAAATGGTGACTTTTGCACTCAAAAGAGACTAGCAGATGGTGAATAATTCAGAGAGAGACTCAAAATATTCCAAACTTTGAAAATAGGAGTAAATCACAAGCACAATATGAAGAGGTGGGTGGCTAGTATGGGCTCTTACGCCAGAGCCCAAACAGCTTTCTACGTGAAGAAACCAACTTTATTCCAGATGGCTGCCTATATCACTAAAATCACGGGTGATTTAAATACCTTCTCAGTCTTGTGGAAAGTCAGTCTATTTTTCAATATGCTGACAAATACCCATGGCTTATGATTTCATGTTTACCTCTGGTTCCAACCACATCACTACTAAATTTCTCTCCCTTACTCATTGTTGCCATTTCTTGTTTCCCTGACCAATACTAAATCAAATAAGGAACATAACCATTTTTCCTTGCTCTCTTTTAAGTGGATTAAAAATAGGTGTATGTAGATAAAGATACTCAAGATCTAGGGAAACTTGTTAAAACTACAGTTAAAAGGACAGATAAGGTAGAGCCAAACATTTGACTTTTCTTTTTTCTTTTTTTTAAGGGTTTTATTTATTTGACAGAGAGAGACACAGTGAGAGAGGGAACACAAGCAGGAGGAGTCGAAGAGGGAGAAGCAGGCTTCCTGCTGAGCAGGGGCCTGATGTGGGGCTCGATCCCAGGGTTCTGGGATAATGACCCAAGCTGAAGGCAGACACAAAGATTGAGCCACCCAGGTGCCCCAGATTTGGCTTTTCTTAGGCTTCCCTTGTTTACGTACCTCCAAAAATTCTCCTAGATGACACTTGTAAGATGCCTTGTATCTCTCTTATGATACATTTAGTATTTCTACACTTTTTCAATTTCACACTCAGTATTAGACTAAGCAATATAGATGTATAAAAGGAAAGCAGTAATTTTTTAAAAATGGGTAAAATTTGTGAAAAATTATTCATAGAGAAATAACAGCTTTGGGGCAAGAGTTGTAGTGGTGGTCTTCACTGAAATAAAAATAAACTATTTTAATGTATTTAAAATATTAAAATATTTAAATAATAGAATTGAAAATGTATGTAAAACAATACTAAAAAATTAACCATAATCCAACATTAGTTGCATCCAACAGTTAACACTGAACTTTTCAGTGTATTCTCTACTACTCTTTTGATATATAATAAAGGTCTACCCATCCAGAGGTAACCTCATGTAACATTACATCTTACTTCTTTAAGATTTTCATTTGCATATTTGACACTATGGAGGCCAAGACCAATATATTATTCTGTAAAAATAACATTTAGTGGATCCAAAAAAGGCTTGGTGGAAGATTCACAGTAGATGGTTTATTATTATGTATTAATATTTAAATTATTACTATTATTAAATAAAATCCAGTAATTCAAAAAATTCATTATGATGTTTGGAATTAAGGAGTAATTACTGATATTTCTTGGCTATCAAATGACACTTCTGTTGCACATGTTGTAGATAAATAAGTAAAACTTTAAATCCATGTTTCTTAAATGCAAATATGTTAGTTATTTTGGCTAGTGATAGAACAAAAGAATGTTTCTTGTTTATTTTTTAAATGATCATCAGACACATGAAAATATGAGAAATGGCTCAAAAACACATCATTTTAGGGCATCAGATGGCTTCAGTTCATGGAGCCTTTTGACTCTTGGTTTTCACTCAGGTCATGATCTCCTGGGTCCTGGGATCTAGCCCAAGTTTGGACTCTGGGCTCAGCAGGGAGTCGGCTTGAAGATTTTCTCTCTCTGTCCCTCCTCCCACTCTTGCTCCTGCACTGTCTCTCTCTCTCTCTCTCAAATAAATCTTTTAAAAAATGTAATTTTGCTGAGAAAACATTTCAACAAACTCTTATAAAACGAATAGAAGTGAGCTTCTTCAACTGAAAAAGGGCATGTATAAAAAACTCCAAGTGGTATCAAATTTAATGGTGAAAGAAGGAATTTTTCTCTAAAATCAGGAATATAGCAAAATGTCCTCTCTCCTTATCCAGCATGGTATATGAGCTTCTAGACAGTGCAATTAGCCTACTGGGCAAAATAAAGAGACAAAAATACCTAGTTTTAAAACTGTTTTATTCATATACAACATGAACATGTATAAAGGAAATCTTAAGAATTTTACACACACACACACAAATCTATGAAAACTAATGAGCTCAGCAAGGACTCAGAAAGATAAATATACAAAAATTAAATGTATTTCTAGCAATAAATAATTGAAAATAAGTAAAAAAGCAACTCTACATCCATAGCATCAAAAATAATAAGATACTTAGAAACCTATTGAACAAAAGAAGTGCAAAAAGGTACACACAAACTACAAAACTTTCCTGAGTGAAGTTTTTAAAAGATCGAATTAATGAAGGGTATTAAGTGCATGAATTCAAAAGCTCATTATTACTAAGCTGGGAATTCCTATCTATATAGATTTAGAGCAGTTTTTATTAAAGTCTAAGCATTATTTTTCAAAAGTTACAAGCTGTTCCTAAAACATATACAGAAAAGGAAAAGACACTGAAAATCAAACACTCTTAAAAAGAGTGAGAGAGAGAGAGAGAAAAGACTTAAACTGCATGATTTCAAGGTTTTTTTTGTGGGGTTTTTTTGGTTTTTTTTTTTTTTTTTAGTAGGCTGCACAGGTGGAGCCCAAATCCGGTCTTGAACTCTCCACCTTGAGATCAGGACCTGACCTGAGATCAAGAGTCTGCTGCTCAATGGACTGAGCAACCCAGGAACCCTGACTTCAAAAATTCTTATAAAAAGGAATGACAGAAGCAACGACAGGGTAGGTAGCTTCGATGGCTCATCCCTCCACAAAACCAGCGGAAAAATGAGCAAGTGTCAGAATCAACTTGTTGAAACTGGAAAACAGGGAGAGGTTTAGAAAAACCAACCAAATGATACAGCAAGGAAAAGTCACGTTTAAAATGGTAAGAGAGCTTTGCTGCATTTTTACTTATCCTGCACCACCGAGCTCCCCGACTCACCAAGAAGCTTGAAGACAGCAGCCCAGATCCCAGTACGTGAACTGGCCCCAGACCGAGCGAAACAGATCTCAAAATATCGTATTTGTCTGTTTGAACCTGTCTAGAGGTTCAAACAGAACTGACGCTGAGTACTCGCTCTGTTATAGCTACACTCTCAGGGAGAAAAAGGGAGATATGGTGAGGGCATTCCTCGAAAACGTTTAAAGACCGGGGAGGGGGAGGACGACACATACTCTCTGGAACAAACGATTCCAGTTAAGGCAAACAGTAAACAAGAGGAAGTCTGGGGAAGAAAAAAGCTGAGAAGAGAGTCTTTCGCGGGGGAGTGAAGTATTGAAAAGCTCCCGCCTACACTGAAAAACGGGCGTCACCTGAGGTAAAAGCTCTGCGCATGCTCATCACCCGGCGCATGCTCAGAAAAGACCCGCGAAGTCCAGAGCTTTCCTCAGGCTGTTCTTTGTGCTAAATTCGCGGGACTACAGTGCTTGCTAACCGTGGAGAGGTAAGCAACCTACGCAAGAGTCAGAAGAATAATCTAACGGATTCAGTCTGCAAGGAAAGGGAGGGTATGTGTTTTCCTACTTTTTCTTTGTCCCCTTCTTCCAACCCCTCCCCCCCACTTTTGTTTCAGGCATTTAAGGAAACCTCTGTCATCAGGCAACTTGTACCTGTTGCAGCGCTTTTGTTTCAGGCCCTACTCAAAACGAGCTGCTTTTCCAGTCAGTCAGTAAATGAGCCAGAGTAGCACACCCAGATGAGTAGTATGTTACCTCTAAAATCCTAAGGGCCATTTTACGTGTGTGGGGGTGGGGGTGGGGGTGGGTGTGTGTGTGTGTGTGTGTGTGTGTGGTACGAGGGGCCGGATGGAACAACTTATCCGTTACCTTAGAAGGTAGAGTTTGACATGCCCACACCTCTGGACATCTAGAAATTTCAGTGAGGTGAAAAGCCCCTAAACTTTTGGATTTATTTCCCATCTTCTGACATACAAATATTTTATCAATATGTCTAAACTAGTTGCACTTCCTGGGGCACCTAGGTGGCTCAGTTGGTTAAGCAACTGCCTTCGGCTCAGGTTATGATCCTGGAGTCCAGGGATCGAGTCCCACATCGGGCTCCTTGCTAAGTAGGGAGTCTGCTTCTCCCTCTGACCCCTCCCCTCTCATGCTCTCTCTCTCTCAAATAAATAAATAAAATCTTAAAAAAAAAACACAAAACTTCCTGACTACTAGTTTTGGTCAGCATAATATCATTAATGTAAAGTACCAGTGTGATGTCTTGTGGAAGGGAAAGGGGATAAAAATGTCGGTTTATTAAATTCTTACGTCCGGAGAGCTAATATACCTCTGAGATATTTTGCCCTCCTTGCCAGCTGAAAGCAAAATGCTCTGGTGGTCTTTACCAATAGCTATAGAGCAAGAAGCATTTTCCAGATCCATAGCTGCATACAGGGTACTAGGAGATCAAGTAATGAAACCACATCTGCAACAGCAACTGCAATTTGAGACACCACTTGATTACGGTTACAGTAATCCACTGTCATTCTCCAAAATTATTTTTTTCTTTTTGAATACACCAAATAAGTTCCTTGAATCAGAGTATGTGGAAATCAGCCCTCTTGCATCTTTCAAGTCCATGACGGTGGCATTAATCTCTGAAATCCTTTCAGGAATGCATTGTTGCTTTCACTATATTATATTTTTAGATAGAGAGGATTCTAGTGTCTTGCACTTGATCTTTTCTACCATAGCAGCTCTCACTCTGCAGGTCCTGCAGCCAATGTGGGAATTGTGTCACAGTGTCCAGTAATCCCTTTCTCCATTTTACAGTCACTTTGGTAAATGACCACTTATTCCCCCCCATCTTGGGAGAAGGCTGGTAGAAACATAAACATTGCAAATTTTTGTCAGTGCATCAGGGTCCTTCTTTAAGGTGACCTTAACTCTTCCCTTCATTTATGGAATTCTGAGTTTGAAAGTTGGCTTAAGTTTTGGAGTTGATTTAGGGGCTGTATCTTTTTTTGGTAATTCAAGTTAGACTTCTGTTTACTAGCCCTAGAGCTCTTCCACTTATGCAGATGAAGTAAGAATTTAATAAACTGCCCATTTATATATTTGCTAGGTATGCCATTTTAAACTAGCCAACATTATAGGTCTTTGCAAGTCAGTGTTCTGATTAAGGCCTTGGTTCTGTAGTTCATTAGCATAACCACACCTACTTTATCTTTGATAATTAAGTACAGTCACTAGGGCACTATTATCTAGGCTCCCATTATTACCATTACATTTTAGAGGTTACAGTTTCATGGTAGTAATTTCTACCCTAATCTCTAGCCTACAAACAAGAGACATCACAGAGCTTTTCAAGAATGCTGGGGGTTCCCTCACAGATACATTTCTCATAGTCAAGGTGGAAAATGTGTCCTTTAAAACCTCCAGGGGAAGTTGAGCAGATGTGTATAAGTACACTCTGACAATACAGTATCCCTAGTGTCTAGATACCTGCATCTATGTTCTACCGAGTCAGTTTTATCATTTTAACTTCATTTAAAATAGGCTGTGTTTGCCCTTTCAAAAACGTTTCCTCAAACTTAAACCTCAAATCCAGAATCTCCTTAGTGATTAGTATCAATAAATTCAGCCTGAGCCAACTTTATATTCTTTCCATCATGATTCACTATCCTTATGATCCAGTTCCACACATATCCTCAGATTTTATTCTGCATAAATTGTTTAAAAATCCAGTTGTTTGGGATGGAAGTGCCCTTTCTCATGGGTCAAACTTTGCATCTCATCCTGTGGAGCCTGCTGGGTTTTGAGTTTACTTATCATCGAAAAGCAAAGATTGATGATAGGGCTATGTCCTAAGAAGAATCAGCAGTGGCTTGCTAGGCATCCACTGCAGGAGATGCAATTACAGGTTCCTCAGGCAAAAGAGGGTTAACCCACAGAGACAGGGGAGGAGTATCTGCTTCTTCTGACAAAGAAGACTGAGCAGGATTGGTGGTTTCAGTGTCCCCAGCTTCATCAAAATCTGCTCATACCACCTATTTTGATTTTCAGGATCCTATTCCTTACTAATCCATAACTTTAGTTTAGCAGCAGCTATCCAGTGGGGTTGATAATTCAATTTATGTTGTAATTCAGCCACAGGCAGAATTTCTGGGTTTGATTTTTAGAAATTTCAGAATTTTTTCAAAGTTATAGGAGATAAGGATTTCTTCCAGGGCATATAGAGATGTTAGGTCATTAATGCACAGTTAGAGCTGGGAATTCGGAGCCCTGAGCTTTTTGTTACCCACTTTCTCCTCACAGGAGCAACCAGCCAATTCTATTATACTCCTTAGTTCAAATAAAATATTTTAAGACAGTAAATACATGATCATGTAGAACCTTGCTTTCTGTAAGTATATGATTAGGAATGTACAATGGCAGTATTTTCATACTGCTCTTGTCACATCATACCAGTATCAGTGCCCTCTTGATTATTAGAAATACAGTCATTAGTGCCTTTAAATCTAAGCAGATTAGAGAACCAGTTGCGTACCAGAACCAATTCAGGAAACTTGTCTTTGAGATTGTATTCCTCTAGAAGTATTTTAGGTACCAAAATATTTATCAGTCAGTGTTCAGCCAGAGAATCAGAACTAGTAGGGAATATATTAAGATATTTATTGCAGTAGATTGACTTATATAATTGTGGATCCAGCTAGATAATTGTGAAATTCCTAGTGTAGAACATCATGGACCCTTGGATATCAGCTGAAGTTGCTGTCCACAAGCAAGTATCTTCAGAGAAGCCTCAGCTCTGCTCTTTCAACTGATTGAAGCAGGCTAACCTACAAGGTTATTTAGGATAATTCCCTTACTTAAAGTCAATTGATTATGGACTTTAGTCACATCTACAAAATACCTAGATTAGTGTTTGATTGAATACATGGAAATCTGTAGCCTAGCTAAATTGACATACACACAAAAAGACCATCTCATGTGTAAATGTATATATGTATTCGCAGAATCTTGAAGGGACAGTCAGCAATTTTTATTATTAAAAGAAACCTACCATGCATATGTCAAATTTATTTGTAAAATAATGGATCCTTTGACTTTCAGAGCAGGTATTAGATAAGGCTGAATGCTATCCTTATTTAAATTGGACTTTGCTGTTAAAGTTTTAATCGATGAAATAGATTTGAAATAGCAAAATTAAGAATGATTATAACTAATTTGGTTTGAACACCAGATAAAATTTGTAGTTGGTTGCTTTGGAGTCCATATTATATAACCAATATGTATCATTGAACCCTAGACTTACATGCAGCACAGGATGCCTACATACCTAAAATCCATTTGAAGTGCTAAACTTCACCTTGAATTCAGTCTAGGACACACACAGACTAAAATTTACCCTCTTTGAATTACTTCACTCTCTCCCTTTTTCCACTTCTTGCTAAGTATATATTTCTGCTCCACGGTTTAAATATGCCTACTCACATTAATAACTAATAAGAAAACAAATGGATTTTTAGGTAAAGAGACATTAGGGCATATCTTTATACTAATTCTTAAGTTTAGACAAGTTTTTGACAAGTTTCAAAGTTTTTATATATGATTAATTTGGAACTAATATGGCAAAGAAAATCCCTCAAATCTCTCATATTACTTTTTCCCATATATTTATATTGCAGTAAACTGCAGAGAAGGGGAAGTGGCTTGCAGCGAACGATCTGCTCTAACGCTGGAAGAAAAAGAGTAGCAATTTCTCATTGACAGTGTATCTTATCTATCCTGCTGGTGGCCCCTCAGAAAGAATGATTTGGTCTCTGACTAGAAATTTACCTATAAGATTCAAAATCACTGTGTTTTTCAGAAAAATAGATCTCAGTGTGTTTGATATGACTTTACTTTGTTGGTAAGATTTCAAGGATAATTCTTACTAGCAAAATATCTTAATTTTTGGTAAATCAATAAAAAGGAGATTCCCTAAATTATGAGAAAACTGAGGCATAAGGAAAAAATGGACAAGGTTAAAATGTTTTGAAAAGTAGTAATATAAAACTAGTATTTCTGTAACATATAAGGTATAACAAATTAGTATTTACAGAACATGGCCTATTCATCTACCTGAAATGTATAATTATTTATATCAATATGATTATTTTGGCATAAGAGTAATTATATGTCACCTCTTTTGGTATAAATCTGTGGCTTTAGTCTTTTCCTTCAATAAGCATATGTGATTTATAAAAGATAGAAAATAAATTATGATATAAATTTTTTAAAAAGAATGATTATAATGAATTCGGAATTTAATCTATTACTGTTTTCCAAATACAAAGAAGGGCACTGGACAAGACAAAAAAGTTACCAATTGATACAGAGTGTAAGCATGTATGTATCTTTCATTCTCATGCATTGCATTGAGAATGTATTATCAGAGACTTTTTAAATGTACTCCATTGATCCAGCAAGTCTTTTTGGCTTAATTAAATAAATAAGATATGATAAGACACATATAAAAAGAGTTGTTATAGCACAAGTTACAACTTAGCCAGAAAAGTGTAACTTTTCCACTTGTACAATTATTTACTGACTTTTTTTTTTAAGCTGTGAATTTTATTTAGGTTTTGGAATTTAAAGATACGAGATCTCCATGTAATTTCTCAAAACTTAATTTGTAGATAATTTAGTTTATCTTAAAATCAGAGTTTTTTTGAATATATAATCTAATGGATTATTAAAAAGCTAGGCAAAGAGAATACAATTCATAGAACAGTACACAAACCATGGTTTTAAATAATATTGATTCATTTTTACCAATCTCAGTTTATAATCATCTCGAATCATAATCCTCTCTACTTTTTCTTTTTTTGCTTTCTCTTTAGATGGCACTTCTCAGAGAACAATTAAATAATATTGAGGCAGCTGAGGTGTCAAAAATTCCTACATGACTTAGACAATTTATGTAACTGACTCCAATTTATTTGGAAAGTTATTAAATAATTCAAAATATTCCTAAAATTGGCTTACTTTCCAAAAGATTATATTGCCAGTCATGGTGATTCATTGGACCACTAGCTGATCAAGAATTCTGGTTAATAATTGCATGATCTTGAAATAGTTTGCCTAGTAAAAGTGGGAGAGGGGCATAAACAGAAAAACTGTTAATGACCATTTTGTTGAAATTTTTATCAATTTCATTGAAATTTATACAACTCCAGGGCTTTACCTATCTATAGGAAGATGAAGAACACTTGGAATAATTGGTATTCTCTAATATAGGGAATACTAGAAGTGGATTAGTTTTAGGGAAAAGATCAAGTTCCCTTTTCCTAAGTTGAAATAAGATTTATTTTTGTTATCTAGGAAGATATTTTAAGTATATAGCTAGATATTTTGGCCTGGAGATATAGGTATAAATTTGTGGGTCTTCTGATTACAGATGTTAATTTAAATCATAAGCATTTTAATATTCTAAATTAAGATGAGACAGTGCAAGTAAAGCAACCTTGGGGCCAAAACTAGAGGATCAGTTAGTGGTGAATAACAGAACATGAGTTTACAAAGGACAGAAAGAAGAATGGCAAAGAGACTTAAGAAAGAAATATGGAAAGTCGATTAGAGGAGACAGTGGGATATATTGTCTAAAGGAGGAACTTGCAAGGATTGTCTAATGATTCTGAGAGATCAGTTGAGATTAGAAGTCAGAATGTCCATTGGATTTAGCAATATATATGCTATTGCTGTGATCACAACAAGCTTATACCTATGGGAGATGAATGAAATCAAACCAAAACACTGAATGGGAGATTAAGAAATAAGGATTGGATCAGGAAAGAGACAAACCATAAGAGACTCTTAATGTCACAAAACAAACTGAGGGTTACTGGGGGGTGGGGAAGGTAGGGATAGGGTGGATGGGTTATGGACATTGGGGAGGGTTTGTGCTTTGGTGAATGCTGTGAAAGGTGTAAGCCTGATGATTCACAGACCTGTACCCCTGGGGCAAATAATAAAAAAAAATTAAGAAAAGAAAACCTATTTCTATTTCAGAAAAAAAAAAAAGAGAGAAAGAAATAAGGATTGGAAAGGCAAACTCAACTAGTTTTTGAGGAGGCCACAAAGTCTGTAACTGGAGTGATATATGAATTTGTTGTGTATTGTATTGTTTCTTGTTTTTAATAACAAGACACATGTAACAAAAAAAAACAAAAATAAAACAAAACAAAAAAACAGGTAACCTGAGGAATCAAACTGAGAGACAGTGGCTTGGTATACATAAGAAGGAAAGGGAAATGGGTAGTTCCTGTAAAAAAAAAGAGTGGAAGCCTCAGAACAGGATGTTATTTTGTCCTCAAAGAGGATGTCAGACAGTCCTCTATTAAAACTAGATGGTAATATAATAATACATAAGCAGACATATGTATGTTTGCCGCTTGGCATAGAGAATACAAGGGGTGGCAGATTTTCTCTTTTGTTTGTTCAAGTATACTGAGGGCTTGGGAAAGGGTTAAGAAAATAAGGGTAAACGGGAACAATAGAAAATGTGTGAAGTAATTGTTAAATAACATAAATTAATATATTATACAATTTCAAGGTATTCTTGGGGGGGGTTGTATTAGTAGGTTTCTGTGTATGATGTGACTTTTCCATAAGTGCTTGCTGCTCCAATATACTGACCACATAAGGATATTTAGAGTTTTGTGAGATGGAATTTCATCCATATGGTTAGGAAAAAAGCCTTTGGTCAAGAGCGTTATCCAAATGATTATGTATTGCGGCACCTGGGTGGCTTAGTTGGTTAAGTGTCTGTCTTCCCCTCAGGTCGTGATCCTAGGGTCCAGAGATCTAGCCCCACATAGAGTTTCCTGCTCAGCAGGGAGTCTGCTTTCCCCATTCCCTCTGGTGCTCTCCCTGCTTATGCTCTCTCTCTCTCTCTGTCAAAATAAATATCTTAAAAAAAGATAAGAAAAAATAAAATGATGATATACTAACTCTGTAACAGTACAAAGAGAAATGTAGAAAGATGAGTCCTGAGGTGAGTTTGGATAGAATGAGGGAGACAATAGATAGGCGGTGAACCAGTAAGTTGTATATATCCAAAGAATATCTAAAAACATGTAGAAATTTTTCCTATAGTATTACATTGTGCATAGTTTGGAATTAGCAAAAAAAGACTTGGCTCTGTCTGGATCTCTTGGAATCCTGTTAGGGGCTCAATGACCTAATACTCTGTGAGGTATCTCAACCAAGCCTGATTCAGAAAATTCTAGTAGATGAGGTTCTATTCAGGATACAGTACAGTATTTACCCAGAGGAAAATAAAATGTAGTTCAGACATTTCCAAAAATTATCTAAATAATACTGAAAGAGCCTGGTAAGAAAGTCTACTTACAGTAATTTGGACAAATTAAGTTAACTGAAAAAACATCCAATTGTAGAACATCAAAAAATGCTGGGTAAAGTAAAGCAAACCTCCCTTTTACCTAAACTTAAAATAAGTGAAATTATCACAGACTAAAACCAAAGTGGAGTCAGGATTCCAAAGTGGAAACGTAATTTTGAGACCCTAGTGGATATTAGATCCTTTGCCAAAACCTAGTACCTCAGCATTATGTTTTAATATTCATAGAGAAAATTAACTATAGAGTGTAAACTGATTGTTATCAGAGGGGAGGTGGATGGAGCAACAGGTTAAACAGATGATGTTAATTCAGGAGTCCAGTACTTAATGATGAGCACCCAGTGTTGTATGTAAGTGTTGAATCACTAAATTGTACACCTGAAACTAGTATTAACCCTGTATGTTAACTAACTGGAATTTAAATAAAAACTTAAAAAAAAAAAACAAAAACAAGGTGAATGTACTAATCATAGAGACTCCTTCATTAGTATGAACATGAATGAACAGAGCATTAGTGAGAGAGTAAGCAGGAAGATATCAGCATCCTAGGAAAAGAAGACAATCTTCTTAAACTCAGGTCTATACAGGGGAATAAATAAATAAATAAATAATAAGTAAATAAATAAATAAAAGTTTCTTCTACAAATCTGTAATTTTTATGCTGCATTCACACTGGTGGAAGGTTTAATATTATACTACCTGAATGATCTGGCTTAGAAACTAAATTAAAGTGGCCTCAGGTTGGTAATAAACACAGATGCCTAAATAATGCAAGAGCATATCCTCTCTGGAAAAACATATCTAGTCAAGCCCTCATGATCCCTGACAATGACATTGAATGTGAGTTCACAATAAAACATTATAAAACGTTGGGAAACAAGTTGATACAAACAGGAACAAAGAGAATGGAATCTGCAAGTACTTCAGATATTAGAATTTCCACATACTAATGTTAGAATACAAGAAAAATAATGGAAAACATATAAGGCAAACACTAATAATAAGAAAGCTAATACAGCTATATTAGTATGAGAAAAAATAGATATTGTGGCTAAAGACCTAAAAGGGATGCAAAGTATTTGCTTAATGATAAAGAGTTTAATTCAGTAAGAAACTACATTTAAAAGCTTATTAAAAATGCTTCAATTTAAAACTTTGGTAAAGAATTAAAGTAATCTCAAATTTTGTAAGACAATATTTTGCAGAAGAGTGGAAAAAAGGACAAATGAACTTACGTCTGCAGGTTTAAAAATTTCTCTTGAGCAACTGATTGATTAAACTACGGTTTAGTAAGGATCAGAGGATCTTAAAATATGTCATTAATGAGCTTAATCTGAAGACATGCATACTTTCTTACACAATAAACATTAAAAACTTATTTCAAGTATATCACATATTGAACAATTAAAAACTGATCACCAATTGAAAGAATACAAAACTAAAATCTTATAACTGTAATAAATTGATTAGTTTGGAAATTCATTTAAATGTAATAAAAACTTTCCATACTAATGGGATTCAGCTGAAGGACTATTTAAAGTAAAATTTAAACACAGTTCATATATGTGTGAATCAAAGGGCTAAAAGTTAATGACCAAAAGATCCAGCCTAACAATTTAAAAGTAAAGGCCAGCACACCAAATAAAAGAAGATAGAAGAAAGAAAAAGACAAACGTAATACCAGATGTGTGTAGCCAAATATTGCATCTTTGAATGTTAATTATTTTGATGAATTTGATATACAGAAAAGTAAAATGTGTTATAAAGCATTAGGGAGACATAGGTACAAATGAAGGACAGATTAAGTGACAGTGAAAGAAAAATAGAAACAATTTTGCCTATAAACTTAAAAACTTAAATTGTAATAGTCTAATTCTTACTATCAAACATATCAAGAAGAAATTGAAAAATTAAATATTTTTAGTATTTAGAATTTTATAAAATTGATGCTTATATAGAAATCGAATCACTAGTTAAAAATTGTAATGGACAGCATCCAAGCAAAACTAGGTGACAATGGGTATATGAGAATATTAAAATAGGAATAAGTGGAGATCAAACATGGAATAGCAAAGGAGAGCCTGGGTGGCACAGTTGGTTGAGCATCCAACTCTTGGTTTTTGGCTCAGGGGCTCAGATCCTCATCTCAGGGTTGTGAGATCTAGCCCCTCATCTGGCTCTGGTAGTACTCAATGCAGAGTCTGCTTGAGATTCTCTCTCCCTCTCCTGCTCCTGCTCTTTCTTTCCCTCTCTTTCCCTCTAAAATGAATAAATTTTTAAAAAAACACAAACACTGAACAGCAAGGCAATGATGTAACAACAAATGTGAGGAAAAAGTAGTAAGAAGATAGAGATTTTTTGAAGGATTTAATAGCTAGAAAACAGAGATTTCTAATAGGTACTCACCTCCAAAGTGAAGGATCATAAATGCTAATGGAAATCTCAGCAGGCCAGTCTGATAAGAGCAGCCCAAAAGGTGAGGGTCTTTGCAGGCTACAATTCCCAACACAAATACATATACTAAGAACAAACTCCTGGGAGTAAATTCAAAGAGAAAAGAAGAGAAACATTAAGGGCAATTGAAAAAGTATAGAGTAAAATAGGCACATTTTAGAAATTATAAAGACACATTTTTTAATTGTTTGTGATTATAACAGAAGAAGGAACATGAGAACCATGAAGCTAAGGAAAACTATCTTCTCCTCTATACTGATTATTCCCTTTTCGGAGTATGGCTCTGGGGGTTCTCAACCTATACACTATTGACATTTTAGACCAGATAATTCTTTATTGTGGGAGGCTGTCCTATGCATTGTAGGATTTGTAGCCATATCCTTGGTCTTACCCACTAGCTGCCAGTGGCAGTCCACCATTACAATAACCAGAAATGTCTGCATATATTTCCAGATGTCCCTGGGTGATAAAATTATCCCTATTGAAGAGCTCATCTCACCTAAGCATCAGCAATAGAGAAGAGTCGTGGCTGAATGTCACAAGTTATCGCCAGAACAAAAGGGAGAAAAGAGAATGAGAGAATGTCCTTATCTATAGTGAAGGCACATTAGAAAGATGTGTCCACAAAACACATACTCAAAAGAAACAAAACGAAGTTAAAAAAAAAAAAGCTATGATAAAAAGCATAAATAACCATTAGGAACATTTCAGAAATGAGATGGCAAAAGGATCTGAAAAGGAAGTTGACAAAACTCGGATAAAACTTTTTGTGAAAAATTAAATACAGGGGTGCCTGGGTGGCTCAGTGGGTTAAGCCTCTGCCTTCGGCTCAGGTCATGATCCCAGGGTCCTGGGATCGAGGCCCGCATCGGGCTCTCTGCTCAGTGGGGAGCCTGCTTCCCCCTCTCTCTCTGCCTGCCTCTCTGCCTGCTTGTGATCTCTCTCTCTGTCAAATAAAATCTTAAAAAAAAAGAAAAATATAATTTCATAAATGAAGGCTAAAGTAGAAAGAATACAAGAATGAAGAAACACCATGGCAGCGGGAATGGACCCATGACTGAGATTCACTGATATATTACATATCACACCATTCAGAAGACTAGGGGATTCCTCCAGAGTTAATACTGCCATCTTGGGAAGAGCCAGGGAAACCCCACTGCAGCATGAAAGTGCAAAAGTGCCATGTATAGACCAAATAGGATATCCCATATCCTTTGCATTAGCCTGAAATGTAATATTTAAAATGTAATAATAAAATTGAGGGTTATTCTAAGGCAAAATTGCCCAGCAAAATGAAAAATCTTTTTCCCTTTAGCTTTTCCATCCATATTTACATTGATTGTTTCCTGGATTATTATTATTTCAGTTCGGCTTCAATATATTCTTTACACTCTTAATTTGATTCGCAGGTTACCAGCTACATATTAATCTGAATAAGTTCATTATTATCTGTTTCCTGAGAGGCAAAACTTAATAGGATGATGTTGTATGCTTTTAATATTTCCATTTAATGTATATTACTTTACTGGAATTCTTCCAAAACTATTGGCTAGGCAATTTCTTAGCTAAGAAATTCTAATACTAATTGGGCAGGGGTGCATATTAGGTTAGAGGCAGTTGATGAATTTAAAAAGTATACAATAGAAGTTGACCTTTCTAAGCATTGCCTTCCAGCAATGGTCAGACTGAGCGCATACTGAATTATTAAATATTCTTCAAAATAAAGGAAAGATGTTCCAATAACTAGAGATATTCCAATAGAGATATTCTAATTAGAGAAAGATATTCTAATACTTAGGAATATACAATGAAGACCTTTATTCTGAGAAAACTCTACTTTCCATTGTGTGATAAAAAGACAATGCTATCTTCTTGGAAAGTGTACAGATGCTGACAATAAAGAATACTCTTCTAAAACTAGAAGGTGTGTTATAGTAAAAATTGCATTATGGTGATAGGACAAAGAAGGATCATCTTTGGAAACTAAAACAGAGTATACAAAACGTCAAAGTTAGGGATATGGACCACAGAGTTTAGTTAAAAAAAATAAGTTAGATATGAAACAGATATGAAACAGCAAGACAAGTAAATAACCCCCACATGTATACGGATTTGGTATGCCAAGCTTATTCAGTTGCTTTATTTATAATGTTATTACCATAGTTAATATGGATATATTATATATATAATATTTATATTACATATATAATATACATATTATATAATATAATATTAATAATATATATTATGTATAATATATATTATATATAGTTAGTTAATGTTAACTAACTAGCTTATTAATCTCTACTGATTCTTGAGTATTTGAAATGAAACTCTTAAATATTTTGTAGGAAAACAGCATCACAAAATTGTCATGTGCCAATGGAGGAAAATTTATTGAAGCATATACTACTGTTCTGTTAAAGGTCAACTGCAAATCCCAGTTCAACTGGCTGCAGTTTAGAAACCCAACTCTGTATCAGTGTATAACTTAAGAGATCTGTGCACCAAAGGAAACTTTTTCTGGGAGTGAAATCAAAGAATCATGACAGAGCAGAATAAATTTATGTTATTTTTTATTTAAAGAGAAAATCAATAGTTTTCTAATAGATATTTTCTTCCTAGGACAGTATGATGTCTTATGGAATGGTTTCACTCATCTCTTATGTACCGGCATTTTTTATGAAACAATAGTCATAATACCTCTAGCATATTTTTACTCCGTATGTGTTTGGGGTTTTTTTTTTATTTTTTTAAATTCACACTAACATTTTTAAACATACTCTAAACAAAAGAAATGTTAGAGAAACATGCTTTCACAGGGAAGTTTGGATATAATTTTTGATACCCAGTTTATATTAAAGAAATGTATCTGAATTTGAAAAGACATTTGTGTTGAAGTCAAGGAAAGAGCAGATTTTTAAAATGGTCATACATTATGAATGTTTTAAATCTCCCACTTATTCACAGCTTGTGACATTGTTGGTTTTATTTTGTAAAAAAAAAAAAATCCTCTCAACTATGCTCAGTGTTGAATTTATAGGAAAGAATAGCATTTGAAAAAAATGAATATTTATCAATTATTTATTTGATGGTACATGATACTAAGCCTTTCTGGGAAATTAATACAAATCATGAGATTTTCTCACATAGGAATAATAAGAAATTTATTTAAAAATTGTCCAAGAGGAAATTGGTTATAATCTGTGGGAAAGACCTTTGTTAAAGCTTCAGCTTGAACAGTTTTATGTGAACCTCACAGAGGGTACTTGCCCCTTAAATCCTCAGATACCGTCAGTGGCTTTGTCTGCTCCTTATGACTGACATGTCAGCTTTCATTTCTGAATCTCAAAATCCCTGATGAATCTATATTCTTTCTGGTTCCTGATATCTCCATCTCACTCAAAGATAAAACAATATTTTGCACAAACATTTGGCAAATAGACTTTTAAAAAATTAGGATATATTTAACTACCAGTTTATACTTCTACATTTATATTCCCACCCTCCCTCCCTCCCTTTCATCCTTCCTTCCTTCTTCCCTTCTTCCCTTCCTTCCTTCCTCTCTCTCTCTTTTTTTTTTTTCCCCTAAGAGCTGAGAAGAGAAAGCAGGTGAACAGTGGTATATATTTTTAAATGCCACCACCTATACCTTTCCCTTTTCACTGGCCTCTGCACTACTAGTAGTGGATTCAACATCAAAGTGAGGCCAAAAATAGGCTGAATATACAACTAGATCTTTGCTCTCCTCTGTCTCAGGAAAAACACTTCAGCAAAGCCAATAAAGCAGATATCATGTGCTAAGTGTCTCTAGCAAGCAAACCGCTAGGTGAAGTTATCTGTGATAAACACAAAGTATTAAGAAGCAGCATCCTTTGTTTTGAAGAACTTATGTTTTGGCCATAAAAAATTTATAAAAGGAGATAACTAAGATATAAATAGACAATAATATATGTGTGTATGTGTCCAGAAAGTAAGAAGTGCTTGAGGAATGGTATAACCATGTTAGAACAATATAGAAATATTGCATGGGAAATACTTACCAAGTACAGAATTTGAGTTTCAACATACGCAATAACAATGACAGATTATAATCTATGGAATAAAGTTAAGATTCGTAAGTCTATACTCATATAAATAAATGAATGGGTCAATGAGGGAAAAGAAAAAGTTCTTATTATAGAAGGCCAGCTAGTAAAATATTTAAAAACCGGAGGAATTAGAGAACCACCATGTGGCAACCAAAATAGTTACAGCTGACAAGGGAAAAATCATCAATGGTTGCTAAAATTGTTGGATCAAAGTATGAGAGATAGGACTTTGTCTACTTTCAGAGCATCTCCTCACAGTACATTCATTAATAATAGAATGAAATTGGTAACTTACTCTGGAGAAACCTGGCAGATGCCACCTTAACCACCTTAACCATGTGGCCAAAATGAACATCACCAATAATAGAAGAAATCAAAATCTTGCATCACCTGATAAAATATAATGAAAAATACAGTTCTGGTAAGATATAATGAAAAGAACATACTTCTCTGATATTCCTATCAAAAATTCATAGCTAGAATCTAAGCAGAGGGAGGGTAAGGAGAGACATCCGAAAACCTAAACTGAAATACTCAACAAAGTGACAGTCTTTTGGTCTTCAGAATGTTAAAATTATGAAAAATATGAAAAGAAGAATTATTTCAGATAAAGGTGGCTAAGGACACATGACAGTAAATACTAGGTAGAATTCTGGGTGAATCCTTTTACTATAAAATGTTTTATTGGATAGGAGGTAAAATTTGAATGGTGGTAATATGATTATCAGTATTATTTCCTGATTTATGGTTATGCTATATATATATTTTAATATTTTTAAAAGTAGTTTTAGTTTCTATTCACAGAATAATATTGAGAAGGTTCAGAGATACCTCATCTACCCTCCTCCCCTGTTAATAACATCCTTTATTAGAGTGATATATTTGTAATGATTGATGAACCTACATTGAAACATCATAATCAACAAAAGTCCATATTTTGCATTACAGTCCACTCTTGCTGTTGTACATTCTTTGGGTTTTGACAAAAGTAAATGACATGTACCTACCATTATAGTATCATACATGATATCTTTACTACCCTAAAATGCTCTGTGTGCATTTATCCCTCCCTCCCTCCTCTATCTTCCTGGAAATTAATAGATCTTTTTTATTGCCTCCATAGTCTTGCCTTTTCCAGAATGTTATATAGCTGGAATCACACAATATGTAGGTTTTCCAGAGAGCTTCTTAGTAATATGCATTTAAGTTTCCTCCATGTTTTTTCACGCTTCATAGCTCATTTCTTTCTAAAACTGAATAAAGCTCCTCCAAACATCAGTGTGCCCATTCTTGTGTGGACAAAAGTTCAGTTCCTATGGTAAGTACTAGTGAATATGATTGCTGGGTCATATGGTATGTGTTTTGTTTTCTAAGAAACTGTCAAACTGTCTTCTAAAGTGGCTGTATTATTTTGCATTTCCACCAGCAATGAATAAGGATCCCACTTATTCCACATCCTTGCCAGCATTTGGTGTTGTCAGCATTTCAGATATTGACTATTCTAAGGTGTGTTAGTATCTCATTGTTTTAATTTGCATTTCCTTCATGACAAATACAACATCTTTTCATATGCTTATTTGTCATCTGTTTATCTTCTTTGGTGGAATGTTAATGTCTTTGACTCATTTATTAATCAGTTTATTTTCTTATTGTTGAGGGGTTTTTTGGTTTTTTTTTTAAGATTTTTGTTTATTTATTTGACACAGAGAGAGAGATCAGATCACAACTAGGCAGAGAGGCAGGCAGAGAGAGAAGGAAGCAGGCTCCCTGCTGAGCAGAGAGCCCGATGCGGGCCTCGATCCCAGGACCCTGAGATCATGACCTGAGCTGAAGGCAGAGGCTTTAACCCACTGAGCCACCCAGGCGCCCTAGGTTTGTTTGTTTTTTTTAAGATTTTATTTATTTATTTGACACAGAGAGCATGCAAAAGCAGGGGAGCTGCAGAGAGAGGGAGAAGCAGGCTTTCCACTGAGCAGGGAGCCCAATGAGGGGTTGATCCCAGGACTCGGGGATCATTACCTTAACTAAAGGCAGACACTAAACCTACTGAGACACTCAGGCACCTCTTATTGTTGATTTTTAAGACTTCCTTCTGTATATTAGATAACATTCCTTCACCAGATGTGTCTTTTGTAAATAGTTTCTCTCAGCCTGTGGCTTGTCTTCTTATTATCTGAACAGTGTTTTTCATAGAGAAGAAATTATTAATTTTAATGAGATTCATTCATTTTCTTCCATGGATTGTGCCTCTGGTGGTGTTTTGCATCTATGTTTATCAGAGAGATTGGTCTGTAGTCTTATTTTATTGTAATGCCTTTGTCTCTTTTTTGTATTAGAGACATCCTGGTCTTATAGAACAAGTTAGGAAGTATTTTCTTTGCTTTTATCTCCTGGAAGAGTTGGTCAAGAATTGGCATAACTGTATTCCTTAAATGTTTGATAAAATGCCATATATTGTAGTTTTGGCATTATTCTAGCTATTTGTGAATCTGTGCTTTTACCACTTAAGTCACTTCTTCCCCATTCTGTTGCTCAAGTGAATTAGTATCACTGGCCTAGATTTAAGGTTTCTTTGATATGCTGAATTTCAGCTGTGAAGAAGATAGACAACTAAAGGGTGAGGTTGAAGCTTTGATTGGACTTGAGGGGAATTATAATTAAAAACAAAATCTTCTCCCAACCCAGAAATCCTTTCCGTAAAGGTAGTAGCGAAATAAAATACTTTTATTATTGAATAAGCATTAAACCAGAATGTGTGATATATATCACAGGCAATTCACTAAGAGATTGAACAGACAGAAAGGAATCTCCCTCTCTTATGTGGGCAAGTGTATGCAACCCATTATGTACATTGTTTTCATGATTGAAGAATAGGTAGTTCTCAGGTAAGACGACCTGATAGCACTATCTGTCACACAATACACATAGTTTACACAAATTTATGTGGTAATTAGGGTGACCACCTGTGTTAGCTTATTGAGTCTATCCAGAAGAAAAACGAACCTCTCATATCTTTATGTGAGTTTTGCAAACCTGGAGCAAGGCACCTATTGAAGTTCAGCTCCTAACTGCCTCCCAAATTGGGAAATAGGGTTCCTATATACCTTCATGTTTACATTTCAAAGTGATAGCTTCTGGGTTTTTAAGAAAGACATTCTTGGTTCACAAAACTCACAAAAATCCCATTTTATTTTCAAATAATTTATATGCATTTTAAATATAGGGGAAATTGCTTAAAATTTTAAGTTTTCTTATATATATACTCTTAGAAAAAGGAGGGGAAGAGGGTATCTTCCCTTACTTTCAAAAGATGATTAAGCCTCTTATTTTTCATTTTTTCTCTAATAGTTGGCAAAATGTCACAGAAACTTTCTAATCCAGTGTAATACATAACATTTTTGAGAAGGGACATCTACTATAATGATTGGATTACTCTACATCTCTGCAAGTCATGATCCCCAAGTTTGAAACTCTATGTCCAGCTGATTTATATTTTCTATTAATTTTAACTATACTTAATTTTCTTCCATTTTCAAATATGTTTTTGGTTATTCTGTCTCTTATTACAGAATTTTCTTTGGTATATTACAGATGTGGCTGGAACTTCCAATAATCCATGTATGATCTATTTTCCAAGTTTCTTAAGTACCCTGCTTGTTCCTCTAAATTTACCCAAGCTTGTGTAAATTGTTGAAATCCCATAAATCACTCTCTATCTGGCAGATATTGGGTGGGCTTAATTCTTTCTTTATAAACTATAGACTTCATGATTATTCATTCCCTAATTCAAACATTCGTATTATTCTTATAAAAGTTTCAAAGTCATGGGAGACAACTATTATCTTTTGATGAGCTATTGAGAACAGTAGTGAATAAAACAAATATACAAATCAAGGGAAAATAATAAAAGTAAACTCTTCAAACATTTTAAATGTTATATAGTTGGTCTTTTACTTTAAAATTAAGAGACTTATTGAGAAACTGCCAAATACATATGGACATATCCAATACTGTGAGACATAGAAAGGTTTTAAATAGGAACTGTGTAGTGATGCTTCAATTAGTGTGTTCTCTGTAGAAAATGTCCTTTCATAGTAAGTCAGCTGAATTTAAAAAAAATCCTCATAATTCTGATGAAGCAGACTGCTTTGCAGCTGCATGAAAAAAATATTTTAATCAGGAGCATCTATTTGTTATGGGCCAATTGAAGCAAACATAGTCAACCCAAGGGAAATTTATGAAGTCTATCAAGTTTATTGTCCATGTGCAATCTCTTCTTTCTTTCCTGCTATGAGATTGCTAACCTCAATTTCAAATAGAATGCCCTATGCTTTCCTCATTTTATACTTATCTATGAAAATTGGGGAAGACACTGGTAAGTAGTTATTTATAGATTATGACTGTTTTACACTGATTTAAACATCTTCAATTAAACAGGTCTTTAAATGTTAAATAATGGATTAAAGGATTTTGCTTTGCTTACTCATCCTCCCCCCTCCTCCTCCTCACATTCCTCCCGGACACATTTTCTCCTTCTCCTCTTTCCCTTCCTCTTCCTTCTTGAAGGTATAATACTACTAGGAGATGAGATGTTAGGATGGCAGATAGAAGGAAACCCTGAAGTTGTAGTCAGTTTTCTTAATTATAAAGTACACACACAGACAAAATGAAGTGAGCTTGCATGGTCATTCAAGCCAGCTGATTATTGTTTTTGTGCATATATACTTGTGAATGTGTATGCAAACAGTTTACTTGTAGTGTGTTAATGTTTATGCTTGCTTATAAATATTCAGATATAGTTTTATATTAGTTTTATATTGCTTCTGTAGCAAATTACAACACATTTTGGATTAAATCAACACAAATTTGTTTTATGGTTCTGGACGTTAGAAGTCTAAAATGGGTAAACAAGCAGCCTTTCTTCTGGAGTCTCTAAGGAAGAATCCAGTCTGTTCCCTTGCCTTTTTTCTAGCTTTTAGAGGCTACCTACATGTTTTGGCTCCCTTTGACCTCTGTTTCCATCAAATGTCTTCTTTCCCTCTGCTTTTGTTATCACATCGCTTTCTCTGTGACCTTCTTGACTGTCTCTTATACGGACCCTTTTAATTACATGAGTCTACCTAGATAGTTCAGGACAATGGCCCCATCTCTTAATCACATCTGTGAAGTTACTTTTGCCATGTAAGATAAGTCATTCACAGGTTCTAGGGTTTAGGACATGGACACATTTGTGGGCCAATTATTCATACTACCACAATTTCTAAAAAGAATTTACATTTTAAATAAAAATTGCAAATAACAAAAAAATCTATGTATCAACCAAAAATGGAGAGGTAATATTATTTTATCATAACATATTCAGGATAGAGTTATGTAATGGAATATTAGAGATCCCAGGAGTACCTCCTCACTTCATTCTCCTAGTCTCAAACTGAATTTCACAAGTAAATTTCTAGTTTATAGTTAATGGACATTTTCAACATGATGTTGGTCTTTAATTTTTATTTGGATGTAATAAAGATCAGTAAATCTAAACGCTGGAAGGTGTCTATGAAAGATAATTACTTTTTTAGCATAGCTGAGATTGAGCTGCTTTTCTCCCTGAAACTAATTAGATGATAACATTAGGTTAATATCATTTTATTATATTGTTAACATCAGTGTAATTATATAAAAGAAATATTAAAAATTTAAATATTAAAAAATTTAAATAAAAATGGCTGGACAATTACTTCCTTTATATAATACTTAGGTTTTACATATACCACTGTCTGTGAATGGTTATTCTCATTAAGATTATAACAACCTTTTTAAAGGCAAATGTTATATGTTGATTAACATTACAATTGATATATTATAACCTTATTATTTTGATTTATATTTAACTAGTTTCTTGTTCTTTATTGTTTATGTTATGGTTTGTGTTTTTAATTATAATTTTTCCTTTCCAGGTTAATGCTAGAAATATTTTCTTCATTTTCCAAAATAACACTAAAATATCCATATTGCATATTTGAATTGGATTACATCAAAATAATACTTTACTTTTTGAAGTATTAAGGTAATAATGTATCCAGAAAAAATCATTTGTCTCTCCATTTTGAAATAAATTTCCTCCTTGAAAAAATCAGGTTGTTTTTGCCTTGTTTTGCTATCATGTAACATAATTAACATATTAATAGATTTTAGAGAAATACTGGCTAACGAGATGCAACATAACTACGGTTGTATATGAAGATAACTAAAATAATAGAAGAGAAATATAGTTAACTTATAATTCAAGAAAAATGATGGGCTGAATCTATATATTAGAATATTACACTGTGACCTAGAAAAATCAATGCAGTGATTTACACACAGGAATATGCTACTAAATTTAGGAAGAAGAGTAAAGGAGCACTGGAAAATGGGACAAAATAATTGCAAACTACATCTCTGAGGAGGTGTTATTGTCCAAACAGAAAACAAGCAAACAAACAAACAAAAAACTAAAAAAAATTTTGGCAAGGATATGGAGAAATTGGAACTCTGTACACCATTGGTGGGATTGTAAAATGGTGGAGACTTTAAATATGTAAGTTCCTCAAAAAATTAAAAGTAGAATTACCATGTGATCTAGCACTCCTGCTTCTGGATATTTATCTAAAAGAATTGAAATCAAGATCTCAAAGAGTTATTTTCTCTCCCATATTCATTGCAGCATTATTCACAATGGCCAATTGTAGAAGCAACCTAAATATTCACCAAGGGCTGAATGGATTACAATAAATGTGTTATATACTTGCAATAGAATATTATTCAGCCTTAGGAAAAGAAGGAGATCCTGTCATTTGCAATAACATAGGTGAACCTGGAGGTCATTATGCTACATGAAATAAGCCAGTCACACAAGGACAAACTACTGCATGATTCCACTCATATGAGGTATCTAAAGTAGTCAGTCATAAAAGCAGAAGGTAAAGTGGTGGTTGCCAAGAGCTGTAGGGAGGAAAATGGGAAGTTGCTATTCAATGGATATAAAATTTCAGTTATTTTATTCAGCAAGATAAAGAAATTCTAGAGATCTACTCTACAACATTGTGGTTATATTTGACAATAGTGTAGTGTATAGAAACTTGTTAAAAGGGTAGAGCATGTGTGTGTGTGTGTGTGTTTTTTACCACAAAAAGTATCATTTAACTCAGTTATAACTATTAGAGAGTGAAACATGATTAACACTGTGAATGACACATAGAATATAGTGTAGAATAATAATAGACCTATCTCCAACACCATTATCATTTCCATAATTGCTATGATTTGTATTACAAAAATATCAGGTTCATAGTACATTAAAGATACGTGGTTTTAGATATACCTATCATTTAAAGTAAGTTATTACAATAATTAAAAGGTTTATACTACTTATAATTTTCCTCAATTTTGCTAATATAAACATTTTATAGTTTAGACTCATAATGTTTGATTTTCAAACTACTTCAGAGAAAAAATATAAAATTAATTTTACTCACAAATAATGACAGAAATTTGATTGAAGGCACTGAATTATGTCAAAAATAGTCAAATCTAAAATGATTATCATAAGATTATAACTTTAGTATGTAATTTCACCTAGATATAGCTGTTTGAAATGATGTATTTGGAAAATAAAGTAATAGCAAATATTTAACTTGGAAAAATGAAATGAGTAAGAAGTATCTAAATAAATTTGAAATATGACAACTTCAGTATTTATTTTTATATATAAAACTGAAGATAATGTATAGTTAGAATCCATAAAATAGGGGTGATAAAATCCAAAATAATTCCTTACAAAAAGCAGTACATATTTGTACATTCTGTAATTATCTTACTTTATAAAGCACAGATCTTTTAATCTAGAGGGAAGTTTTCAAGAGAATAGCTGTTATTCTTAGACTCTAGAAAAGAAATATAGTTAGCCACTATCATGTAATCTTAAATATTTAAAATTGAAGCAATTCATGCTAACTCCTAAAAAGAGGCCCATGTTTAATACATTTTGAAATGCTGTTTCTAGAGTAAGCCTGCTATATTCTTATACTCTAAAAACACATTGATATCAATAATGCAAATGTACTCTTGGTATAATTATCCTAAAACATCATACTTGCAGCAACAAATGATGTGTGAAGATTAACAATACTTGGTAATTTGTTGTATTATAATACTTAAGTAATTATGTGAAAGGTAATTAAGATCATCAAATATCCCATAGCTTATATAAATTATTTTGTAGGGAGAGACCCCTTAATACATATTTTTATTTGTGATATTTGCTGTTAGAAGGTGGAGAGGGACAGTAAAGTATCTTCCAGACTGAAAAGGCACTTTGAGACTGAAAAATGAAGCAAGCCGTTCCAAATCATTTACACAGAATTCAATTCAGGATAACTTCTGGTGGATGGACGCTTCAGGTGCTACACAGCTTGCTCCACCCAGTCCAGACCTCAACCCACAGCATTTATAGGAGGGAGTCATTGTGGTGACGTCACAGAGAAGTTACCTGAAGTGGCACCTTCTGAGTGGCACTGTAGGGAGGATCAGAACAAGCTTTTCCATATCTTGGTCAGGGCATTCATTAACCTGCAAAGGGCCTGGAATATAAGCTCCAGAGAGATCATTGTGCTGGCGTGAACAAGATGGAGGACCAAAGATAGAGTTAGCTGGCACAAAATTTTTCATAGCAGTCACTTACGATCCTTTCTATTTATGTGGCATCGGTTTTAATGTCTCTTCATTTCTGATTTTATTTGAGTTGTCTTTTTTTCTCTAGACTAGGTAATTTATTAATCTTATAAAAAATTGTAGTTTTGTTGACTTTTCTGTTTTTTTATTCTCTATTTCCTTTGTTTCTGCAGTTATCTTTATCATTTCCTTGATTCTGTTAATTTTGTGCTTACTTTGTTCTTCCTTTTCTAGTTACATTAGGACTAAAAATACTTTAGTAGTGAAGTGACTTTCCTCCACAGAATTTCCTATCGAATTCTGTGTAGCTGGGTTTGCTTTCATACAGGATGCAGGAGCCTATCCACTGGTCCCTGGATTTCCCACACGTGGAACTGGTCCGTGTATTGTCGAATGGGTGTGCCCATGAGGGGAAGGAGATGCAAGATGCAAAGCTTCTTATTCTGCAGTCTTGCTGATGTCGCTGCCACTTAGGTTTAGCGGTGAGGAAAGTAAGCTTTAGAACAGTCAATATACTTTACCAGTACCACAAAGCTACAAAGTGTCTCAGACTTAATGAAACACAAGATTTCTTCCTATTTTCTGTGGAGTCTCTTGTGATGTTAAGTTGGGCAAAAACATCTTATTTTTCTGCCTACTTTATATGAGACTCTAAGGTGAAATACCAGTGTTAATAGTTTCTTTAGGGGCGCCTGGGTGACTCAGTCAGTTAAGCATCTGCCTTTGGCTCAGGTCATGATCCCAGGGTCCTGGGATCGAGTCCCACATCCCACATCGGGCTACTTGCTCAGTGGGGAGACTGCTTCTCCCTCTCCTGCTTCCCCCTGCTTCTGCTCTCTCTCTCTCTCTCTCTCTCTCTGTCAAATAAATAAATGAAATCTTTTTAAAAATACTTTATACTTTAGCCACGTGACAACAAAAAATTCAATTGACCCAGATGGAATTTGAGTCCACAATTTGTAATTATCTTCATGTTCTAATAAATAATAGTTTTTAAATTCAGATTTTGGGAAACAAGTCCAATTCCTATTAAGTAGGAAGCTTTATGTCATTCTTTAAACCAAGATGTAATAAAAGCTTTTTATCATTTGAGTTGTAACTGTAATTTAAAAAAATCTTTTTTATTTCAACTTTATAACTGGCCCCTATGAAAGGCTGAAGAATGCTGCTCTGGAATGGAAAAAGAATGATTTCCTTTCTAATTTCATGTCCTTATCCTTAAAAATTACACATTCATAGGTTTCACTCTTTGCTTCTTTAGTAACATGTATTCAATTCCATTTCAATTTTTGTCTAAACATTTGGTGTCTACTCTGACTCCTTCACACTGCATCTCTAAGTGCAGGCCGTCATTAGTGCTGGTGATAGAATTTGGAATCAAGTCCATGTATTTAGGCACTTAATGGGTAAACAAAAATGTCTCTTCCCTTGAAAACAGACCCTTTTTCATAACCTAATGAATGCTTGTGAATTTTATGGATGTAATTGTGTCTGTTTAGTTTGACAGATGATTTATTGAAATGAGACATGTAGAAAAAAAGAAATTAACAATGGCATGCATCAGTGAAATATGATGACCTTGATTAAATGTGACAGGCATCTTAAGGAATATATGCATGGATCATAGGTCATTTCTATTGTTTTCCAGGCTGATGCTAAATTTGTATGGCGCTCCATTAATTTTAACAGAAGTGACGTGGTTACAAATGTGAAATGGGAGATCTCCAAATGTGTTACACAAGTCGAGGATTGTGTAAGCTGCCACTCTATTAAATATATAGTATGCTGTTTGGGCATATTAAAATATAATAAGCAAACCTGTCCTCTTAACCGAAAATAAACTGAAGAAAAATGTCATTATTTTTTTACTTTGCTGATTATTATACTGTTTTCTCTTTTACACATGCATTTGTTTTTGAGATTAGTATAGATTTTAAAAATATATAGAGCATGAGAGACACCTACTGGTTTTGTAAACTATTGAATATTTTAAGCAACTATTAAAATTCTGTCCAGTTAGCAGCTTTTTGAAATGTTTCATGTTTTCATTTGCCATGGATTTAAAAAAATATTTTAATAGACTATTTTTAGAGCAATTTTAGGTTCACAACAGAATTGAGCAGAAAATTCCTATTCCCCATACACCCACAACACCCCTCCTACAGTTTTCTATATACATCCCTACCCCCCCCAAAAAAACTGGTACATTTGCTACAAGTGTCTAACTTACATGGAGACATCATTATCACATAAAGTCCATACTTCATATATGGTTCACTCTTGGTATTGTTCATTCCATGGGTTTTGACAAATTTATAATGGCATCTGTCCACTGTTATCCATACAGAATAATTTAACTGCTATAACCGTTTTTGTGCTGTGTCCATTCCTCCCCCTGGCAACCACTAAATTTTTTTACTGTCTTAACAGTTTTACCTTTTTCAGAATATCATATAGTTGGAATTATACAGTATGTAGACTTTTGAGATTTGGCCCGATAGGCATTTTTACATATAGAATATAATACTCTACTCAGTGAATGTGTACCTTGCATAGTTGAGATATAATTTCCTCTCTGCACCTCCACCACCACCACCACCACCATGTGTTTACAGTGTTTTAGTTATTGTTACCGGGTTCACCTCCAGGCTGACAAAACTATTGATGTAAAGTTTAGGTTTAATATTTTCTGCCAGATTATACCCAAATTGTCAACAGTATGAGGAGATAGAACTGGATGTTTCAGATATTAGTAATTTAAGAAATAAGATGCAATCAAAAAAATTCACACCTGTAGAATAAATTTTTAAATTGTGATTATTTGAGTAATAACTTTAATCTCAATTTATCTCAACAGGATGAATAAATTAAAATCATTTGGTTTAAATTACGTCCCCTGCTCTTGGCCAATGTTATCTTTTCTCTGTACTCTTCTGCCCTTTGCTTCTCCTATATTTGAATCAACATGTTCATTTCCTTTTTCAAGGTTAATCTGTGTTTTCCATATTATTCATTGTCACCTAAATAGTTAACAGGGTTTTGCTCTATATTTACTTCAGTACACTAGTAATAACTGTCTGAAGTATTATATTGAGAAGAACTGTCTTTGTATAATAATAATAGCTGCTTAACAAACTTCCAAATACATAATGTCTCCAAAACAAGTAGATTCTTTCTAATTAACCTACAGCTCCAAACATGAGTTTTACCTCTTATCATTTATTCATAATCCATTCTAATTCATTCTAATGAATTAGAATTTCAAAGAAATTAGAATTTCAAAGAAATTCATTCTAATGGATCCATCATATTAACATTAGGCTTTCAATGAAACTCCAAAGAAATTTGGACCACCAAATGGGAAAGAACATGGAGATTTTTATCGGCCAATTCTGGAAGGGTCATATCCTTTCTTTTCATAATCCATCATTGCTAGATCTCAAACCAACAGAATTCCAAAGGAGACCTGGAAAAGGAGCACTAAAGAAAAATTAAAAGTTTGGTTACCAATTAGCTGTCACTGACAGATTAAATCTGAGCTGTGCTGGAAACTTTTGTGATGTATTAGTATAGGACCATATGGCCTGGGTTTCAGTCTGGGGTCATGTCTATCATATTATAATAATTAATAATCCCAGTTGCATTCTGAAAGGTTTCCCAGGTATATAATAAAACTATAGAGATTATTATGTAGAGATATTTATGTATTACATACATGCTTTATAGAAAATGTCTGTCCAAAGCCTTTTCTGAGGCTTTAAATATTCAACCCCATTCTTTTTTAACTCACATATTTTAGACATGTGTCTCCTCCATTCTTTCCTTCTCGACTACCACATTTCAGTAGACCTTTGTCTTGTTCTAAGTATTTATTTACCCCCATCAGGCTAACATCCAGACTCTTTTAAAGTTGCCAGATTCATATTTGTTGATGGTAAAACACTGGCAGCAATGAGTAGTTTCCAGTTGATTATACAACCAGAGGCCAGTATGAAGTAAATCAATAGACTTATGAGGAAAAATAAAAATAAAAAAGCAACATAAACAATAAGAAAATCTCAGTAAATAGGATGCTAAGATTTAAAAAGGAGTATAATTAATACAACCAAGGAAATAAGGGGATATCTTATTCTAGAAACAAGAAGAATCACCTTTTTAAAAAAGTTGACTAGGAATTTGAGTGTTGGTTGCCTAATCATCACCCATTCGTGCTGTTTTATCTTCTCACAGAGAAACACGTTTGTTCAGCTATTTCTCCATGTGACTGCAGAGAAGACGACCCCATACTTTTTTCTAGAATGAGCCTTTCATTCATCTACAGTAATTATTTCATTCTATGTTTTAGCAAAGTGTCTTCATTCATTCTTTGCAATCATATTTAGTGGGGGGCTTTATAGTTCATGCTCCAGAGTTATTTGGGTGACTTTTTTTGTTCACTTCTGTTTTGTTTTGCCAATTTGTTTTCATCTCTCATTCTTTCTGAACTTGAAATGAAAGTATTTAGCCTCAAAGTGGACTGGCTGCCATTTTAAAACCATGAGGAAAAACAGGCTTAAAAGCATGCAGACACCAAAGAGAAGAGTAAAACAAAGAAACCAAAGACAGACAAAAAAGCAAAACAATGTGACAAAGAAATGGGAACTAGGAGACATAAATGAGCCAATTTCTATTTCTCTAAGCTGAAAGTATTCACTGATACAGAAATGGAAACTGCATTTGTTAGGATAGATCCTAGATACAATGGATACAAATGAAAAGCTAGCTATTGAACCAGAAGGTGGAGCATAGGAGTTCTCCCAGAACATAGCACAAATATATAAAGATTCGGGAAAGGTTTATATAGTTAATGTTAAATTGTAAAAATGTAAATGTTTTGTATAATATTTCCTTATGTTAATGAGAATTAGAGAAGGGGAAGTTTTAGCCTTGTGCTGCCATGTTGTGTATAATAACCTTGGTCTTATTAAACTATATTTTATAAGCAAGCATGTTTTAGAAACATGTTAACATAAACATATAAAAGGTCCAAAGTCCATAAAAACACAGTTGGAGAAGAGAAGTAAACAAGTTTTAATTTCCTTGAAGGGTCTTGGTCTTTTCTTTTTATGCCTCATATTGAGATGGCTTTCTTTTCTTTTCTGAGAAAGAGTTCTTCGAGTTTTGAATATAATTATCATAGATTTGAGTAAATACTCAATTTCATCTTTGTTGGGAATTATATGACATATTTCAGTCCTAACAGTGTACATGAATACTTGTATTTTTCTTTTTAGCTTAAAAAAATCAGATGTTTTTCAGTACGATTTTTTTTCGGTTTGATCTTTATAAAGAATAAGATGTTTGAAAAATTCTATTTCCTAATTTAGATGTATTTATTAGGATTTTTAATTTTTTCTTCAGACATCTTTTAGATTTGTTTCGTGGATATTCTTGCTGTTTTCATTTGGAAATCAATTTCTCTTTTCTCGTTCCCTCTCTCTTTATATATGTATAAAGGTTAATATAATTCATGTATATAATACATTCATGTATATGCTTAATGTAATTTTAGTTATTGAATCTGAATAGAGTTGAGTTTTGTAACTTCATAATTGCTTAATATTTTTCTTTATTATATATTCCAATAATAGTATTCTATCCCAAGATCAATAAATATGTTGGTAGCCTCAATTTAAAAGTATTTTAAAAATAAATGCTCTTAAATATGCTTTTGGTTATTTGGAAATAAGTATTTCTTATAAGTTTTTATGTTTTACTTTTCATTAACCACAAAAGTTGTTAGGTTTTTGTGTTCATGTTTAAATTGAGCTATATAAAAGTTTATCTTGGGGGACTTTCATTAGTAGATGGTGCTGTATTCACTTGTGTAGTGTAATTTGTCCTAGTTTAGATACCAGTTGCAGTTTTGCAATGTATAAAAATGTACTGTAATTACTAATGAGCACACCCTCACACACACTTGGATCCCCACCACACACAGACACACTCACACACTAGCATATTCTCACAGGTTTGCAGATATGTTAATGGAATTATTGAATAATGGAATAAATTGATAAAGCAATAATCTGGTGATTAGTAACTAAAATCAATTTATGTATTACACTTACTGATGTTTGAATATATAGCATTTACTTGATCAGTAATGTTTTGATTTTGATATTGCACAATTCAAACTTTTGTTTGATTTCCTAAAAGTAATTTATGTATGAAAATCTCCAAATGAGGCTTTTCTTATAAAATTTATTCCTTTGGCCTATCACATTTTCTGCATAACATTATTTCCATAAATCTATTTATCTCGGAGAACAAGCGCAAAATCCTGTTTCTCTCTTACTCAGTCATATGGCTGATATTTAATTAAAAACAAAAACTGATTATAAACTAATGATTCAGAACATCCCCCTAGGGGATCAGAGAGGAAAAGTTGACATAATATGACAGATGCTTTCTTTCAACCACGAGTTACAGGAAACACATTCTAAATACGAAAGTCAATTTATTTTCAGAAAATATATTACTAGTGTAGTAAAAACAAAGTTAAACAAATAATCTTTGAAAGAGGGAGACACCAGGGTTATGAATAATAAATCACTGATATTTGACCTGGAAAAAAAAATAAAGGAATAGTATGCTTCATCAATTGTTCATTCTCTCTGAGAGTGAATTACAACAGGAGAAAATCAGACTTTTATGCAATGGATGCTAATGCATTTTTAGAAGCCAAAAGGTAAATAGCAGCCTCAGTTAGCAGAAATTCTTACTGTTTCCAGTCTACACAATGTATTTCAATTAAGTATAGACACTTGTGACTTAGGTAATTGAAAAGAAAAAAGTGCCATTTATATTTCACATCAAAATTCTTCTGTATGTAGTATTATTCACATTGAATGTACATGTATGTCAGAAATGCAAAAATGAGGGAAAACCTAGAAAATAAAGACTTTATTACTAGCAAATATTAGAATGTTGGACTTTAGGAGGCATTACATCTGTATAATAGTTGCATAGTAAAGATATTTGCATAGTTGGCAGTAAGGGATTAACATCTATTCTAAAATTTGGCATAGAAAAAAACCTAATTACTAATAAAGGAGAAGCTGATGGAGATCAATGGAGGTTAAACAAAGTATATGGTATGTTAGAATGAATCTTGAATGAATCTGTGCTTTATTGTTCAACTAGATAAAAATTTCTAGACGATGTAATTTATAGAAAGAGAATGTATCCAACACCATTGTTTGTTTTGGGTTTTTTTTTTTTAAGATTTTATTTATTTATTTGACAGAGAGAGAGATCACAAGTAGGCAGAAAGGCAGGCAGAGAGAGAGAGGGGGAAGCAGGCTCCCTGCCGAGCAGAGAGCCCTATGCGGGCCTCGATCCCAGGACCCTGAGATCATGACCTGAGCTGAAGGCAGAGGCTTTAACCCACTGAGCCACCCAGGTGCCCCCTGTTTTTGGTTTTGTTTTTGTTTTTGTTTTGTCTTCCAGCAGGAGATGGTCAAGTGCCAGGATTTGGGCTGATAGGAGTTCTGTTATACAATTTCTGGAATGTATTTTCATTTTCCTGCTATAGTCATACCTTTTTCTCCTCTCCTTTCTTCCTGTTGGAATGCAGATTGTAGTAGAGATATAGGATTCATTTTGAGGTCACAAATAATAAAACTGACAAAAGGAAAGGAGAATGATGCAGATGCAGGCCCTGATGTAGCTGATCCACAGAACTGACAGGTTTGTCATCATCTACTATTAGCGGCATTCCATTATCTTGAGACTAAGTCACACAGGATAACCAGTACAAGGCTTATTTTTTCTTATGACTCAGTTCCACTAGTTGTAAGTGAGTAGTATCAATGCAGAATTCTTCAGAGGTAGTATAAGGAGATGTAGTAAGGAGATAATTTAGGAGAAATTTACTAAGCAATATTAGCAGCAGAATGTCTGGGAAGCAGAAAGCCAGGTGTAGATACGATACAATAAAGAATAAGCACCTTATACCGGAGTCTAACTGAACCTGTTTGTTTGCTGAACTTAAGAGTAAGGCTAGTCACTGACACATTTAGTATACAGCAAAGAAAGGGGTTATTTGAGTGGCAGCCAAACAAGGAGGTGGGAGGACAAGTCTCCAATCTGCCTCCCTGAAGGGCATTAGGGTATGAGAGTCAGGGCTTTTTCAAGGCAAATTAAAAAGGGTCTGAGTATAGAGAAGACAAGCTACTGTCACTCAAAATCAGATAAAAGAAGTTACTCAGTAGGGGAAGGGTTGAAGTCATTATGCTGTGCTTAAAGAGAAGGTTTGTGGTCATGACAGGTTCTGGCCAGTTTCTAAGTAAAGCCTTGAGTCCCTGTAAAATAACTAAATCAGCATTCTGTCGTCATGGTGCCAGGCAAGAATGTTATCTATCAAAACATGGTGGCAAGCCACATTCTGAGAACAAGCAGTTGTGTTTATTGGTCCTATTAACTCTTTGGTTGCCAATTTCAGAAGTACATGTTGAATTCTCACACTTGCCACCACTCAGCACTAGTTTAACAACTCATAAAAGATACACTGTGCAGGGTACCTAGCTGGCTCAGTCCATAGAGCATGTGGCTCTGAATCTGGGGGTTGTGAGTTCAGTCCCATGTTGGATACTTTTTTAAGCTTACTTGAAAAGAAATGCAGTGTGGGCACAGATGACCCACACACCTAGATGCTAGAAGTTTTGTCTCTACAAAGGGAAGGAAAAGCAAGTTTGTTTTATCAGATTTTAAAATGAAAGAGTTCATTTATTTCCAGTGTTGAAGAGGACATTGGGTTTGGAGATAGAGCAAATTTACTGTATTGTAGGCATTAGTTTCCAACTCGATCATTCATTCATTTCTTTATACTTGTGTTCAACACAAATACATTTAGGAGGCAGCTATTTATTTGGTAGTATGACTAATTCACAAACAACTGTTGTGCTGACAGAACAGACTAATTCATCAGTGCATAAGAGATATTATCTAAAGATATCCAGAAACACATTAGACCAGGGCTTCTTAAACATAATTGCATACAGACCAACTAGAGGTCAGTTAAATTATAAGTCTGGAGCTGGGCCTGAGATTTTGCATTTCTAGGAAGCTCGCAGTTGGCACAGATGCTGCTGGCTTACAGAACACACTTTGTTTTTAATTTTTTTTTCTTTAAAAAAATTCCAGTCTAAATAACATATAATAAATGTTTTATTAGTTTCAGGTGTTACAATATAGTGATTCAGCAGTTCTATGCATTACTCAGTGCTCATCATGTTACAGACCATACTTTGAATAAAAAGGCTTTAGAGAGCAGGAAAGAAAACAATTCCAGTAACTTGAAATCCATAGTATTATTGATATTTTGACTTAATTCATAATTTTAGAAGGATAAGGTCTTGAGAAATCATATGTATTTTTATGTACATGTTGGGAATTTCCTATATTTGTTACTTACAGTAACATAATATTCTATACTTTAATACTAAGTTCTCCTTTCCTTTCAGAATTATATCTATAAAATGATCCTTCTCAATTCACTTTAGGTTGAGAAGATGGAATTAAAAGTTTTTCTTTATTCTTGTCCTTTTCTGTGGTCTACTGATCTGTAACTTATTCATCAGTCTATCTGGAAAGTAATATTATACTGCTTCCTATATAGTTTAAGTTTCTTGCAACACTATTTTCAATTCTTGTGTTATTTTTGTCATGTAGTTTACCTTTACATATACTATGAGCATAAAATAAATTGCTGTTTTCTCCTTAGTTAACTTTTAAAGCTATTAAAAATATAGATTTAAGGGAAAAAATTTTAGCTCCATTTAATTCATTCCAGCAAACTCTGTTTCTTTGTGTTAATACAGGTGTTCTGACAATGAATGCTTTCATTTTAAGTGAAAGTTTTTTATTCCTCCATTCTCCATAGTCTTTCTAGTTTCCATTTAAGCATCCATGTGCTTAAGAGGAATGATGTTACATACTTTCTTTGGATGAAGACAAATATAGAAGTCTTCAATATGTAGCAACCCCTGATTTTGATTGTATCTGTCTGAAGGTAGGGGTTAAGAGCAGATGGGAGTCTTAAAGTCTAGACTAAGTATGAAAGTAGAAAATTTGGATTTTTTTTGAGGTAGCAAACAAAGAAGTAAATGAGGACCACTTCAAAAATGGGGAAAAAAACAATTTTTTTAAGTCTAAAAATTATCTTTGAGTGTGGAAGCATATTTGGAAGTGAATTGCTTAATAGTAACTTAATAGTTACTTAATAGTAGCACACAATAAAATCATGTTGTAGATCCCATAGTAAACATATTTTGAGCACTTGCTATTGAGATTGTGTGAATATTTGTAGAACAATAGAAACACAAAATGAAATGTTGCATTAAGGCAAGCTATGAAGTTAAATAAGTTCAGCAAGTAAAAAGGTGGCCCTTTTGCTACATATTGTCTCAGGATTTAGCAAGACTTGATGCTGTATTTCTAAATCACATAAAACTTGGACCATATAAATGGGACAAAAACGTAAAAAAGAAGATGCTGGAGAGCCAGGAATTCCAGTAACAATTAATCAACATATAGAGAAACAACAACATGTAATTAACTATTTTAAATAATTAGAGAAAATTAAAGAACCAAATATTACGTCATAGTTAGATTCAGGAAGGGACACATAAATTTGGGATATAAATTTATATTTATGAAATAAATGTACAAATACTAACATTAGGAGAACTAGAAGAAATGATAAATATAGAAAAGTTACCATTTATTGAGTTCACAGTATTAGCCTGGCAATGTACTTAAGATATATTATCTCTAATTTTCAGAAGACCTGGTGTCATAGCTATGGGGAAAATCAAACCAGAATTGTGTACATCAGGAAATCAAGATAATACAAATGTATGGTTATTGTGAATTCTATTTTGCTTCTGTTTTCAATGGGAAGTCAGGTATATTTAGCTTCCTGGATTTGCTACCATTAAAGGTATTTTAAAGATATAATTCCATGAAGTTCACATAAAATATTTAGAATCTATGAGAATATCTGATTCAGCAACAATAAAAGTACTAATAAAAATAGTACTAGTAATAATATTTCACATTTATTAACAGCTTACTGTTTTTCAAATAGTGGTCTACTCTTTTTATATATCATTATTTCATTTAATGCTCAACAAAACTCTGAGACCAAATGTAACTCTGCACCACTATACAATCTTTATCTTAGAAAAGGAGGACAGGAAAATTTGTAGGAGAGAGCAGGACATCATAAGAGTAAAGGAATAGGTAGCACACTTGATTGTGATGATCAGTAAATTATGCAGTACAAGAGATAGTGATGCACATTTGGACATGGAGAATGAACCTAGAGGGTAAAAACAGTTATAACCAACACATCCTCTGTACTTCTCTTATGTTGAGCAAGGAAGCTGACTGTAGTGGTCTATTACTGTTCTTTAAATAAAGTAACAATTTGTTACTTTGGCATTTTATCATGCTATTTGTTAAAGTGTTTTATTTTTTGCAAGAAAATTGGCTTGATGGATAGGGATGAGCTTTTCTTATTTAGACGTTCAATTTTGTGACAACTTTAAAATGCATTTTTATCATTTTGTGTTTCCCAAGTTCAATCTTGGTGGGAAGCAATCTATTATAAGGCAGATTTGTTCAACAGGTCCTGCAGAGTTTCACAAATTCCTCCCTCTAGGGCTGTTATTTTTGGTGGTATGAAACATAAAACCATTAAGTAAAAATAAGAGATATAAAATGTACACAAGAAAAAGCAATATATGTCTTTATTCTATATATTTGTAAACATAGAAGTCAGCCTCAAAGAAAACTCACCCATTGATTACTAAAATTTAGACTTAGCTTGATCAAAATTAATACTAGGCATATGATGTTTTTGCATTTTAGATAACATTTCTCTATTCAACAATTAAATGGCAGTACTTCTTCAAAAAGTATTTGTATCTTTTTTATTGTTTTTAATAAGAATTATCATACCAAGTCCACAGGAGAATACAGTGTTAGTATACAAAGGTCATTCCTAGACCACACTCCTATTATGATAAAATAATTCTAAATAAACCTCAATTTCCTCAAAGCTATTACTGAACAAATTAACTTTATGGGTAAACATGATATAGTCTTAGATATGAAGTCAAATGACCATCAAAAACTCTCATGATATATCAGAAACTGTCTGAACTTTAAGATCTTAGGTTGAATCTTTAAAAGTGTACCACATATCAGTTTAATAAATTTTTTAAGGAAAGAAATTTGCTTTGGTTCAGAGAGTAGCAGTATAACTCAGTGATTGTGTAGAGACTCTAAAGTCAAAATGCCTGGGTTCAAAGCCCAATCTTGTCACTTATCAGCAGTGAGACTTGACGCAAATAACTTTGACTTTTTTTTGCCACAGTTCAGTTTTTTTATGTGCAGCCTTAGTATAAATGGTACTACCTACCTTAAGGGATTTTTGTGAGAGTTCAATTCACTAATCTATATGAGCTTCAGACAGCATATGCCAAACAGTAGGCAGTTTATAAGTGATTATTATTAATATAATTAACATCTTCTTTGAGGAAACAAGATTATGCCATGGGAAAGATACCATTATATCATGGAGAGATACTTTGTTTCTGGTGCTTAGCATGACCCATAAATCATATTTTTTCCCCCACACGTAGTTCTCTCTTCTGTGCACCTCTATACTACTAGTTAAGCCTTCAGCACCTTTCTAATTCTTCTTCCTGCTTCACTGAGAACATTAGTCTCTCTTTTTACCTACATTTCTTTCAGTTTTAGGGGATAGGATATCTTACTGTGAAGAAGTTACTCACCTACCCCCTGGATTACATTTCCGCATACTGTTTCCTGGGCTCTGCTCCTCACTCATTTGCCTCTTTGTCTATTTGCTATGGACTTTCACTGCTTTTCCCACTCACTTTCCATCTTTAACGTATGTACATATTCAAGTAACCTCATTCCTAACTATAACCCTGCGAACTTTCCTTAATCCCACATCACCTTTCAACATTGTCCAGTCTTTATCTCCTGCTTCTAGCCTGTGTTTCTAAAGATTGTTTCATATGTTGCACTCTCAGCTCATTTCTAATTCTTGTATTTATCTCCGGTTTTTCTTTTGAAGAATTCCCGTTAATAGCAGCCACAGCTTCCATATGGCTATGTGTAAACAGCAAGTTATGAGCTTTTCTTATTGTACATCACTGCCAAATTGTAAAATGTGACACACTTATTACTGCACCTCCACTATCTGAATCCCATGACATACTCCTTGTTCTTATATCTTTGTGCATAATAATTCTATGATGTATCTTTTTTTGGTGTTATTGCTTTTCACGTTACTTAAAGGTTGGTCTTTCTTTGGGTTCTGGCACAAAACTACTTTTTTTCACTCTATCCTGAAGAATAAAACTCTTCATTCCCATGACTTTCCCTACCAATTCCATATACTTATATTTTTATGATCAACATAATATTTATATATGATAAATGCTCAGTGTATATTGAGTTTAATGTATATTTAATGTTTATTGTATATTGCTCAGTGACATTTGACAATGCAATCCTAATCAAAATATAAAATATTTTATTTATCCTAGAAAGTTACCTGTGATGCCTTTAAAATGTGTTATGTGTTGAAATACTGGATTTGGTTTAAATGCTCTAGTTGAATAAAAATAAAAACAAAATACATGAAAAGCTGTGGAATTAAATTAAATCACTGTTTTGAGGGATTTTTTTTTATCTTTAAGTACTTATAATAGAAAAGAAGAATGAAAAAATAAAAGAAGAATGGTGTCAAATTCAAACTGTAATATCCCTCATACAAAAAGCAAAAAGCAAATTAACCCAAAGCAAGCAGAAGGAAGAAAATAATAAAGAATAATAAAGAAAATAATAAAGGACATAAAGAAATAATGAAGAATAAATCTTCAGCTGTAATTGTAAGAGGAAAGAGAGGGAGAAATTATCAGTATTAGGAATAAAGGCAGAACATCTATATGGATTCTATAGATATCAAGAAGTCTATGAGAGATTATTATGACTTCATGCCAATAAATATGCTATGTTAGATGAAATGAATAAATTCCTTGAAAGCCAAAAGCTACTGAAGTTTACTCAAGAAAAAAATAGGTAACTGAATAGCTTTATACATAGTAAGATACTGAAAATTTTAATTAAGAAAAACTTCACATAAATACATGGGCTTACAGATGCACACCCACGAACATGCACACATACAAACTGTTAGACTCAGATGGCTTCACTGATGAAATCTCCCTCCATTAAAAGAAAAAATAATATAAATTCCACCCAAACTTCCCAGAAAGTAGAAGAGAAAGAAACATCACCCAATTTATTGTATGCAGTATTACCCTTTTCTTTCTAGTCTTCAGATTTTAAAATTTCTAATAATATACAAGTTCACTGATTATTTTGCTATTTCTAATCTGATGCTTAATCCTTTAACAGCATTTTTATTTCAGTTAGTAAATTTTTCAGCTCTAGCATTTCCTTTTAAAAAGTAGTGTTTAAATTACTGTTGAGATTCTCTACTTTTTTTTTAACTGATAGTGTATTATCCTTCAAGTCTCTGAAGTATTTTCATTTACTATGTAAACTTAAGTTAGCTTCTTTAAAGTCATCATCTGCTTAATCCAACATCTAACCCACTGTGAGTCAATTTCTTCTGACAGATCTTTTCTGGAGTTTGGGTCATACTCTTCTGTGTCATTGCATGTCTAGCAATATTTGGTGGAAAACTGGACATTATAAACAATGTGTCGTGGCAACTCTATATTCTGTCATGTTCTGTGAATTATTATCTTTTATTTCTAGTATGTGATTAATTTTCATGGTTTCAGACTGCAAACTATATCTCCCCCATGATATGCAGCTGCTTTTATCTCTGCTTTAATATGACAGCTTCCTACTGCTAACAAATTTTTTTAATCTGCCCCTTGGATGTTTCCCATATTCTTGAAATAATTGCTGCTCCACTGAAGATCTAGACAGAGATGGGACTTGCCCTCTCTGTGATTTCTTTGCTTCTGAGATTGCCCCCTTATTTTCAGATGCTCTCTTTCCTTCGGAATCTGCACTCCATACTCCAAAGGCATTCAGCATCACATTTCTGCCACCTGAGCTGTGAACCTTTGAGGATATAGTCAGTTAAGGGAATCAACAGTCTGACAGACTGGTTCTAACTTCCAAGAATAAAACTCTCCCTGGTCTCTGTCTTTTTTTTTTTTTTTTAGCCAAGGAGACAGGGATGCCCCTCATGCATGCATAATTTAGCTTTCAAGCAGATATTTTGGGAAGATTGTACTCTAATTTGGTTTTCACTGTTTCTGGGATTCTCTCACAGACAGGAATTCTGCATCACCAACCTTTCATACTGCTTTCCAAACTCTCATTCTGACCTGGGATACCTTTAGTAGGTAAGGCTGTGGCTTTTCCTACTACTATTTTTGTTTTCCTTGGAGATTAAATGGTGCCCTCAAGCCAATAAATTATGAATTCTCAATAAATGCTTCATGTATTTGTACTTGTTTTCAACAATTAAAGAATTATCTAGCTTCTGTTGTGTTCTGGGCACTGTCCAATGTCTAACTTTCCCCCTCCTGGTGGTTTTTATATTTGTTTTTGCAGGCAGATCACATTGTCATTTATCTCCTTTGGCATTACCTAAAGTTTTTTACTTCCAAGCCATGTTTTCATAACTTTGTTAAGGCATATTGACATGAAGCAGTTCACGTAATTAAGTTCACTTCTTAATGATTTGTGTCATATACCCAGAAAAATTATCACCATAATCAAGCTAATTAACATAAAAATCACCTCAAAATTTCTCTGTGTTCTTTTTAAGTATCCTCACTCCTCAGTTCCTGTCTTGTTCTTCTATTCCAGACAACCACTGTTCTGATTTCAGTTACTAGAGGTTAGTTCGTATTTTCTGGAATTCTGTAAAAATCTAATCATTCGGTATGTACTCTTACTTACCTAGCTTATTACTCAGCATACTTATTTTGTGGTATGTCCATGTGGCTATATGTATCACCAGTTTACGCCTTTTTATTTCAGACTGGCTTTCCATTTTATGAATATACCATTATTTGTCCATTTACCTGTTGATTGATACTTGGTTTGTTTCCACTTTGGGTTTGTGTTATTACAAATAAATCTATGAGTTACACACAAGTAGTTGTGGGGTTTTTTATGTTTATTTTTGTTTAATAAACATATGCTTTCACTTATCTTGGGTAAATACTTAGGAGAGGAATGGCTAGGTCATGTGGTATGTTTAATATTTTAAGAATCACCAAATTGTTTTTCAAAGTGATTGTGATTGTGCCATTTTGAAATCTTCAGTGTAGTGTGTAAGAGTAGCAGGTGCTCCACATCTTTGCCATTATTCCTTTTATTTATCTTGGTTAATTGGTGGTGATAGCTTCATAACAGTATATACATCAAATTTTATTAAAATGTACATATTAAGAGTAATTTTAATATTATAATAAAATATGATGACCGCTTTTTTCTATTAACAGTGTTCTTTCACTTTTCATATATAAATATGCACTTATTAAATTTCTTCAGTGTGTATATCTGGCCTGTACCTGTACACTGTATTTGATTTTTTTTTAACCACAATAAGATTGCACATGTGGGGAAGAGAGTATTTCAGAATGGCACAAGCCTTTAATCACTAATTCAGATCTCCTTCTGTGCTATGCCACCCTGCTGATTAATGAATCATTTCCAGGTATGGTGAGATTTTTTTTTTTTATTTTTTTGGCTTTGTGGCATCTGAACAGAGCCTAGGGCTTGCTGAAATTCCTAGTTTGCTTCCAGCCTCTACTAGCATTTTGTGCAGCTACTCAGCAGGTTGCCTGAATGACAAACAGCATATCCTGAAATCCCCACAGGCAGCCAGACAACAAAAATGATGAACAGCTTCTGATGCTCCCCACTTGGCTTTTAAATGCAAAATGTAGCCACTTGAACATCTATCTTAGCAACCAGCTGTAGAGTATGGCACTGCCCATAGTAGACAGTGGGACTCTTATTCCAAGTGCCCAAGAAACATAGTATACTACCTAAGATGTAGAATTTGGAAGCAGTGGAGCTGGGCTAGACATCTGGCAGGTGAACTGCAAACATCAGTTTAGATACTGTCTCATCTATGTGGGCTATTTCTCTTCATTTGCAACTGATGTACTTTTAGCAGCATCCAAACTGCAGCATGAGATTATAGCCAATACATATGTATTCTAATAATTAAAGGTTCACCATTGTTTTCAAATGTTTCATATTATAGCCCTTACAATTATTACAAGAAATACCAATATTACATTTGTTAGTGAAAGGAAAGAATAGACTGTAAGAGTCTTTAAATATAAATTGCGTTGCACATATTAGAATGGCTGTAAAACTGGCTTTAAACCTTTTATAACCTATTATAAAACAAAAAAAAATTCTCATCAGTGGTGATTCTCAAGGTATTCAAGAGACTATTAACAAAAAATGTAGAAAAAACAATTGTGTGAATCTAGTTCAAGCTTAATGATATAAAATTATGTTAATGGCAGCAAACGTGTTCATTATAAATTTGAGAAAGTTTTATTTGGACATTTATACAAATTTCATTTTAATAGCTATTCTAACACCTTACATTTATTGTAGTTATATAGTATGGATAGAATTTAATTATGTTACTTAACAAGTTCCATATAGATTCCCCCATTCGCTGTAATTTATTACAGGGTGCAACACCTATAATATCATATCATATAAATGTAATATTGTGACACTTGGAGGTACTACCTGAGCAAATATAATAGCAAATAATACTTAGTGATTGCCCATTGCTTCCAGGCACCTGCGTAAAAACAACAATCTTCTGAATGTTCCTCTTAGCAGGTATTGCTCATTTAAAAAATTAAGACCCCTGACCGAAAAGTTATGTCCATTGCTAGTACTTTATAAGAATTATAGGGTTATCAAGCTATAAAAGTCGGGGGGTGATACAAAGTTTTGAGTTTTCTTCCAGTCTGAAATTGTGGGAAGTTCAATCAAATTAATTTTTACCATTTTTTCCCCAAAGCCTTGGAAACATATTATAGTCAGATGTGAAGGTGGATTTCTGAGCCAGCCTAAAGGAAGGAATTTTCAGGCATTAATCTTTTTTCCTCCCTAAAATGTATACATGCAACTTGCATATTAAAAAAGAGCATGGTTACATATATGTGGATGGGCTGCTGTATTCTTAATATTTTAGTTCCACGTTCCTTCCTCATTTCTGTAAGGGGTTAATTCCATACCTCCAGTTTCTCAAACTAAGGTACCTGGTGTCATAATGACTCATCTCTTTCTCATAGTTACTATACAACTTATCAGAAAATGCCAATGGCTTTGGGATATATCCAGAATCATACTTGTCCACTCCACTGCTAACATCCAGGTCTCATATGTGGTTATCTGTCTCTTGGATTACTGCAATTTACTGAAATAATTTTCTGTCAGGTCTTCCTAGTTCTTTTCCTTATTTCCTTATAGTCCATTCTTTAAAAATAAACAACCAAAAAAACCCCTAAGATGATTATCTGTAATTTAAGTCATATCATTCCCTGCCCAAAATCCCAGTGTCTTCCATTTCACTTAAAAGAATGGCAAATTTCAAGTCTTAATAATCATTTTTAAGACCCAGGAATGATATGCTTCTGTAGTCATTGTTCTCTAGAAAAACAGAATAAATAGGATATATATATAGAGAGAGAGATGTTTATTATGAGGAATTGGCTCATGCAGTTTTGGAACCTGAGAAGTCCCCATGACCTGCTGTTTTCTGGAGACCTAAGAAAGCTGGTGGTGTAATTTGGTTGGAGTCTGAAATCCTGAGAACCAGGCTAAATGATGTAGATTCCAGGCCATGGCGAAGGCCTGAGAACCAAGAGCACTGAGGGCAGGAGAAGATTGATATCCCAACTCAAGCAATCAGGCAGGAAGGGCAGACTTCCTCCTTCCTTTGTCTTTTGGTCTGTTTAGGTCCTCATTGGATTGGATGATGTCCACATAACCAGGGAGGGCAAATCTCTTTACTGAGTCCTGCAATTCAAAAGGTAACCTCAACTGGAAACATCCTCACAGACGCACCCAGAAGTAATGTTTAGCCAAAAATCTGGGAACCCTATGATGCAGTCAAATTGACACATAAAATTAACCATCACATTCCCTTTCCATTAACCCCATGGTATCTTATTTACTTTGTTTCAACTTCTGTTCTATTGGTATTCCCTGAAAATACAAACAACGGCATTAGAGATTTTACTTAATTATATCTCTTTGCTTAGAATGTTCTTTTCCTAGATATCCACCTAGCTTACAACCTCATCTCTTTCAAATCTTTGTTCAGATGTCACCTTATCGAGACATACTTAATAATCTTAACAAGTTCCAAACACTTCAATTATCTGTCATACTAAGTGATTTATTAAAAATATAATCTATTTTACAGATATATTTACTGTTTAATGTCTGTTTCTTCCACTAGGGAGTAAGTACCATGAAGATAGGAATTTTATTTGGTGTTTTTCTGAATTCCAAGCACATAAAAAGGCCTCTAGTATACGTAAGATTTTACTGAATGAAAAAACATATGCATGAATGATGCCTTTTATAAAGAAGAGTGTCTTTCCAGCTCATTTAATGATTTACCCAATGGTCCGCCAAATTAGACTTCATCTAAGAATCAGAAAAGAAATATGGAGGTAGAGTTTCTATTGTAGATATCTATAATAATAGAATGAATTTTTCTTCATTGAATTCAGTTTTTGCTGAAAAAACATGATTGGAAATAAAATTTTACATTTATATTAGCCTTAAAAACAAAACCTTAGCAGCATTTAGAGGAGAATGGATGATCTTGATCATGTATTCTAGTTTAACACATGATTTGACTAAACCCAGAACCCCTAGCAGAAGGGCATTAAACCATAGTACGAAAAGCTTTCAACCATTAATTCAATTTAATTTCTTTCCAATCAATGAGAGATACCTTGCTAAATAGTCATTTTGAGGTTAATTATTCAAAATTATTAATCCCTGTAAGTGAACAATATTTAGGCAGAGGTAGACTTGTAAAGCTATAAATCTTATTTTACAAGAGACAGTTTTAGAAGATGAGTTATTAGGATGAGCAATTAGAGTTAATGGGACTAAATACTTTCTTCTATTCACATTCATCTGTGATACTATTACTACTTTTCTCAGCAATATTAGTTCTGTATGAAACTGGTGCTGTCAAAAGCTCTTTAGGGAAACGGGATTCCTTTTGTAGCTGCTATTTTTTCTACAATTTTAGTCACTTCCTTGCTGTAATTCTTCAATCACAAATACTTGAGGACTCTTATAAATTTGATGTCTTTGCATTCATAGGAGGCAAAATAAACAGCAACAGCTCAGTTCATTATTCTCCTCAAATTGTGATGTAGTCACATATTTGACAATGGAGCAAGTTACAACCTGAACAAAAACGGCATAGAGGGTTAAGACTTTTTTCCTAATGGTATTAAGAATTGATGAAAGGAAGTGTCCTACATTTAATAATTTAAGATATACTTAATTAAAGGTATATATTATTATTTACCATTCAGCAATAAAGAGGTCTAGAGAGATTATGTAAATTAGTAACATCTATGCAATCAGAAGATGGGAGAGTCAATATTTAATCTTCCTGACTCCAAGGAATTACTACCCTCTAGAGTGCATTATCTACCATTCTTGGAAAATGAATGAATGTGTGATCTAACCATGTTATGATCTCAAACTTGTCTTTCCATATGAAGCTTATGCTTTCATTTGTGCCCAATCACAAGTCAGGTTCATAGAAAAAAGTTAGAGCTTCATTTTTAATAATCACAAGGCTATTAATGAGCCCTAGGTTTTTAATAGATTTAAAAAACTTTTATTCTTGAGATGAAGTTAAATATTTTAAGTTTAAGCAAATTAATTGAAGTACAGAGTTCAAACTTCTGAAATCTGTGACAAATTAAAATCTAGGCAGAGGAGGGGCACCTGGATGGCTCAGTCAGTTGGGTGTGGGACTGACTCTTGGTTTAGGCCAAGGTCATGATCTCAGAGTCCTGATATCCAGCTCTGCATTGGGCTCTGCATTCGTGGCCCAGAATCTGCTTGTCCCTGTCTCTCCCCCTGCCTGTGTTTTCTCTCTCTCTCTTTCTTCCTCTCTCTCTCTCTCAGATAAATAAAAAAATAAAATCTTTTTTAAAAATCTAGGTAGAGGAGAGAGTGTCCATAGGTAATTGCATTGGTATGTTATGAAAATAATTATTTTATAAGATTAACTGGAATTCTAGGCAATTAAACAAAAAATTGAAATAGACTCCAGAGAGGTACTAACTAGGTGGGCTGCCACAGAATGTACGCATCCCAGCAAGCATTTCTGTCCAACAGAGCTAGAGTAGATCTGGCCAACATAGTTGTCTAGCTCTGGAAGTCTCTTCATCCTTGTAGTTCTGAGATTCCCCTCCTCAACTCTAAGACACCCAGATGCCTGGCCCAGATTAACTCCTACTTTTCCCTGAGGTAACACCTGTAGGGACTGACTAGTGAAAGCCACAGTAACATTAGATAAACCAAGAAGACCAAAAGTACCACACAAAAGTCCTGATCTTTGTCATTAAAAATACAGTGAATAAAAATAGGCTGGAACATGGATGCTAAATCAAAATAGGATGGTGCCTACTGTAATAAATATTTAAATAGCGCCAAGAGTCTCATAACATGGTAGACGAATGACTGGTATATAATTTAAAAATAAATCTTTCATTATACCAAGAACCAAAATAATCACAAACTGATTAACAAAGGGCAATTAACAGAAATAAAAATTGAAAGGAATCAGGTGTTTGATTTATCTGACAAAAATTTCAAAGCAGTTTTCATATAAGTGCTTTGACAATTAATTTCCTTGAAACAAAAAATAAAGTCTTAGGAAAGATATAAAAATAACTAAGTAAAAATTAGAGAACTAAACATTAAATGACAGGAAAAAATAATTTGTTAGATATGCTGAATAGTAGAGTATGACACGAAAGGAACTTGAGGGACAGATCAATAGATTCATCCAACCCGAATAACAAAGAAATGTAGACTGGAAAAAACAAACAAACAAAAACAATGAACAGAGATTCAAGCACCTGTGGGAAAAGATCTGGCATTTATATCATTGAAGACCCAGAAGGATAGGAGAAAGAAATTGGGGCTAATGGAGTATTCACAGAAGTAATAGTTGATTATTTCACAAATATGGTGAAAGACACATACCTACAGATTCAAAAGCTGAACATGTTTCAAACAGTAAATACCCAAAGAATTCCAAAATAGATACTAATTCTATTTTTTTTAAATAAAGGACAAATAAAAAGTCAGTGCAGTGAGAGAGAAGTGGTGTATTGTCTAAATGGAAATATTGATTCTAGTGACAACTGTTTTCTCACTGAAAGCCATAGAGGTCAGAAGAAATTTTCTGTACAAAATTTTCAAGTGTTGGAAGAATAGAGTTGTCAGTTGTGAATTCTGTAACCATCAAAACTATCCTTCAGGAATACAAAGTAAATTAAAACATTCTCAGACCAAGGAAAACTAAAGATTTGTCACTAGCACACCTTCTCTTATAGATTGGCTAAAGGAAGTTATTGAAGCAGAAAGGAAATGATGAAATAATTTTGAAGCATCCAGAAGGAAAAAAGAACAGATTCAGCAGAAATACATATACAAACAATTAGTAGGTTTTTCCTCATAGGTTTTATACATCATATTTAATGATTGGAACGAAGTTACTGTACACCAGACAGCACTCACAACAATGATATTTAAAAGTGAGGCCAGCAGAGAAACCTAAATGAGGCTTGAATGCTTTAACCATACCAGTAGATTGTAATAAATCAAATATGTATATTGTAATACTGAAGGCAAATAGTAAGGACAACATGAAAAGGAATATATTTAAAAACACCAAATCTGTTTAGTAACTCAGGACAGCAAGAAAAAAAGATCAGAAGAAACAGAGAAAACAGAAAACAGTAAAATAACACATTTAAGAGCCAACCTATCAATAATTGCCCTAACTATAAAAGGTCCAAATATCAAATCAAAGAAAGATTGGCAGAGTAGAGAAAAAATGTGAACAAATTGCATGCTATGTAAAGAAATTACCTCAAATTCAATAAGAAAGATATTTTTTAAAGCAAAAGCATGGGAAAAGATATTCCATACAAATATTAAGGAAACAAATCCAAGAGTACATATGTTACTATCCAAAGAAGTAAACCTCAGAACTAGAAACAAAAAGGGATAATGTACACTGATAAAATGATTAATTCACCAAGAAGATGTAAAGATACTAATCATATATTCACCAAGCAACAGACTCAGAATTTGTGAAGCAAAATCTGTTGAGCTAGAAAGAGAAATAGAGAAATATATAAGTGTAGTTGGAGACTTCAACAAATCCTTAACTCATTTTTTTCTAGCTCTACCAAAACTTATTAGGATTTTCTTATTGACATGGCTTTAATTTGTAAAGGGGATATTGATAATCCTAATTACAATCACAGAAAATTTCCGTGTATAGCTTAAGTATGTATGAATTACTTTTTTAAAATAAGATTATTTGGAGAATAGCTTGTCTGCAAGTATTGAGTCCCAGAATGCACAAATGAAGATTTAGGACTACCACTTACATTCATAATTCATTGGTTTTAATAATTAAATAATAATTGAAAATCACTGATAGACCTTACTGGGCTTTATAAATACAAAACAATGATTGTGATAATGATAGATTTTAAGTGGTTGAGCAATACAAACCAAGCAGTATAATAGAAAAGTATCTCATTTTTTATAAAGGTGGGGGTTAAGAAGCATTTATTTTTAGTAAGAAAAATTTAATTATGCTCTTTATAATAAAATAATTATCCCCCAACATTTGAAACCTAAAGTAGAAAATTAAACAAAAGAATACAACAATACTTAGCCAAATACTGAAAGTGAGACAAATTCAGGATCTTTAAACTATAAATAAGCTGTTTAAAGCAGTGGAAAATGTGCCACTAAATTATTCAGCATATGAGCATAATTTCCTTTTGAAAACTTTTCAAAGAGAAAACTAGAGAACATACTTTGCATGTGGATATAGAGTTGTGAATTAAAACTGTACCTTCCTAGTAGGAACTTTTAAACAATTTTATTCACTTATAATTCATGTAGCATAACATTTACCCATTTAAAGTGTACATATTTATATTCACAGAGTTGTGCACCCATCACCACATTCCAAGCCTAGAACATTTTATCTGAGGAAGAAACCCCATACTGATTAGCAGACAGTTGTTATTACCACCACCCATATTCCTAACTCTCAAAATACTCCCAGCTTTAGGTGATCATTAATCTACTTTCTATATGCAAATTGTCTACTCTGGACATTTTATATAAACGGAGTCATACAATATGTGATCTTTTGTAACCAACTTTTTTCATTTAGCATAATGTTTTCAAAGTTCATTCATTTTGTACCATGTATTAGTACTCTATTTTTTTATTGCCAGAAAATATCCCATTTATCAACATATGACATTTTGTTTATTCATTTATCATGGATGGATATTGGGGTGGTTCCATTTTGCCCTATCATGGATAATACTACTATGAATATTTATGTAAGAGTTTTTGTGTGGGTATATATATAAATCCTGAATATATTTCTAGGAGTAGACTTTATGTTTAATATTTTGAGAAACCATCAAATTATTTTCTAAAACATTTGCACCATTTTATAATTCCATCAACAATGAATGAAGGTTCAGAATTTTTACATTCTCTCCAAAACTTTTTGTCTGTCTTTTTTGATTGGAGACATCCTGATATAGGTATGAGGTGGCCTCTTACTGTGAATTTGATTTGCATTTCCTCAATGACTATTTTCATATTACTCAGATGTACTTGTTCTATATATAAGACTGACATTTTGAAAGAGGAAGACATTTGTTAACATGTTTATATAAACATGAGAGAATCACTGTCATGACAAGGAAAACATGTATGTTTAATATTAAATTACTGTTTTGGGCTTAGGGAAATCTCCTTCTCCATTCCACTGAAGATACCATTTGCTTTTCTTCTTCTTTTTGGCCAGTTGAGATGTGACATGAGCAGACAGTATTTTTTTAATATTTTTTTCCTCATAATAGGAACTGAAACATGTAGCTTACATGATGCATTAGGTATAGGTAGTAAACTAAAAGTGTAAAATAATCTTAAAAATGATGAAATAATACTGGAGTTAATTCACAATGATAAATTTCACTGGAAACTGTTTATCTAAAGCAGATGTTCTCTATGGTCTAAAATATTCCAGAATACCTTTCTATAACTATTAAATATGCCTTTATTTTCGCATTTTTCTAGGCAAAAAAGAAAAAAGAAAAAATCACCCCAAAAACTAAGAAGAAAAGTATTCTGAAATCATGCAATGTTTGATCTTTTATTTATTTTTTAAGCTTTTATTTATTTATTTGAGAGAGAGAGGAAGAGAGTGAGAGGGAAAAGCATACTCCTCAGTGAATAGAGAGCCAGATGTGGGTCTCTATCCCGGGACCCTGAGATGATGATCTGAGCTGAAGGCAGACACTTAACTGGCTGAGCAAGCTGGGTGCCCTGTGATATTTTGTTTATTTTTTTAATAAATAAGCTATTGATACATTAACACTTTGTGACCTCAGATTTATGGAGGAGTTGGGTTAGCTGAATCCTACTGGGTTCATCAAGAACTATTATAATATACAAGGAAACCTATGTCTCTTTTTATCTCTGTGATCTTCCCCTAATATAAATGAATTTTCTTGATTTTCCCAAGTTTCTGACCCAATTCTTCACATTCTAGGGATGTTATCAAGACCCTTAGTAGCTCTGGATAGCAGTTTGGATCCTTCAAGAAGCAGATGCTGAGACAGATAGGAAATATAAGAGATTTTTTAAGGAAATACTTGTTCAGGTTTAAGGGGAAATGGAGCAGGAATCAGTGGGGAAAGCTTTTCAGATCATGATATAAGGTTGATATTTGTAAAAGCAAAGGGGTAAGGGAGAAGGATTGGTCAGAAAAGGCTTTAAACTGCAGTGCAGCTCTGAAAGAATCTTAGCAAGGCCCTTGCAGAGCTCCAAAGCATCACTGTCCATTAGAGCAATCCCATGATATGCATGAATAACCATTTCTAGTACCGTCATTCAGTCATTGACTGGGAGCATCCTGGAAATACTGTGACCTTGGCATGAGGATTAATGGCAGATTTCAATGGTGCAGCAGCATACGGCTGTCAGCGAGCTACATTACTCACAGCAGATTCCCTTTTAAATGGACAGCTGAGTAACATACATCCGTGGATTCCATAGTTCACCTCTTGCACATAACAGATTCACTTCTTTGTTTATATTTGTACAGCAGTTCTTCTATGGCCTCTATGTGAAACTTAGAAGGAGGTTAGTTGGATGAATTATACCCCCACCTGCAGTTTGTCTCAGGGCCCTAACTGCTATTCACTTCCTTTCCCTTCTCTATCTGTTCTAAGTTTTCTTCCCTCTCATTTTTTTCTTAAAGATTTTGTTTATTTATTTGAGAGAGAGAGAGCATGAGAGGGGAGAAGGTCAGAGAGAGAGCAGACTCCCCATGGAGCTGGGAGCCCGATACGGGACTCGATCCCAGGAGTCTGGGATCATGACCTGAGCCGAAGGCAGTCTCTTAACCAACTGAGCCACCCAGGTGCCCCCTCATTTTTATCTGTGTGGTTTTGTTAATCTGGGACTATGACTCAAATGTTTGTCACTATGGTGTCTGACACCTTGGTGATGAAAATCTCATAGGGAGATTGTTGTACATGCTCATCAACATTCACAACTTGGCAAGGTAACACCAAGTGCTATTGAGGTAGGATCTTGCCAGTATTTTGTGTGTGTGTGTGCTCCCATTGCGTTAAAAAAAAAAAAACCGACAACAACAACAAAAAAACACTTTTCCTGTTTATCTGGATAAAATATCCCTATCAGCATAACCATTTTGTTTCTCCCTTGCTGGTCTCTGGAAGTCAGGCGTTCAAAATGCCCAGATCACAGTTGTAGTGGAAGTTCACTTGAACCTTACTATCTTCTGGAAAGAGTGCCCCCTGCTTTGGGACCAAATCCTCTAACTATAGAGCACAGAGTTGAAGGATTGAAAGCACAGTTTCCGAGTGGGTCACTGGAGCTAATGGCTAATGGGGACACTATTACTTCCACACCTTCATTCCTGGACTATGTGTTTTATCTCCTTTGAACTTTAAAGATCACCTACATGTTGATGCCATGTTATTGTACCCTATCTGCAATTTAAGACACCCAGTTAATCTCATGTGTGTGACTTTTAAATGTCCCATGATGTCACAACAGCATTCAGTTTATGTGGTAATGTTTTTGAATGCAATAATCTGCCCAGCGTTCCACTTGTATTCAGCTGATAGAGGGTATAGCCTGCAAATCCCCTTAGTGAAATGGAGGTTTGGGAGACAGACTACATGTTCAGAGCATGTAAATGCAGCACAGCCATAGGAGGAGCCTGGGGTTTAGCAAAGTAGAGAAGAAAGATATGAAAACTGGAAAATGCTGTCGAAATTGCTAAAGGATGTAAAGTAAATCCATACAAATAAATATGAATTGCATCCGTGAAATTCTTATCTATGTTAACTTCTAAATGGTCATTATCAAGTCTCATTTAGATTAGGATAAAATCTTCTCAACTTTAATATTTATTTGCCTTTTGTTTTGTCTTTTCATTTTCCAGTCAGCTTTTTATATGGCAGATATGTTACTCCACTGTTAGAACCCTCCCTTGCGTTCTGCTACTTCCAGTCTACCTGTCAACTAGATTTGCTATGCCAGGCATTCATTGTGTCAGTCGCATATGATGCAACATTTCAGAATCTTTGTTGGTGAAGGACCCTGCAGGACCTTACCAATGTTTACTCCTCTAGTTTCAAACTCTTTCTCACGGCCATTCTGAAACAACTATAGGTCTTTTGCTCACAATCCTCTACCCAGAAATTTCAAGGGGATTAGAGTCAGAAGGACTAATTCTATTTTTTCCACCCCTAATTTCCAAGCAGTTTTTCTTGGCCTTCACATTCCTCATCTCAGCAATGGAAATGTTTTACCTTTTTACGCAATGCCCCATACCAGTATCAGTTGTTTTGTTTTTTTACTTTTTTAAAGTAACTTATAATATGTGCTCAAAGAACTGTAATTTAAATAATGCTATTTTAATAGGAGACTTTGAATTTTTTTCTACATTGCAAATCTTTAATTCTTCATGTATTGATATAATTTGTTTCATGTGTGTATGTATCTTTACATGTATTCTGAGAATATATTGACCACTACACATCAGATATAGTTAAGTATTTTGATTTTTAAAATTCTTTTGAGGCACTCTGGCAAATTGTGGAAGTCTATAAAGATGATCAAGCATTTTATTACTTTTAAATACATTACAGGAATAAGTGATAGCCACTGGGTAAGTGCAAAATGTAGATTACTGTGAAAGCATGACTTTCTGAATGATTGTCTGCTGTAAGAAAAGAAGTTATGGAAGCGACTGCCAATTTCTTACGTAGGATCAGTTATTTAAAATGTAAGTTAGAAGAGTATTAAATTACAAGCATATTAACATGCCTTAATTATTATCTATTTCACTAATTAATGCTCTTAGATTCACATATACATGCCAGCATATAATAATGAATTAATCCTTAGTTCTGTAGTTGAGAATTTTCTGTTCTATAGCTATAGTTCAGTCAAAAGAGGAGAGAGGCCGTTTTCAATAAATAGAAACTTTCAGGATCTTTTGAGTCACACTAAGTAAATAAGCGTCTACTCTACCCTGTTCCTTTTTCCCAGGTAGCATAGCAGGGAAAGGTACCCTTTTCTTAGAATCAAACGTTCTGTTAGGAGCTCTGTACTATGAGCAAATAAGTGAGTTCCTGTGGGCTTAATTGCCAAAGGCAAATGGATGTCCTATACCTCTGAAATTCTGACAAGCTCTAAACATTTTATTATTGGAGAAGAGAAGGCATTGGTAATATTACTCTATAAATACATAATTTTTAATAAAACCAGGATTTTGGAAAATAAAGTAAGCATCTTAATTATTATACATAACTGAATTCCTTTACATAGTGAGAAAATCAAACAAAAAATATTCCAAGTAATTCACAAGGTTTAGAAGCAATATAAATTATATGAAATCCTTGTTAGTAACATGGGTTGAGTTAATTCACATCTTTTCTTAGCATTACATCTTGATCACCAGGTTCTAAGTATAAAATGTCCAAAAAGAGGTGATTGGTAATTTGATTAAGTTTTGAAATACTACTTTACTTAAATTTTGGTTAACAATATTGCACCTAGGTGATGTCCCTGTTACATCATCAATTTTAATGGATACAGGATTTGTATTTATATAATAAACGTACTAAGGCTTTTTTTAAAAGATGCCCATATCAAACTGCATTTGAATGCCTTCCCAGGGCTTTAATCATAACAAATTGATGGCATTACTGTCACTCTCTTGGCAACAAATCATCAAAGAAAGGCTGAGATATAGAGAAAAAAGCTTTTATTCAAACACAACAACTTGAATAATACAAGAGTAGTGAACCCAATTACCAATAAGCAAATTGGTTTTTGTAGACATGTAATATCTTTGTCAAGCTTTCTCCAGTGTGAAAATTCCAGCCAAAGGTATCAAACATAGATATGCACATATAGTACCATTCTCAAATCAATTCCATCACATTTGGAGACAGATGATCTCGAACATCTCCGCTACATGAAAGCAGGAACTAAATTCCTATCTATCCCTCATAAGTTTGAATATGCCTTTGATTTTTAGTTACACAATCTTTCATGCAAGTTTCTGAGATGTCAGAACTCAGTGAGCAATAACATTTAACCTTTAAAGTAAAATTACCATTGAATTACATTCATTTTAAGAATACCTTTGTGCTGTGGGGTGTGTGTGTGTGTGTGTGAGAGAGAAAGAGAGAGAGAGAGAGTAGATACACAGAATTAAGATGGGGAAAAAATACAAAATGCTCAAAATAACAAGACTAAAAAATAAGAATTTATGAAGGAAAAAGAGTGGTATTATCCATATCAACATCCAGATCTCAATGTAGATTTAGATACACAGATTTATAGAGATATAGAGATGCAGAATGGTGTCTTATTATTTAGCATTATGTATTTCCCCCTCCTTTTTTTAAAGGGGCTGCACTGAACAATTCCAAAAGAAATGCTTAAGATTATTGTACAGATTTCAGCCTTAGAATTCTATGTTGTTTTTGATAATAATGCAAACATTCTAATTTGAAAATCGGTTTTGAAGTTCTTAACATTTTTCAGTGTGAACGTAATAAAGTGTTGGACTCTTTTTTTTTTTTTAATGTATGTCTGGTAGCATCCCTTAGGCTTTATCTGTTTTTCTTTTCCCTCTACCCTACATCTGAGAAAGCTAATGCAAAAGACTAGGTGTCAACGCCTTTGCTACCCATGGGAATTTCACACCATTTAAGCTCTTAGTGGCACAGAAACTTTCTTATTGGTCCCATTCCCACACTTCATAAAAACCCAAAGCCAATCTCCTTTTTTTACTCTCTCTCCTACAAACCACTTTCTTTTGGGAGTTTGGGAAGTCTGAACTGCTCTCCCTATGTCTGCTCATCATGTCACTAATAAACCTTTTCAGATTCTCTTGGGGGGTGTGTGTATGATTATCAGAATTGACATTTAAACCAAATTTTCAGGTGGGAGTCCATCTCAATTCTGAAGAGTGGTTATAATAGTAAGAATACTATGTTCACTAATATTTTCTTAAATATAGGAGTTGATAAAATTTATATTAATATAATTTGAACTGAATATTAACTCTTGATATAATTAAAATACCACAATGATATAAAAGAAAATATAATCTAAAAATGGAAAACATAACAATAGTGTGTCCTATTGTATAAAACGTAAAGAAAACCTTGTCTAAAAAATTATAATTGCAAAAGAAAAAGACATTTTCATATACATTATATTAAGTAAAAAAAATCCTGAAATGAGTGTTCAATTTTAAATGTTACTCATTTGTCAAAGTGAAATAAAATGAACATGTTAAGGAGTCATGCTTCGTAAAATATTGAATTGATTTCTATAATATGACATGGCACAATTTACCACATGTCAAAGGGAATTACCTGCATCACAATTCATGAATCGAGTTTGTTTCATTTAAGTATTTTTAATGTCTTAGAGAGTGGCTGCAGTAAAATCATATAATCTGTAATTAACGATGAGAATGTCAATGTTAAGTCCTATCTGCAATATTGCTTATCAGGTAATTAATGTAATGAATACATTAACAAATACTGGAATTTTATATCATCTGAGTATTTTAAAGCAAAATTACAATATAAAAATCAATGTAATTTTTAATAGAAAAGGAAAACAATTGGGTTTTTCTAGTGTTACTGAGTTAACATCATTTTTATTAACATCTACATGTTCATATCTAAACTTTTTCCACAAAGGACTTTTTTTTTTTTTACATTATGCAACATAGTGATATGTTATACACTCTTGGGGACTTCAGTCTCTTTCATGACTATAAATTCCTGTTCTTGACACCCAAAGTCTTTATCCTGATCTTTAGATTCACATCAGTTACCAATTTCAGTGTTCCTTAAGTGTCAGAGTTTTAAAATTTATCATGTCCAAAACTGCACTTCTAATACAACTTCCTATTACTCAGTAAATACAACTTTTTTTTTTAAGGTCTTTAAGCCTAAATAGTCAGAATTATACTTGTTTAATTATTTACCTCACATGCCACATCTAATCTGCCATCTAATACTTCCATTTCTATCTGCAAAATATATTCAGAGTATGTTCATTTTTCAACACTTACACTTTTGCACACTCTGGGTCAAACCATCATCAATGCTTACGTGTATTACTCCAGTAGATTCTGAGTTGTTCTACATTTTTATAGCCTTTACTTCTTCAATTTATACTCAATAAGCAGCAAAGGTGATTGTGTTATAAATTAAATCAATTATATCACTCTTGTTCGTATCCATTCAGTGGTCCCCTATTTCACCCGAGAAAAACAGAGACCTTGAAAATATGGCCCATGTGTTCTACAGAATCTGACCCTTGTTATTCCCTTGAACTTCTGCTGTTACACTTCATACTCTTTTTCAAATATGCCAGTTAGATTTCTACCTCAGGACCTTTGGACTGGCCATTTTCTCTGCTTTGAATGTTCTTGCCCTAAATATCTGAAAATCTCAATTCCTCATCTCCTCAGTTTCTCACCTTCCAGTAATTTTTATGTAAGAAACTATTTCAGACATTTCCAACTAATGACTCACTAATGAATATTTATGGGTACTTCTAACTAATAACCAGCCTTCCTTATATTCCTAGATATAAAAATAGACTACATACTACAGTCTCTCTGCCATAAAAACTCTCTCTGCAACATTCTGTAGGCCCTTTCCCCTTCCTGATTGATGCAGGTGTTCAAATTATCAAGGCCTCAAGACATAAAAAGACAAGGTTCCTACATTGTCATTTAGAGGAAGATTACCACTGAAATGGAAAAGGGATTTGGGATATATATGAAAAAACAAACTAAACTTTCATGTAATTTAGGCTACATACCTTACGGTTTATTTGTTAGAACAATTAATGTTAATATATCATTCTATATAAAATTGCAATCTTCTCCAACAATCCTAAAGCTTTTCTTTAATTTTTTGTCTTGACATTTATCGATTGTAATATATACTATAATTTATTTACATCTCCATTGTACCCTGGCATATATCTATATAAATATTTTATACATAACATAGTTTTAATGAGTTTAGCATAGGTCTGTTTCCACAGGCTTCTACATATAAGTTTACAAACAGATATCTTTGTTTTGTTTTGTTTGTTTTAGGTTTTTGTTTAAATTCCAGTTAGTTAACATACAGTGTAATATTAGTTTCAGCTGCATGATTTAGTAACTAAATATTTAACATACAACACCCAGTGCTCATCACTACAAGTGCACTCCTTAATCCCCATCACCTATTTCACCCATCCCCCCACCCTTCCATCTGGTAACCGTCAGTTTGTTCTCCATAGTTAAGAGTCTGTTCCCTGTTTGCCTCTCTTTCATTGTTTCCCCTACATTCATCTGTTTTGTTTCTTAAATTCCACGTATGACTGAAATCATATGGTATTTGTCTCTCTCTGACTGACTTATTTTGCTTAGCATAATACTCCCTAGCTCCATCCATGTTGTTGCAAATGGCAAGATTTCATTCTTTTTTATGGCTGAGTAATATCCCAGTGTGTGTGTGTGTGTGTGTGTGTGTGTGTGCACGCACGCGTGCGCGCATGTGCACGCACATGCCCGCACACATGTGTATGTGTCTGTGTATCTCACATCTTCTTTATCCATTCATTAGTTAATAGACATTTAGTTGTTTCCATAATTTTGCTGTTGTTCATAATGCTGCTATAAACATCAGGGTGTGTACATCCCTTGTATCCCTTTGAGTTAGTATTTTTGTATTCTTTGGGTAAATATCTAGTAGTACAATTGCTGGATCATAGGGAGTTCTATTTTTAACTTTTTGAGGAACCTCCAAAATAGATAAAGTACAACAGACATTGTTCCAAAGAAGACATCAAATAGCAAGCAGACACCTCAAAAGAGGCTCAACATCACTCATCATCAGGAAGATGCAAATCAAAATTACAATAAGATATCACCTCACACCTATCAGAATGGCTAAAATCAACAACACAAGAAACAATAATGTTGGTGAGGCTGCAGAGAAAGGGAAACCTGCTTGCGCTGTTGGTGGGAATGCAAACTGGTGCAGCCACTCTGGAAAACACCATGGTTTATATATTAGAGCTTCTGATTTGGTCATCACTTTGAGAATCTACTCCAGATATCTACTAGGGTTTGAGTACAACTGTAAGGCTCTCTTCTTTGTTCTGGGGGGTAACAAGGATTCTAAAATTTCTTTCTTATGGAAGAGTTTGATCTACTTTAGGCATTTCAAGCAGTGAAATTCAAGTCTGCCTGCATTCCTAAACCTAATCTCTCAGCTTTCTCATCTATAATGAAAGCCACTAAATTAATATCAGACTTTGCCATTTGTTTGAATGGAGGATGAAAATTATCTGCTGTCTATTCTCTCTACTTGTTTGAATGAGATACCACAAATGACTAGAAAATTATGTGAACAAACTTTTACTCTTCTCGATGCTAGCTAATTTACCATAACTCAGTAGTCAAAAAGGGAAATTCTGTAGAAATAATATCTCTCTCCGTACACAAGTAGAATGTAAGCTTTGTGAAGACAGAGAATTTTGTCTGTTTTGTTAGTACCATATCATAGCACCTAGACTTCTGTGTAGCAAATGGTAGATATTCATTAAATATTTGTAAATGGAAAGAATGAATATTTTTCTGCTTAACAGTTGGTGAATGCAACATAGTGGGGTCTGGAGTTGTATTGGCAGGTATCTGAATCTGGAAATTATATACTGGGTATATGAAATAAGCAGCTGCCAAGCCACTCTGTCAATTTTTTCATTTAAAAAAATGGGATAATAATAAAACTAATCTCACAGTGGTTTTTTTGTTTGGTTGGTTGGTTTTTGGTTTTTTTTGTTTGTTTGTTTTGTTTTTGTTTTTTAAGAATCAGTGGGAGAATTCAGGCAAAATTCTGTGCACAGAACCCAGGACAGTCTAGATGTATAAGATATTGTTAGTTCCTAACACTACATGTTGGAATGCTTTTCTTTTGCACCAGAGGTGTTTTATCATATGTGTCAATTTAGCTCAGAATAAACAGACTTAATTATTTTGTTTATGGTTGTTTTCATAAGCTCACAATTAAAGGAGTCTCAGCTTTAGACATCAGTTTGATATTTGAAACACACTTTTTTTAAGTTACTATTGGATCTGTTCTTTGTACACCCTCCTTAGAATCTACACTATGAAAGAAAACATTGATTCTATTTTTTTTATTACCACGTGGTTCACTGTTAAGCCACCTCAGAAATTGTGGAAAACATTGCTACCTGAAGTCTTAGTTTCTTGACAGTATTTTGTTTTTTTGTTTGTTAATTCTAAAAAGAAGACTTGCTAGGTGGTTTTCATTTTTGATAATTGACTCTGACATAATACAATGTAACCTAAGTAGAAAAAACAAAAAGCAGAAATATGATGGATATGATAGAATATGATAGAAAAGGAATCACTGGAGAAAAATGGATAGGAAGTATATATTATATTTTTGTGTGCACTAATTTAAATCAGTCCAGTTTAGATATATATTAATTTTAAGATAAAATACATTAGCATATTATTCTAGAGATGTTAAAGCTTATTCTTGGAATATGCTCACTAGGTTTGAGTTTTCTTAGAACTTTGAATCCTTCTGGGAAACTCATGGCTGAAATAAATGAAGTGCTACCTAGAGAATATTTCTACAGAGTTTCAAGTTTTAATTATATTATTTTTTTCAAAATGAAAGGGATTTGTCATCTTAGTATTATCTTTGCCATTAATAAAGAAATAACAACACAAAAACCAAACATTTTCTAGTGGTCTAAATTCAATAGATTCCTAGTATTTATAGATCTCATTTTGCTTCAGAACAGCTAAAAGAATATTTTGCTTTCAGCAAGCACCATGCCATGCTTAATCCATTTTTCATCTTCTGTGACTTTACCTAATCAAAGAAACCAACAAAACAAAACAAAAATCCTCAATCTATCAAAAATATAAAAGAGCAGGACTTATACAGAAAAAGATAACCTATTAGAAATGCCTCAATAGCAAAAAAAAAAAGAAAAAAGAAAGAAAAGATATTCCTCAATAGCAATATATATACACATATGTACACACACTAGCCACTTAATAATTTAATTTATGATGTTTTAATGCTTAGAGCAAAACATTTGGCATCAAATATATTCTGAATAATGCTAATATTATCTGATCCGTTTTGGGAATTCCAGTAGTTTTTTTATCGTATCATTAATATGTAATGAAATATAAGTGAATGCTTAGTATCTATTCACTGCTCTTATTGAAAAGAAATTCATTTATATAATATTTGTATTATTTACTATATAAGGCATAAAATTTTCAGACTGATGAACTCCAAATAATGTCATAAACTAGTATAACATGAAGTATATGTTATTATATTATTTATTATTAATAAACTGCCTCCAAACTGATTTTTAACAAACAAGCAGACACACATAACCATAACCTAAACACAGTTGTTGTTGTTTTTTCCAAATCTTGGTGTATTCTTTTCCTGTACTTCCCTATTGCTCTCCATTTTTTTACATACAACTCCTCAAGTAATAATAATCCTGAAGATACATTTTGGTAGCTCCTTTTTATAACTGCTATGTATTTCTTTTCTTTTCTTTTTAAGTAATCTCTATACCCAACGTGGGCTCAAACTTAAAACTCCAAGATCAGGAGTCGCATGCTCTACTGACTGGGTCAGTCAGGCACCCAGTAATTGGCTATGTAATTTGTGACTCTTCGATGCAATTGAGAACTTTCTACTCTATGGTCTTATAATGCTTGATGCATTTTTCATCACTGTATTAGTTTCCTAGAGCTACTATAAAGAATTATCACAAACTTGGTGACTTAAAAATAAGAGAAATATATTTTCCCACAATTCTGCACTTTCACAATACCTCCAAAGGCTCTAGAGAACCCTCCCTTACCTCTTCCAATGTCTGGTGGTTCCATGTATTGCATTAACTCCAGTCTCTACCTCCATTTCCAGATGGCCTTCTCCTCTTTTCCCTATGTGCTTCCCATCTGTGCATCTGGTGTAAGGAAACTTGTTGGATTTAGGGCCTACATGGATAATCCATGAGGATCTCATTTCATAATTATTAACCTAATTACATCTGCAAAGACTTTTTCTAAATAAGATCACATACATTCACATGTTCTGGGATGATGTGGCCATATCTTTTGGGGCCATAATTCAACCCTTTACAACCACTATCCTTATATTATTTCATCTGAACATTTTCTTTCCTCCTCTCTCCTCCTTTCCTCCATTTTTCCCTCCTTCCCATCCTCTTTCTATCTCTCCCTCCCTCCCACCCTTCCTTCCTTCCTCCCTCTCTCCCTTCTTTTCTTCCATTCTGGTACTAAAATGAGGTGAATGAGGTAATTGCATAACAAAATTTAAGGGAATACACACACACACACACACACACACACACACACACAGGCACGCAGTAACAGTAATCAAGATAAGGATGTTTTAGTGAAATATTTGAAAAGAAGAATAAAAGTAATACATAAAACCCATGATGAGTAAAATATCAATAACTTTAATAAAGACAGGGTCAGTATTATTAAATTTTCCTTTCAAGCACTCCAAAACAGTGCAGTTTTAGATAGCTGTTATAGGTATCCCGAGTTCATTCTCTCTCTCTCTCTCTCTCTGTCCATAAGGAATATTAAATTCCTCACCACAGTCCTACTTTATTGCTAAAGAAAATATGTTTCCATGAGAACATGGCATATGATACAAAGAATATATTAAGAAAGTATTATGTATAAGGAATGAACAAATGAAGTAATAAATGAACGAATGAGTTATCTTAAGGAAATTATTCTCCGTTCTGTAAGAAGTCAACTGAATGCATTGAAGAAACTTCTTTGTAGTAAGGTTTTGTTGTTGTTGTTTACTTTTGGTTACTTCAATCATGTTTAAAGGCAAGCCAATTCATCTTTAGATGCAAAAAAATTCAGAATTTTTGCCCAAAACTCCATAAGGTGAAGAAAAAGCTGCATATAAATGGAGAAAGAATTTTATGAGTCAAAAATAGGCTGTACTTTGGAGAAATCCATTAGAAATTGTATTTCTTGATTTTTTTTTGTTGATATTTTCAAAAAATACATGTCTAAATAAAAATAAGATTACCATAATTTTTGAGCACTCAAGATACTTCAGGTCTTGGATAGCCTTCAATTTGAATAAACAAAAGCAGTGTTTCTCTGGAAGTGTTGTTCATTGTTGTATTTATAGGGCCAAGCACAGAAGTATGGTATTTGCCATCTAGTGACTTCACAAGTAATGTGTGCTGATTGGTGAGTTATATCTGGAATGTTCAGATAAGTGCTTTTTGTGAATTTAATAATTATTTCAATATATCTAATGAGTTTCCTTCCCCATATACCTAAAAGAGTGACTCTTCTAAAACCATTTAAAACTTTAGTCAGGTTGAGATTGTCGATATAGAAAAAAGTTCACCATGTTCAGAGGCTTAATCTCAATATATTTCATTTTGTTTTCATTTCATTAATTATTAAATTATCCAATATTTATTATACTGGTGTACAGATGTACCACGTAATGTGCTATTTGATAGGACTGTGATAGAGAACATGACACATGGTGCCTTTGCTCTTGTTGAGAGCACACTCCAGTAAGGGAAAGAGAAAAACAGTCATTTAAAGAAATAAACACTTTAAATAATTAAAAATTGCCATCAGTACCAAGAACTACATAAATAAGGGGTTTTGATGAAGAAAACAAAAGGGCAAAGTCCCAAGAGTGTTTGGAAAAAGCCTCTCTGGGAAAGGTTCTATTTATGCCTTACATTCAGAAACATGGATGGTGACAAAAAAGCCAGGTATAAGAAGACATGAAGGGCAGGTCTTCCTGTATGATAACCATGAGGGCTCTGAGAGGAGTTTAGCAGTTTCTAAGATGGAGAGAAAACCGGTGTAACAGTGGTTACAGTGACCTAGGTAAACTGGGGGAACACATAGATCATATATACAGGCTAGGACCAGATAAGCCTGGACCACATAGGACATATTAAATGTTTCTTTTTAATGTTATTAATGTTTCAGAGCCAAATGCTTTCTTTTTTGGCACAATTTTCTGGTAAATATTTAAACATTTTCTGATAAATATTACACACACACATATATATGTATGTATGTATATATAAAACAGAATAATAAGAGGATATGACTAAAACCTAGTAAAGGTGGGGGCAGCTGGGTGGCTCAGTGGGTTAAGCTTCTGCCTTCGGCTCAGGTCATGATCTCAGGGTCCTGGGATCCAGCCCCGCATTGGGCTCTCTGCTCAGCAGGGAGCCTGCTTCCCCCCTCTCTCTGCCTGCCTCTCTGCCTACTTGTGATCTCTCTCTCTCCGTCAAATAAATAAAAAAAAAAAATCTAAAAAAACCCCCAAAAAACCAAAAAACCTAGTAAAGGTGTTTCAATAGGGTCGGCCTGAGATCTATATTTTTATAAACCACATCTCTATAAGTAAATGCTATGGTTATGAGAAAAATTATGGGAAAAATTATAGGTTTGAGAGATTAATATTGCTGTTCCAAGGGGAAACTGATGTGTGAAAGAAGGAAAATAAAAATGGCCACCTTTTCCATTTTGTAGCAACATATATGAGAGTAAAAATCCTGACAATGAAATATATCAATTACATGGCTTAAAAATATGTAGCGTATTTAAAAAGACTTGTTACCAAACAAGTAAAAAAATCAAACATCTGAATTTATTATTGCAAAGAAAATGTCTCCTCTCATTTTTTGACATAACATGTAGTTTATTATACACATCTTTCTTTAAAATAGTGAAGATACTGTTACGCAAATATCTCATAAGTATCAAGTCAGTGACAATGTTACATAAATAGGTGAAGGATGAAAACTTCCCATGGTGATATAATTTAAGATATTCTGTTTTCCTAAAACACAGGAAGTGTTCCTTCCAGAAAGGCTATGTGAATAAAATAGAATAGTCAAGTAGCAGTGCACATGGCTCAAATAGTGTGTCAGTGATTTTAAATATATCCTAGTATATATCCTTAATATAGCTAATTCTAAATAGATACAGTGATTTCCTCATTGTTAAAATGCCCAAATACTCAACCTTTAAACTGCACACCACAAATATATAGAAATATTTGTTGAGCACATTGACAACATTGTTGCAGATGCTATATGTATATGTATATACATACATATACATATACATATATATATATATATATATGGGCAACTAATATAATTATCATCTCTGCCTAGAAAGAACTTACATTTAATGGATCAGACAAGAAAACAGTCAATTATGACTGAATGTGATAAATTCTAATACAGCAGTAAAGCAGAAATGTTTCGGGATATAGGGTTAGAGTCTAACCTGGTTTAGACAAGACAACATTTTTCTAGAGGATGTGACATATAATCTGAGTTCCAAAGAAATGGTACCACAAGCCAGGGTAACATCACATATCAGCAGAACTCAGGTATCTGTATGTGTGTATATGTGTATGTGCTCATACAATGTCAATAAGTTTCCAGACACTAAGCAATTAAGTAAACAAAAGCCTATAATATAACTGAGAAAAAGAGAACAAAAACCCTATTCTGAGAGACCAGACCATCTAAAGCAAATGCCTTATTAGGTTTTGGCTTCTTAGAGTACATAGTTTATTTCATACTACTAATAGTTCACATTAAATTGAAGATTCATTTGTGTACTTTTTTTTTCTGACTTACTCCAGTGCCTCTAGGCAGAATACAATCTCTATGAGCAGTGGTTCACACATGAAAAAAGTAATAATTACTTTAAAAATTCAAAATAATAGTTATTCATTTATAAATTATTTATAAATAACTATAAAGTATAATATAAGTGGATAATACATGAATTATGAGAAAGAAAAAAGGAAGCATATATGGAAAGGATTATCAGAAGAGACATTTATAAAAAAGTGACATTCAAGTGCAGACAAAATTAGATTCACAGCAGTGCTTGGAGAAAGTTTTCCAGGCACTTTTCATTGGAGGAAAATATTAAGATAAATGCACTGTTAATATTCTGTGTGTTAGTTCTTTCTAGAATCATACTGTTCTAAACAACTGTGATTGTCAAGTGCACTGAATCATCTAACCTCAAGTAAAGGAGTAGAGGAACATGTAAAAACATAAAAGAAAATCTCCCAGGATTTCAAATCAAGATTTTTCCATTTCCCAGAGGATAAGGACCTAGTCGATTTTAGTTGCTGAGGTCACTTTCTCCTTTCTCAGAGTATGCATGCTTTTTCTTTTCCTGCTGTCTCTTGAGATCCTTAAAGTCTCTCTCATTTCTCTTCCTTTCTTCACTGAGTCTTTGTTCTCTTGGGGAATTTTGCTTGCATGTAGTTTCACAAGAACCCTGGCTCCAAGTAAATACAACATATGTTTAAATGGCCACTCTCATAGGACTGTTCCAATAGACCATTTTCAGAGAAGATGCAAAATGTGGCTTGTCATCTACTGGGCTAACTGCCTTATTTAGGTTTGATCAACCCTATTAAAATAAGTGGTGGCCTGAGGAACATGTCCATATGCAATACAAGGCTGCACCTTCTTTTGGCTTTTCATGAGGCCAGTTAATTCAAAGTAGTAAATGGCATTTCATTGAATACCAAATAACTTTCAAATTTCCAAGTTTAGAAAAAGTCAATAAATGCAGAATTATTTATTGAGTTCTTGCTATGTATACATGTTGTCCTAAGTTTTGAAGGTGTATCAAGTGAAATAAATCCCCTGTTCTAGTAAAAGAAGGAAGAAAATTAGTAAAAAGTAAACTAAAATAAAGTCAATTTTATGGTATGTTAGAGAAGAGTAAAGAGAATAAAAACAAAGGGATTGCTAGGGGCGTTGGCTTTGTGATTTTAAATTAACTGATTTTCTTTAGAAGGTGGCATTTGTTAAAGACTTGGAATGATCCATGCAGGGGAAGATATTCAGGCAGAGAGAGAAGGCCGGTGAAAAACCCTGGGGCAGGAAAGTGCCTGCTTCTTTTGAGAAGCCGAGTGGAGGCAGCTAGCTTGCTGTAGCAATCAAGAGAGAAATAGGAAGATGAGGTCAGAAGTGTTGTTGTTGTACATGAGAAATTATATCCGTGTTTCAGATAATAATACCATGAGGATCCCTACAAAACCTTTAAGTCTCACTTTTGCCCTCAATCTTTCTTCCAAAAGCCTTCACATTTAGTTTCTCTCAATTCTCACTCACTTTGATGCTGCAATTGCTTCTTTTACCTCCTGCATCTCTGTAGTATGTGTATGTTTAAATGTAGTCATGGACCAAACAAAGGAAATGAAATAAATATTCCTTTGACTAACTTGCTTCCTTTAATATCAGAAGCCATTGTCTGGCCATTCCAGGAACCTTTTATTTTTATATATATAGAATAGATGAGCTCAAGTGTGGGCCAAGTTAATATAAAAGGTTTTTCCTTTAAGAATGGGTTAATATTTCATCGTCATTCTATCTTTAATTCAGGTCAGTTCTGGACTTCAGAATCAATTTCTCAATTATTTACCATTATAACCCCTATTTAAATTATTCATGATTATATTCTATAGTCCTAATTATTTTCCAATATTCCTACCATTATATTTCAGTACGTATTGAACATAACCATAAACATGTCCTAGATGCTTTAGTGATTCAACACATCCAAAATTTAAATCTTCTTTTCCTTGAAGTGCAATTTAATCTAAGCACTTCGGTCTATCCATTAATGTCTTAAGAACCAGGCCACTCAGCAAGCCCATGTATTTGGACCTAGACAACTTGAAGACATCTTCATACCTTGTCTTACTTCATTCTCTATATCTTGAGTCTTCTCTATTTTTTCACATTTCTTTCTCTTTCCATGCTTCCTACTTCCATCATGCAAATCCAAGTCCTTATCATTTCTTATCTGAACTTGAATAGTAAATTTAAAAATGAGTTTCTCTCTGCTCCCTAATCTTCCATCTATGCAAGGAGTTGCAAGTATTACTGCCAAAGTAATGTTCCTCAGTGAAGACAAAGTTCTGATTATGTTTCTTCTCTACTCACACATTTTAAAGAATTCCCACTGATTACAGAAGAAGAATCAATGTAATTGCTTCCAATCTGACCTCATCTGACTCAGTTTCCTCTCCTGCAGCTCTCTTCCCTGGAAAATATCTAACCTCCTGTAAGCTCTGGAGCCACCTTCAACACCTGTCTGCTCTTCATTCTTCTTTCCAGTATTCCCTTCCAGAATCACATCCTCTACCTACTCAGCAAAAGGCATTCCATCTTGTATTCTTGTTATCTGTGAATAGTTCGTGCTCTTATTAAATTTTAATTTTCTTTAGGAAAGACACTATATCTTGTCCATTTGTACATTTTTATCACATATTACACAGGTTAGTCACTTAATAAAATGTTTTTTGTGTTACATTTCTGAATCATTTCTATTTTCTTTTATTAAATGGCTTAATTTTTCTTTCACTTTATTTTACCATTTCAGAGGGAAAAACTTTATCCAGATTATAAAGGAAAAGTAGGTCAAAGATAAAATACCTACTTGATATGGAAATTGCATAACGCATATGAGTACATGTGAAGATAAAGAAGTAATATAATGAATTCTGTAGTGTTATAATTAGAAACAAGGTTTGAATGTCTATGTATTTGCCTGATATCAAGATTCAGATACCCATACAAAAAAAGAAATCAGCATAATATACCACTTATTTTAAAAAAAGGGAAAAGATTAAAGGTAAATATGTAAGTGTTTATCAGAAATAGCCATGACGTTTTCACTTTGATCAGTTTTTAAACAGTGTGTGGTGCTTAGAAATTGCCAAATTGGTAGCATCCAATTATAGGTGACACCAATAGCTCATTTTTAGAGAAACATGGGAAAGACAAATGAAATAGTGTATCAATTATCACTTATTCTCTTTCTGGACTAATGTGAGACTCTAGAGACACCCTGAAAGGGTGATGATGATTACTATTTTTGAAAATAATATCAATTATCTTCAATTATAAACATACTTACATTGGTTTTTCCTAATAGCAGGAGTCATATCTTTTTTTTTTTAAGATGTATTTGAGAGAGAAAAAGAGAGAGAGAGAGCAGGGGGAGGGGCAAAGGGCGAGAAAGAAAGAATCTCAAGCAGGCTCCCTGCTGAGCACAGAGCACAATATGGGCTCAATCTCAGGACCCTGAGATAATGATTTAGCAGAAATCAAGAGTTGGGCACTTAACTGACTGAACCACCCAGGAGTCATATCTTTTAATTGTGCTAAATATTTTAGGGCTTATCCAGTAGAATTTGTTCTCCCAATTTTTTTTCATTTTCTTGTCTTCACATGTACACTTAACTTACACTTGGAATAGTTTTACATAGATTCATATATTCTTTTCTCTTCAGTGCAGGATTCTGCCAGTTTTTCATGTCATTCACCAAAGCATGCAATGACACAATTGATATAATGCATGATAATTAAGTATATGGCCGAAGTAAGATGTTAGTAAATTTGGGGCAAGTGTTTAGAGAGGCATTAGTGATAGATGATGATTGTTCATAAAGAGAAGGACACATCAAATTGCTACCATATATGCACTGAATGGAGCAACTAGAAATCATTCTGGTGAATCTGATAAATACATGCTTATCAGTATAAGTCACATACGTGAGTTATAAAGACAGAGTAGGTGTCAGAGCAGTAGATTCAAAATATGAAGGCACATTGCAATAACCTGGGAAATATTTTTAAATAACAATAATTCCCAAGTTTCTTTTCTTTCTTTTTTTTTTTTTTTTTAGATTTTATTTATGTATTTGACAGAGAAAGACACAGCAAGAGAGGGAACACAAGCAGGGGGAGTGGGAGAAAGAGAAGCAGTCTTCCCGTGGAGCAGGAAGCCCGATGCAGGGCTGGATCCCAGGACCTTGGGATCATGACCGGAGCTGAAGGCAGCCGCCTAATGACTGAGCCACCCAGGCGTCCCCCAAGTTTCATTTTTAATATAGGAATCACTGGAAGTGAGGCTGTGAAATGTACGTAAAAACAACAATCAAACAATAAAGATTTCCATAGAATTCTAAAGTTGCAAGCCAACTGACTCCTGTTTTGGAATTATGATTCTGAGAATATTCAGACCCAGTAGGAACAATAGGAACTACAGAAGAAAGGTTTACTCTTGGGGTGTCAGTTAGTGCCTGCCTTCAGCTCAGGTCATGATCTCAGGGCCCTGGGATCAAGCCCCACATGGGGCTCTCCTCTCAGTCAGCTGCAAATCTGCTGCTCCTTCTCCCTCTGTGATCACTCTTTCTCTCGCTCAAAGAAATAAATAAAATCTTAAAAAAAAAAAAAAGAAGAAGAAGAAGAAAAAGAAAGGTTTACTCTTTCATCAGCCCACATGAAAATTTAAGAAGAAAATGCAGTCCTAATATTACTGATAGTTCTGTTTCAGGGTGCTTGCTTATGTTATGCCAAGTATTTTGCATACATATTTCATTCTGTCACACAAGAATTGTCATGATTAGGAAGTCAAAACCCATAGAGTTTAAATAATCAGTCCATGGCATGTTTTTGACACAAGCAAAATTCTTTCTAACTTTCCAGAATAATGCTTGAGTTCGAAAAATATATTTTTGATTCTTAATGACTGGATAAGTCTCAAAGATCCTAGAACAGAGAGGAAGCTAGTTCATCCTATCCTCCATATCATGAGGAGCTTCTAAGTAAAATGAAGAGAGAATCTCATGAGAAAGTCTTTTTATCTCCTGCCACTGGTATTTTCTGGGCTTGTGTTTCATATATGAGCACTTGGAGAAGACCGCAGCTGCCATAAAGCCTGAGTCACTGTCTTAATTCTGTCTGCCCTTTCTCTTGCTCCTTGTTAGGCATGATTGGAGGTGGTGTTTGTGACTAGGATGGTATTTGTCAGTCAATTTAATTTTTCTTTTTGCTACTAGAAATATATCACATCTGTGATTGCCACTAATTAGGGTATCCAGAGCCTGAAAAGACTTCTAATTACCGTGATAAATTTAAATTAAAAGAGAGTAGATTAACTATGTTATTAAAATAAAGAAATTTAGAAGTATCTTTTTCTGGATACATTTTTTTTTCATAAAAAAAAACAACAGAAGGAAAGCACACACACACACTATTTTTTCACAGAGTAAGGAATGTGTATCTATCCTTCTATTTTATATTCTTCGTGGAGGCATTAAGAAGTTGACCTAATTTAAACATATATACATATATATATACACATTATATATGAATGTATTTATATACATATTATATGAACATCATATTATTAGTTTAACCCACATAAAATTGATGATTTTTGTACTGCAAAAATTAGCAATTTTATATAATTCAACAAAATGTGTCTATAAAGATACTCTTGGAAATTTTTTAAACTATGAGGGTTGTTTCAAACATAATTTCCTTTTAAATTCCTTAAAGGAATAATACAGTAAGACTAATTTAAAATAAACAGTATTCTTTTTTTATTAACTTGTACAAAGTAGATGGCATTGGGAGCCCAATTTAGAGATAAAAGGCAAAGATAACTATTTTAAAGATTTATGTACTTTTTTACCCTAGACCTAAAATAAGATCATTTTTTTATAGTACTAAACTAAGAAACTTAAACAAAAGTTTTTCTTTTTTCAGGAGATGGAAATCAAGATGCATAGGCACCCTACAAAGTAAAAAGAATATTTGCTTTCTGCATGAACATTTTTAGAAAAATGCAATCATCTTATTAAATAGTTGTCTTAAGTTAAAATTTTGCCCTAAAAATTTTTCAGAACAACACTGGCTTCATTTTCATTTTGAAAATATATCCTATATGAGTGGTGCAGGGATTTGTACTTTAACTGAAATATACAAATTTATTTATTTACTTATTTTTAAAGATTTTATTTATTTATTTGACACAGAGAGAGAGAGATCACAAGTAGGCAGAGAGGCAGGCAGAGGGAGAGGGGGAAGCAGGTTCCCTGCTGAGCAGGGAGCCCGATGCGGGCCTCGATCCCAGGACCCTGGGATCATGACCCGAGCTGAAGGCAAAGGCTTTAACCTACTGAGCCACCCAGGCGCCCCTACAAATTTATTTAATCAACAATTCAGATGGACCATGATAAAGTATCTAAATGCAACAAGAATATGGTCAAATTATATCACTTGAGAGTTCACAACTGTGAAGGACAAATCCTAAAATGACACCTAAATGATCCTGCTTCCTGGTGCTCATGACTTTGTAAAATCCCATCCTTGAATGCAGGCATGAACTGTAACTTGTTCGTAGCCAATAGAATATGGCAAACATTATGGAAGATTGCTCCCATGATGATGTCATTTTTCAAGAAGATTCCATTTCATGAGCAGATACAAGCTAGAAATTTTCTCCTTCCCTGGCTTGCAAGAAGTAAGCTGCCATGGTGTGAACCACTGGAGGGGACCACATGGTGAGGAACTGCAGGAAGCATTTAGATGCTCATAGCAAGCCCTGGACAATAGCCAGCAGGAAGTAGCAACCTCATCCTACAACTATAATTCTGCTAACAACCCTGAATACACATAGAGAAGGAGCCATCCCTGGTCAAGTCTCCACGAGAGAACTCAGTTCTGGCCAACACATTGATTGTCACTTTGCACAGGACCCAGCTAGGCTATATCCACACTCCTGATCCACAGAAATTGTAAGATAATAAATGTTACTTGATTTAAGATGCTAAGTTTGTGGTAATGTGCTACATAGCAATAAAAACCTAGTAAACATGCTTAAAAAAGAAAACAAAAATAACATCAGTGTCATAGTTAGTCTTAGAAATCATTTTATATAACACTCCAGGGAAAGAATTTTGGCAAAATATATTCCTACATAATATTTAAAATATAAATTTCTCTTTTCACTTACTTGATCATTGTTAAGTGTTTTGAATATATCTTATAAATAATTTTTCTAAGTTACTAAATTAAATACATATATACTTTTAATATAATTCATTTCATTTCAGAACTTTTGCATACTTCTGGTTACTTTCTGTTGAGTTTAATCTTGTCATGTTAATATAATATTACAAAATGTTAGATTGCCATGCAACTAGAATAATTTTATATTTTGACCTACCTTACACATAACTTATTAATTTTAGTAATTTCTGGTGGAGGGACACCTAGTTCACACATGATCAGAGATGCTACACAGTAATATCCACTGTTCCTGGAATCTTTCACTGAAGTCATTCTACTGCTCACCTGCTTCTGTTCTTATAATATCTAGTCTGTGAAGTTATCACTTGTCTAAATGCTAGAATACTCCCTCATTTATGTAGGTTTATTTTGGTATCTTATTTTTTTTTATTCCTTAAGATAAGACATCCATAATTAACCTCAGCCCCTCAGATAAATCTGCATATATCTACTTCTCACTGGCGACCTGGGTGTAACATCATTATATGAATTAGAAACCCATGCCAGGTTTCTAATTACATCTACAAACATCCCTGAGAATTAAGAAATCCCCCAAGTTCAAGGCACTCTGGAGTCTGCTTTGCCCAAATGACACAAAATTCAACTAGCATATATCATAACATCAAATAACAGCCTAACAAATACATGTTTAGTTCTCTGACAAAACAGTTTTTTTATCATCATTATCATCATAAAAATCAGTGGTATAAAAAAAGAAAACAGTTAAGTCTAAAAAGAACAAGTCTTAAAACTCCACCATTCAAATCACCACTGTATCTCTTTACTTGAAGCAAATATTCTAAATTATATTTATTTATAATAGAAAATGTACATTTCATTTTTAAATTAATGTTTGACTAATTAGAAATTTTAATTTAAAATATAGGGATATATAGTATATGCATTTTGAAACATTAGATATACAAGTACATATGTCTTTTTCATAATTTGTATAATTTTCTGTATATTTTGCAAAGATATTACATATATATGTGACTTTTATTATAGGTGTTTTTAATAATGTCCAAAATAATAAAATTCAGTTTACCATAGACTTGTAAACATATGTATCATATGATTCTCATAATAATTTTGTGAGGTAGGCAAGAGAGATGATTTTATCTTTATGATACATCAAAGAAATAAGGACTCCAAAAAACCAACAAGTATCGTCTCACAGAATTTAGGTATCATTAAAAATGCTGGAACTGGGGTTCAGTTAGAGTGTCCCAAGGCAATGTGTAATGCTGTTGCTAAATTTTATGGAAACTGAAACTTAGTAAAATTAAAAATATCTTTAAAATGACAAGAAATGAGGGAACACCTTACACTGATTTGTCAACAGTATGGGAATTTTGCCTTCTGTCACTGTAATTGTGGAGTCATAATCCCAGGAATCCTGACCTCTCTGGAAGATGATTTTTTACCCTGGTATCTAGTGACCATTTTAAATACAAAAGATTTTTAATCATCATTCATTCCTTCAACAGATATTTCTTGGCTGCCTATCAGGTGTTAAGACATAATATTTTTATTTGATCTAAGGAATGTACCTTTATATTATCTCACTGGTTATTTTGTAGTTTTGAATCACAAAATCTAGCAAAACTAAAAAGAGAAGGCTTATCTGGTATTTAAAACCTACCTTTTCTTTCATACTTATTTATTTTTCCAAATACATCTGACCCTATTCAATTCAGCACAGTGACTTGCAGGGTGACTCCTTTTTGGTTAACTTGGACTGATTTAATGACATTGATTAACTGATGGCATGTTTTTTATGCTGATTAGCAGACATTCTGATAGAATAAGTATTTTAAATCTGTTATGAATGACTGAAGCAAATATTCTAAATTATGATTATGATTTAAATATATCCCAAACCATGTAATGAATACTAACTAGTCTTTTAGAATCAGAGCTAGCTACCTATGTATGGTTGCAGGGCACTAATCCAGTGTGAACTGTGTATGCCCTGCTCTTGGTTCCTTCAGTCTTTGGCATGACTCTAGGTTCTGTAAACCCAGAATTTCATTTAAATGACAAGACAATTTAATTCATTTAATTTCAGCAAAAACATATGACTGCTTTGCTTCTCGAATGTTTTAACTTTAGCAAAATGAGATTGTGATTTGGAAAAAAGATTATTACTTAAGAAATTCCCTTTGGATAAACAGCTTTCTGAAAGTGAGAGGATTATTTTAGGAAGTTCCTTTATGTCCTTTAGTCTAACCGTACTGTTTTTACTGTACTAAGGAAATAGCTTTCTCTAGTAGATAGAACAAGTTCATGCAAGTCCCACAAAGTGTGCAATCAGCCCCTGCCCATGAATTATTTATGAAGAAATCCAGCCCTCCATGCTTTTTTCTTTAAGAATTTTCATTCTATTTCAACCCTAACTTGCTTAAGATATTTTTTTCCTGTCTTTGAAAAAAAGTTGCTATAATCAAATGAAACAGGAAGACAGTTAAATTATTTGTATTTTTGTATGATCATCAATCTTTGGAACTTTCATGACAAGTAAATCTGTAGCATAAGATATTAAACCAAGCATATATGAGATGTAAGACACTTTTGAAAAGCTAATGAGAAAATAGAAATATTTTGATGTAGATATTTGTATTATAAATTTCCCTGACATGATTGAAAGTCAACTTTTGTCTTTTTTCTATTTCATCAGGAAGTGATCTAAGGAAATAGCCTCCAAATAAGAAGAGCTTGCCAAAAGATGAAATATATTTTAAAAGTCCTATAAATACGAGTTGTGTCTTCTCATTGATATTGAACTTAAAGACAGAGGCTGCTCACCATGTCCAATTTAAGCTTAATCTTTAGCCCATTATTCCGATAGAATTTACAATTTCAAATCAATAAATTGAGGCAAAGACATTTAGGAGATACTTATTTTTTAATTTAGATATTTACTATCTTGAAGCATATAAAAACAACTAAAAGAATGTAGTAGTATGTAAAGCAGACTGCTAAATCTAAAGATTTCTCTGTGCAAAGAAAATTTGAAGCAGTTTTTTGTTCTGTAATGGGTTCTAAAGATGTTTGCTATTATTTTGAGAAAATGAATTTTCAAACTCCATTATAAACACAATTTCTAAAATTAGCCTCACTTAAGAATTATATTTCACTTTCCCAATAAATTCCATTAATTTCTTATCAAAATACAACAAGTGATTTTCAGTAACAAGTTCAAAATTCTAAATAAAAAGTGTAATAGATATCAACCAAAGGGAACTTTGAAAACTTCTTTGTCCTGAACTTTTTTAACAAAATGATTTAAAATTTCTGCAGATAATTTTTGGATTGCGAAGAAGAGATTTTATGTATTCAGGTTTCCACTTGTATTCCTCATGATTTTTGTATAAGTATGAAAATGAATGATGATAGATGCCATCAGTATTTAAAAGAACAGCTTTTTTGGGACAAAAGACATTCACATCCCCAAATTGTAAGGAAAGGACAGTTTATTGTATAGTTATTATTTATTTTTGTTATTTCTCTTACTATTTATTTTTAAGGGTTTATTTATTATGTTATTGTTTATTTTTATATTTTATTTTTATGTAAGGGTAGTTTTTAATTTATACTATTAGGATATAATAATATCATGTATGAGCTATGACAAAATCAAGAATTTCTCAGAAGTTCAGGATAAACTATAGAGCTAGATTCCCAGAATAGGGCATAACTTGGGATCAAGAGATGTTTGTAGGATCCAGGGAGCAATAGTTGACGAGCTATCCTCCTTCCTCATAAATAGTTGACTGTTCCTGCTCCATAATGACAGAACACAACATTCTCTGAATCTGCCTGTCTCCACTGACCCAGTCAAAAAATCAGCTACATTTATGTCTTCTATCCACAAATATACCCACATTCTAATTAAATACACTTTCACACTTTACAAGGATGTAGCTCTATGTAACCTCACAGAATCAACACACCTATAGAATCAGCACCCAAACCAAGAAACAGAATATTTCTCTTCTGTATATATTTTGGATTATGCTTACTTAAACTATTTGTCTTGGTCTACCTTCTAATGCATTTGGTACTTACTGCTTTATGAGCTCTGCCTATTTCACAAATTCCTTTGAGTTTCTGTTCCTGGCACTAACTACTTGACCATGTGAATTTCTGGTAGAGAAAACTTGCTGGTCACAGTGATTCATTAGCAAGCTTCTTAGGCACGATTATTATAAATTATTTTATTCATTAGAAATTCCAGCCATTGCCATGGCCCATGCTAGTTGCTAGAATTACACTTCATTTACTCACAAAGCAAGTAGTGTAGTTTCAGATATTCCTTAAAATATAATTACATAAATGTTCAATTACTTACTATTCTTAGAAGTGCTATAAAGGAGTGCAGAGTTGCAAATGAATTTAAACTGGAGTATTTAACTTACTCGGGGGAGGCAAGAAAATACTACGAAAGGAAAATAACATTTAAGCAGAGACCTGAAGGGTCAATAGATTTCAGCTACAAACATCTCTGCATGTGTCTGTTCATATGTCTGTGGGTCTTTGTGCATGTTTGGGGGTCGTGAGAGTGGGGATGCAATCGGAGATTATTCAGTAATTCACCCCTCCTTCCAAAAAAGAAATCTATTATAGCCAAAACATATAAAGTAAGAGATTATGTAATGGTAAAATGTGAGGACTACAAAATAGAAAAGAGTAGATGAAGCAGTTCTAAAACCTGCTTAAGGACTTGGGACTATGTGATCTGAGAGTGCATTAGATGCTGCAATCATGGAACATAATAAGGATAGTCAAATGTTCCTTTGTCACTTTTTTGAAATGCCTGATCAGAATTTCGATTTCTATTACATTTGGAAATAATTATATATGCGTGTATCTGTTTGACTATTGCATGTTATCTTTTATAGACTTTAAATTTAATGAAGGACATTTGCACTTTGCTTTGTGTTGTACATTTCAGAATTTGGGGAAGAGAAAATACTGAGAAGTTCTTGGAAAAAAGTGAAAATGATAATGATCTTTTTCTGACTAGATGCTAGTAAAGTAATTAGCAAGGTTTTTTCCCCAGAATCACTAACTAGCATGGTAGACATCTGGTTAGAGGCCACATTTGGCATCATGTTTATAATTATTTTCAGAATGTGATTGAGAAATTGCCAATTCTTTATGAAAGTAAGGGGTGATTTTAAAAGATTTTGAAACATAGATCACCCTCACCATGTGTGTGCGCACGCGCGCGCGCAAACACACACGCTTCCAAGAAGGAAAAAATGGTATAATTTAGAATAAACCCAAATTATTTACAATAATTAACAAGGCCTTAAAGGGATTGCAGATATAGTGCCCCATGAGCTGAGTTTGGCATGAAGATACTTTGNTTTGGGTTTTTTTTTTTTTTTTTTTTTTTGGTTTTGGTTTTGGTTTTTAGGGGGTGGGTAGTGTTTGGATCTTTCAGCTAGTCCCATTTTTTTGTTGTTGTTTTTCATTGACTTTAAATGCCTAACTTAAGCAGAGTATGAATTCTTCAGTTTACAAGAAAAAACTTCCCATTGTCTTTGGAAGCTTTATGTATTTAGTTCCCTACGTAGTATGAGGAGGTATTTAAATAAACTCGTACATAAAACCTAAGTCCTGTCATAAGATTCTTCCAATTAATTTTACAACATTCTTCCTCTCACTCTTACTCTAAGCTATGCTTGACTCCTTTCTGTTCCTTGTCATCTTCAAGCGTTTTCCCACCTGCAGGGTCTTCAGACCCATTTTACCTCTGCATAGAAAGTTTTCCTTGGCTCTTCTCAAGGATGATTCCTTTTTTAAAAATATTTTATTTCTTTATTTGACAAAGAGAGAGTGAGTGTGTGTGTATGCATAAGCGGGAGGTGGGCAACAGACAGAGGGAGAGGGAGAAACAAACAGGCTCCCAACAGAGCAGTGAGCCCAACTCGGGGCTCAATCCCAAACCCTGGGATCATGACCTAAACCGAAGGCAGAGGCTTAACTGACTGAACCAACCACCCAGGTGCCCCTAGGATAATTCATTTTCATCCTTTCAGTCTCTGAGCAAATATAGCTCCCTGCCACAACTAGTCCAATGTATCAATCTGTTTATTTCCTGTGGAGTACTTTTCCCAATGTATGCTTATCATATTTAATAATTTGTTTACTTGTACAGTCTATTCCTTCTATTATGAGAATGCAGTCTAGTTATAGTCAGGGCTTTCTTGGCTTACTTACTCTCACAGATTAGATCATTTCTGGTCCTAGTGGGAATAATTTAATTATTCAATAAATAAAAGAATGTCAGATTTGGATTGTAGCACAGGAAAAGAAGAAAGATTAAATCAACCATGTTTTGTGAATGATTACCTATGGCTAGTAAAAGAGAGACATGTCTATTATTTTTTCTGCCAACCTAACTCAAAGCACATTTGCCATGGTATAGACTGTGTTTCCTAGAAAGATGTTTATTCCTGCACAAATCACCGGGATACAGAATAAAGATCACCTAGAAAAGAAGTCATAGATGTCCTCTCTACATGTCAGAGAAGATTGCAATACGAGAGACTAGTAGTGTGGCAGGCACTGAGATTGTTGTGTCCAATGTAAACAAATACCTTTACCAGTGAGGGATTGTGACTCACAGGAAAAACTATGAGGGCACCTTAAACCCCAGAGCATTCTTTGAGGAATAACTGAACTGCCTCATTGGCCATAATTAGCCTGTTAGTCTAGGGCTAAACTATTAATATGATCATGATTATCATTCATTGTGTTTTACTTAAGAGAAATTAAGGAGATAAAAAAAGTAACCTAATATCAATTGAGCTGTGTTGTGTGTACATCATTGTAAGAAGTTCTGTGAAGTATAAAAGCATTATAAGTTAGATCTCTTATCCTTAAATGAACTTGTCTATCTTTATTGATGTAATCTATATAAAATGAAGCCCCAGTAGTATATGTATATATAGGCATCTACATTTCAGAAAATGAATTTTGTAGTTTAGAAGGCACTGTGATATCCAACTGCAAACATTAAAACCTAGGTCATTTTTTTTAAGTTGCCCTTTAAATGAAGTACTTTGAATAGTTCTGGGACATGCATGCTTTGTCAGAATTAGCTCTTATGACTATTACCATTAGCAGTGGACCATGATGAGTACTTTGTATAGGTTAGCTCATTAGATTTCCTTTCCCCAGAACTCTTAAAAAACTAACTGTATTATTATCATCATTTTTAGGGATGAATAAATGGTGGTATGGATATTTAGTAAAGTAGAAGCACAACTGGACATCAGTGAGCTTTGACTCAAGTTACCCAAACTCGTTACCACAAAACATTTGTGACAGGACAGTGTATAACAAATCATTTCATTCTTAAATTGAGTTTTAAATTAAGGAGAACAAAGAAGTTCAGGCTTTCCAAGAAAACAGACTGATAAAAGACCAAGCAAAATAAACATTGTAAAGTCTGTATAGGAGACATCAGGTAGTTTGTTCTTATAAGAGTATATGGTTTATGTTGAATAAAAGAAAATAAAGCTAGGAAATGAAGCTGTGGCCAAGTTGTGAAAGTCTTAGAATCAAAGCAAGGAATTATAACGAATGCCTTCATGTATTTTGTATATAGAACTCTTTAAACATGATTTTTTGTTTTAAATTTCATTTTTGTTGTCAATCCTCTAAAGAAACTAAAATCAAGTTTCAATTATCTCAGCCCCCATAATAACTTAAGATGATCTGCTGTTATAACAGTCTCCAGAAGACATAAATACTTTCCATATGAAGCTATTATCCAAGACCTGAGTCTTTATACTTTCTTCATATGGTGTTCATACCTCAGGTAAAAATAGCTGTTTTTTCGAAGAGATGAGAAACAAAAGAAAACAACTAAAATTGAGTCTTCTGATAACTGAAATATGAGAAATTAATATTATTCTAACAATGCTTAATATGTCCCAACTGATAAAACAGATAATTTTTCAGAAAACTTGAAACTGTAAAAAAGAACAGGACTTTTTGGTTTATAGTTTCACACGTAAGGAGCTTGGAAGTCACTACTCCATTCTAACAAGTAAAAAGCTCAATGGAATAAAAAAAATCAACAACTGTTCTCAGATCCATATGAGAGGGGAGAACACAGGCCAAACTGCTGTCACCAAGATTGGAGGGACAGACTGGGGAATATAAGGAGTCACAGTTTACCTGCACAGAATATCATCTGCAGAAACCACCATGGGAACCAGTGCCTTGAATGGCAATCCTCAGTTTGGACAACGTTGGAAGTTAAAGCTCCAGGGGTGCCCAGTTGGATGGGGGAGTCCCCAGAATATTGTGAGCTTTTCTTTCAGTAGTTCTACTAGGATCCCACAATAAACACTGGGGAAAAAGCCCTTAGGCCTTCCAGCCAGGGGAGGAGAAAAGAAACCATTTGAAATACACCAAAACATTTGGTTCTTAATAAGGCCTGCCCTCAGGGGAAACCAGTTAATCAGAGCCTAAGCAGCTGGGGAATTATCAGAACTAACTGATGGGGCACTTGGGTGGCTCGGTGGGTTAGAGCCTCTGCCTTCAGCTCAGGTCATGATCTCAGGGTCCTGGGATCGAGCCCCGCATTGGACTCCCTGCTCGGCAGGGAGCCTGCTTCCTCCTCTCTCTCTGCCTGCCTCTCTGCCTACTTGTGGTCTCTCTCTGTCAAATCAATAAATAAAATAGATAGATAGATAGATAGATAGATAGATAGATAGATAGATAGATAGATAGATAGATAGAACTAACTGATGTAGGGACGGAAATTACCCAACTTCAGCCCACTCTAGGCACACAGAGGTTAAAAGTAAATGGATAGAGAAAAATATACCATGCTAACGCTAATCCAAAGAAAAAAAGGAGTAGCTATATATGAATTGCAGAAAGAGCAGACTTCAAAGTAAGCAAATTCATCAGGGATAAAACAAGCGCACTAATGGGATCAATTCTCCAAGACATAATATCTTTTTTCAACGTATAAGTGCCCATCAAGGGAGCATCATACTACATGAGGCACTGATAGAACTGTAAGGAAAAATAGATGAATTCACTACCATAGTTGGAGACTTTAACACTTCTTTCTCAGAAAAGGACAGATTCAACAGGCAGAAAATCAGTCTTCTGTGGTTTGGGTCTTGGGCTGGGAAGTAGAGCTTTTCCAATTAGTGAGGTAGATATTAAGTCTTGCTTTCTCAGAAGTTCTCATTTTTTGACCCTACCATTCATCATGTCTTAAAAGCTCTGAGTTTCAAGTGGCTTATTCTTGTCTGCTGTGTGTAACTTCTGAGTACGTGTCTGTGGTCTCTCGCAGCTAGGGACATCTTGTCACACTAAGTCTATAGAGTGCTCAGTCTTATTTATGGTAGATTTGTAACTCAATGGTTAAATGGTACAAATTGATAGTTTTCGATTTGTACAGAATAGTTAGAATATTCTATTAAAATTGTGAAACGTGAAAAAAAAACTTTCGATTTTCATTTCCCTGATGGCATATAATGTAGAGCATCTTCTCATATGCTTCTCATATGCTTCTTTGCCATTTGTATATCTTCTTCGGTGAGGTGATTTTTAGAAGGGGGAAGCTATGTACATGTGGGAGCAGGAGGTAAATTGGAAATCTCCGTGCCTCCCTCCCTACCTCTTAAAACTACTCTAAAAAAAAAAAATAAAGTTTTTTAAAAGAACATTCCAAACCAAGTAAAACAAGTGAAAAAATAAAAATCAGATGGATGATTTTTTTTTTAATTTTATTTATTCATTTGAGAGAGAGAGAAAAAGAGCAAGCAGGAGTGGGGGTTGGGTGGGTGAGGGTGAGGCAGTGAGCAGAGAGCCTACATGGAGGTGTTTCCCAACCTGAGCTGAACGCAGATGTTTAACCATATGAGCCACCCAGGCACCCTTCAAATGGATGACTTTTACAGTAGATTTACCACAACTAGAGAAAAACTTGAGAAGTAAAAGAAAAAAATGGAATATAGACAGACACGATTTAAAATGTAAAAAAAAAAGTATGTAAATAGCTATATTTAGTGTATTAGTGTAAATAGTATATTTAGTGTATTAGTTTTGCTAGGGCTAATTCACTGAAACTCCACACACTGGGTTTCTTAAACAACAGAAACTTATTTCTCACAGTTCTGGGGCCTGGAATTTGACGATCAGGATGGCAGCTGGTTTGGTTTTTCCTGAGGCCTCTCCTTGGCTGGCAGATAGCCACATTCTCCCTGTGTCCTCATATAGCCTCTCTTCTGGTGTCTCTTCCTCTTCTTATAAGGCCAGCAGTCACATTGGTTAGGGTCACATTTATGACCTCATTTAACTATAATTACTTCTTTAAAGGGCCTATCTCCATATAGAGTCATATTAAGAATTAAGGCTTCAACATAGGAATTTGGGGGGGGACACAATTCATTTCATAACAGTGTGAAAAGGTCAAGCACATATATAAGTAGAATTTGAGGAAAGAAGAGAAACAAAATGACAGAAAAAATGTTGAAAGAAATGATAGCTAACAATTTTTCCAAATGAAAACAAAGAATTAAATAGCAGTTCCAAGAAATATTAAAATACCCAAGCAAAATAAATCAAGGAAAATTCCTTCTAGGAATATCAAATTTAAATATCTGAAAATGAAATCAAACAGAACATTTAAAAGTCATACAGAGGATAAAAATATATTATCTTCACATGACTAGAAATGATACTGATAGCATTCTTCTCTATAGAAAAAGTAGACACCAGGAAAAACAGAATGGTAATGTAAATATGCTAAGGCAAAATAAAAACTCTAGGCCAAGTAAAAATATCTTTCAAGAATTAAGGTTAATTGGGCGCCTGGGTGGTTCAGTGGGTTAAAGCCTCTGCCTTCGGCTCAGGTCATGATCCCAGGGTCCTCGGATCGAGGCCTACGTTGGGCTCTCTGCTCGGCGGGGAGCCTGCTTCCTCCTCTCCCTCTGCCTGCCTCTCTGCCTGCTTGTGATCTCTCTCTCTCTCTCTGTCAAATAAATACATAAATAAATCTTAAAAAATAAGAATTAAAGTTAATGCATACATGCTGTGGCAAACAGAATTTGAGGGACTGTATTATACAGAGACTGACCCAGATGGAAACTCAGAAATTCATCAAGAGTAAATATGTAGAGGGACACCTGGGTGGCTCAGTTAGTTAAACATCTGCCTTTAGCCTAGGTCATGATCCTAGGATTCTGGGATTGAGTCCCACATCCAGCTCTTTACTCAACAGGAAGCCTGCTTGTCCCTCTCCTTCTGCCTGTCACTCCCCCATTTATGCTCTCTCTCTCTCTCTGACAAATAAATAAATAAATAAATAAATAAATAAATAATCTTTTTTTAGAAAAAGTAGATATGTAGATACAAAATGAGGATTTATTGATTAAAAAATACAATGTCTGAAGGGTTTTGAAAAAACAGAGTAAAAGTACATTAGCATATGAGATCTAACAAGTTCTATGATTTAAAATATTCTAATGTTCTTGTATTATCTGGACAGTTTGTAAAAGTAGCTATTATATTTAGACTCTTAAAACCAAGGCTGCATATTTAAATTTATAGTTATCATTTAAGGAATAATAAATGAATATATATAAATCCTAATAGGAGGAATACAGATCAATAAAATTAATCAATTAATAGTGAAAAATAGTCACCTTAAAAAAAGAAACTCTAAAGTGTGGGATAATTTAAAGTCAAAGAAAAATAATAGTAAGAGGAAATATTTAAACCAATATATCAGATTTTACACACAATGAAGATGAATTAAATATACTAAAGAATGATATTTGCAGTCTGTAAAAAAATTTCTATTTAAATCCTCCTTAATAAAAATTAAATTTAAATATATTGACAGTTATTTTGAAAGGAAAAGGAAAGAAAAAGAAATGCCATGCATATAGATACAAAAGCAGGTTTCTGGAAATTCAAGGAAACCTGCCACAGAATTAGGAGAAATATCTAAGATATTTTGGTATGTTCACATCCAAGGTAAAAAAAAAAAATATATATATATATATATATATATATATATATATATATATATGCATTTTTGTGTAACAGAATTTGCAAAAGCTGCTGAGAGGACAAATAGGTGTCAAATTAGCCACTCCATTTAACAGTAAGAAGGTTATTACCAACCCGAAGGATAGCTGCTTTGGTGGATTATTGGATGGGAATTCAAATTGCTGTGAGTTATGGAGTAAACAGGATGGACTTAGGAGTGGGAATGGGAGAGATCTGTGTGTTAATTGAGATACGTGTTTGGTCTTAAGGAGGGCTATCGTTAGGATAAATAGGATATTGTGAGTTTGAGTATTTGTTTGAAGGAAGATGAGGATATTCTCATGGTATCCTTTTTTTTTTTTCAATTTTCTCTGAGAGATATTTTAGCAGAGTGAAATTCTTTACTGAAGAGTTGATGTCATCCAAATGAGGAGCACATCAGTGAAATGTGAAATTTTAATATGTATTTTAACTGTATATTACTCCTTGTATTTATTTTCAGACTGTCCCTTTCCATCTGATTTTGTATGTACTTTTTAGATATTTTGTTCCAACTATTATATGTCTACAGGAGTGTCTACTGGCAAATTAGAGCCTTATATTCATTGTCTTAATGTTAGTGTTACAGAACTGATTTCCCATTGGATCCTAAGAAGGACCTTGGTGAAATTAAAAGAATAACCCTTAAAAATAGACCCAGAATGAAAAGCAAGAATGGATTTGAAGAAGAAACAAAAGTCAACTAGTCATTATTGGGAAAGAGGATAGCAAACTCAGAAATTCAAAGGGGATATATTTTGAGAGGAAAAGGTCTTACATTATCATGGTTATCATTAAAGAATGTGGCAAAACCCTTCACAGTGAACTGGGACTGCTCACAATTTGACATACTATTCTATGTTTGAGTTGTCTCATAGAACCACATGTTAAAATATGGGACCAATTTGGGCTTACAAATACTGCATTATATTTTAAAATGCCAACACATTCATTTAATACTCTTTGTCTTAGAGAAGATAGAAAAGTATTTTAACAAGTTACAAGAAAAGATGTAAACATTAATAATGATATATATATGCAATATGCATACATATTATATGTACATATGTATATGTAAATATGTTTATGTAAGGTGTGTATATGTACATATTAAATATATTATAAGCATGTTTTATATGTAGGCATAAGTGTGGGTGTGTCTCTGTATATATATTACATACATAATTATGTATATAATTATATATATACACAGATATAATTCTGAAAGAAAGAAAACTTGTGGTTGGATAAAAATAATATATTTTCACCCACAATAATAGTTTGAAGATAAATTTATCATACCAGGAAAAATAATATATATATTGACCAGATAATTATTATTTCTTTCTAGTTTTTGAGAATCAGTAGAAATACATACCAGTTAGTTTATTGTTAGAAAATCTGATGATTTATAATTTATAGTGTATAAAATTTTATACAAAAAGCTCTTGATTTCACATTGCTTACTCATTCTGTTTGTTCATTTGTTTGTTTTACACCACAGTGTTCTTCATCCTCTTTTTGTCGCTTTTGGCTTTGAATTATTGCTTGGTAGAGCTTACCACCTACCCAGGTGCCCTATGAAGAAAGCCTATGTCTTACTGCTCTTCTATATTTAGTTAAAATTTTTCCCTTTAAATCTCTTCCAATTGCATCTTTAATGCACTCAGCAAAATGTGATTGACTATTTTGACAGTTTATTTTGTTGTACTTATAGAAAGTTATCTATTTCTGAGAATTCCAACTTCCAGTTGTATTTCTGTTTAATGATTTGATGTATAGCATCTCTCTTTGACCCATGGCTAAAACATACTTTTCCATTAATTCTCAGTTGCTACAAATTTGGTTCTTAGTTCTGAAAAGCTATCATGTAGAATCTCATATCAGAAAACCAGACCTTAGGATTGCAGTAGTTGTGGGCTGGACAGAGAGGGCAAAATAATTTCTGGAATAGAAAATAACTCCCAGAAAGATGACTCTCTGTCCTTTCCAGAATGGACATGTTCCAAAACAATTTTGTGGTACTGAGTGTTGAATTTATTAAAGAATAGCACCACATTGAGGGTTTAACTGCTGGCAGTTTGGCAATCAAGAGTGGCAAGAGCTAGACCAGAATTAGTGAAAGGGACAACATGCAGTGAATTCTGTGTAGCTTCTATTCCTACCTCTATGTCCTCTCTGGTTGTAGAATTTTGATTTAATTATTGAATTAGCCAAGGATATAGACTAGTTAATAGCTACAGGGCAGGTCTTTCTGCCTACCTAGTAGTTGAGAGGGTTCTTCTGAATTTATTATTCTCTGTTGGCATTGAAGATGTGCATGCTTTCTGCCAGTTAAATAGAGCCATCTGTATACCTCTTTTCCAAACATCCTTTTTCTTCATCATTTAATCTTTGTCTTTTCAGCTTCCAACAAACCCGCCATGTCATTTGACACTGCCTTCAAGTCTGTGTATGTCTATACTTCAAGCAACTTCTTGCTGCATACAAAGTAAGTGACTAAAAAAGTGTTACTTAAAGACTTGGGGGAGGTTTTCCTTTCACCACTCTCCTTCTAGGTTACCCTTAAGTGTAGCTGTAGTGTGAATGTAGCTTGTTTTTGTGAGTACAAACATATGGAACCAATCTATCTATGAGCAAACTCAGGATTTTTTTTTTCCTCTTCTGATTGTTCATATAGAATTTTAAATAAGTAAATAGATGTAGGCTGAGAAACGTTGGGGTCCTGAGATAGGTGATTTGCAGACACTGGTATACACATTAATGCAATTTATTTGTGCCCTCTAAACATTCTCAGGACAAAGCAGATGTAACATCTTTATTAAAAAGAGATTGCTGCTAAGCCTACTTGACCTTATGTGTGGGTAGTTCACATTTTGTATTCTATAGCCATCAAAAGTTTGAGGACTTTGTTTCTTGTGCTTTTAATGTCATATCTAAGAATCCACAGCGAAATCGCAAAAGCACAGCAACAAATTTGAAGGACTTAATACTCAAATTTTAATCAATAGAATACATTGCATTAGTAGAATGAATGATAAAAGCCACATGTTCATCTGAATCAATACAGCAAAAGCATTTGACAAAACCAGGACTGTCATGATAAACACACCTAATAAACTGGAATAGAAGGTAATTTCCTCAGTCTGATAAAAAGAAGTTAAGAAAATCCCTCAACTAGCATCATGCTTAATGTTGAAAAATTGAAAGTCTTCCCTCTTAAGTTTAAGAAACTTTCAATTTTTCAGCATTGAGCATGATGCTACCTGAGGGTTTTTCTTAACTATAGAGAACAAACTGAAGATTGCTGGAGGGGTGGTGGGTGGGGGGATGGGGAAATAGGGTGATGGGCATTAAGGAGGGCACTTGATATAATGAGCACTGATATTATATGCAACTGATGAGTCAGTAAATGCTACCCTGAAATTAATAATACACTCTATGTTAACTAACTTAAATTTAAATAAAAAAACAAAAACAAAAAACAAAACAAAACAAAAAAAACAAGACAAAAGGATCACCTACCAGGTTCATTCAGAAGAGGATGCAACTCTTGGTCTTGGGGTTGTGAGATTAAGCCCCACATAGAGCATAGAGATTACTTTAAAAAAAAAAAAAGACAAAAGCAAAAGTAACTATATTAATTATAGTAAAAGAAGACTTCAGAATTGGGAAGTTTACTTGGGATAAAAGAGCATTGCATAATGATAAGTTTTAGTTTTTCAACAAGGAGAGAAAACCCTAAATATTTATGCATCTTACAAGAGAGTATCAATATTACGTGTGATAGAAACTGATCAAATAATGAGACAAAATAGTTAAATGCACTATTAACCAATATTATAATACTATAGCATTATTATAGTATTATAGTATAGTATTATTATAGTATTTTAGAGTTTACTACCTTATATCATGCTAAGTAATGACATAATATTATCCTTAATTGATTAAAATAATCATTTGAGTCACATATTATTGATTGATGTCTTCACTTTGCAGATAATTAGAAAGAGCCGACGAGAGCTTAAGTAGTAGGTCCCTGTCAGGTAGCTAGCAAGTCAGGCAAAGATGTGCTAACATCAGACTGCTATGCTATGGAAGAAATAATCTAGAAAAAACTCCTTTGGTAGAAATAATAGAAAAGACTGCCTGGCCTGAATCAGTGGCTCTCTAGTTAAAGAGAGGGCTTGTATGATAACCTTATAAGAAATAAGAGTAATTTGAGGAGTAAGTGTTATACACATGTTAAATCCTAACACATCCCTTACGTTTTTGAACATGGATAAATTTTGGAACATGGCCTGAGTTCTGTTATGCAGTGCATGAAAAAGTGTTCATTTGAGCATGTGTGCATGTGGGGATTCATTCAGTCCTGTCAAGTTGACTGTTAAAGGCTCTGGCAACATGTATAAATATGGAGTAGGTAATGGGATTACAGAGCTAAGGTGCAGGGTCAGCACTGGAAATAATGTTTTGAATTATCCCCACCTGTTACTAAATTTATGGAAGAAATTAACTTTTTAGAAGAGAAAAATAAAATAAAAGTAGAGGACTATGGTCAGCATCCTGTAGGAAAACAACACTTAAGAAGGGAAGGAAAGATGTGTAAACAGTATGGCCAAAGAGGGGGATGGCCTGTAAGGTTTAGAATTGGGAGCCATGGAAAGAGACTTGGAGAATGGAGAGAAAGGGTGCCTACAGTCAATGCTGCAGAGATGGAGAAAGCAAAAATAGAAATGACTGTTAGCTTGGTATTTAGCACTCCCAGTTGTCCAGAGTTAAGGAGAGAATGCAGGAAGAATCCTGTGAGAAAGTTCAAGCAATGTAAGCTACTATTTTGAGAAAACAGACTGTGAAAGGAAAGAGAAAATTCAGCCCCTGAAAGGAGGCTCAGATTAGAGCAACTTCAGCCTATTTACTTTATAATGGAAGGTTGGTGATTGTTACATAACTCATTCTAGGTCCCCTGTCTTAATTTATGTCCCCTGTCTTAATTTACATTATGGAAATGGGGAGGGAAAATTTCATATTCAGCACAATACTGGCAATGTGAAAAGACTACAAATTAGCTATAGCTGAATGTTAAGGAAATATTTAACTCAGCTGACCTTTGAGGAAGAAACAAAGGAACCCTACCTCTCTTTTTATTCCTGCCAAGTGGAATGCTGGAGCTTTTATGATACTTAATAAGAGTCTCTTCTACCAGAAACAATGACACTGCTTAAGTGACTGAAGCTATTGAACGGATTTCTAAGGCTTTCTTATGTAGGCACATCAAGGGGAAGCATGTAAAATTACATTATAGTAATACAGAATTGTAATCTTTGTAGAACCACAAAGGAAAAGAGAATGTTTATATTACAAATTGGTTCCACCTCTTTGAGCTTTAGGAACTGGTTTAAAGTGCCTTATTTACAAACATTTCAAATTTGTATTCTTAATCCTTTATGAATTCAGTGACTAGAAAAGCCATTAAAGTCATTATACTTCGATTCTGATGTTTGCTATCATGTTACAGTTTATACTTTCTAAACATACCAGCATTACTTATTTCTGCTTGCATATTGATATCATAGTTTTAAATAATATTTACTTCTGAAGGTATTGTTAAATATGTCTGTGTAATGCTAGACTCAGAACATACTAAAGTGTCCAGTAAGAGTAGAATATTTTAAATTTTTTCTCTATTAACAAAAACTCCAAATATTTCTGTGTATTTATCTAAAAGAATTAAAAGCAGGATCTCAAAGAGATGTTAGTATCCCCATGTTCATTGCAGCACTGTTCATGATAGCTAAGATGTAGAAATAACTTAAATGTCCCATCAGCGGATGAATGGATATATACATATACATGTGTGTGTGTGTGTGTGTGTGTGTGTGTGTGTGTGTTGGAATAATATTCAGCCTTAAAAAGGAAGAAAATTTCACCATATATGAAATTATGCGTGAACCTTGAGGACATTATGCTAGATGAGATAAGCCAGTCACAGAAGGACAAACAATATGATTCTGTTTATATGACACGCCTAAAATAGTCATATTTATAGAAACAGAGAGTAGGGTGGTAGTTGCCAGGAGATAGGGTGAGGGAAAAATGATAATCACTAATCAGCAGGTATAAAATTTTCATTATGCAAGATGAGTAAGTTCTAGAGACAGGCTGTACAACACTGTGCCTGCAGATAACAATACCATATTGAACACTTCAAAATCTGTTAAGACAGTAATCTTTTGATAAGTGTTTACACTACAATAAAATTCTAAAAAATAGGAAGTTCCCAGGGGTATGATGAAAATATTTCTTTTTTTTTTTTGTTTTGTTTTGTTTTGTTTTTTTTTTTGTTTGTTTTTTTAAATTTTTTTTTTTTTAAGATTTTATTTATTCTTTGACACAGAGAGAGAGATTACAAGTAGGCAGAGAGGCAGGCAGAGAGAGAGGAGAGAGGAGGAAACAGGCTCCCCACTGAGCAGAGAGCCCGATGTGGGCCTCGATCCCAGGACCCTGGGATCATGACCTGAGCCGAAGGCAGCGGCTTTAACCCACTGAGCCACCCAGGCGCCCTGATGAAAATATTTCAAAACTCAATTTCCATTTCCAGTAGAATATCTCCTTATCATAGGTAAATTAATTTCAACCTTGCCCAGAAAGTCATTTTTTCTCCCACAAAATAATTAACCCATCCTCTCTATTTTACCATACATTACATACGATCTTACTTTAAGTAAGACTATTACTTTATTGTCCTAGACATCACATAGGCATTCATTTTTAATATATCATCTCAATTAAATTACCCTGAACAGATCCCAGGTATGGTACTTCTGTTATCCCCATTTCCTCTCATCTTCTTTCAGCACTTTCATGATTTTATGCATATAACTAATACCCCAATAATCTTAGTGATAAAATAAAAGAAAGAAAAATCCTGATGCCATATTTGTTGTTTATGGTACTGTCTTGTTTTCAGGTGTTCTGGTTCTTAGAAACTTGATCACTTAGTATATTATTATTAGAGAATTAATAAGTATATTCTATGTAATTATCTAATTTCCCATAACATCCAAATATTTTTCACTATTGGCATTAACAGTGAGATATGGATATTAATAAGTATATTTATTTTAATATGAGTAAATTTACTGTATGTTAAAGCATGAAACTTTAGGAGAATAAAACTATAAAATCAACATTCTCTTCCAGAAAATTAAAAAATAATTATCAAGCAAAATGTAATCACCGTGGCATATATTTTTCATTATTGTTAAATCCAATTAATGGCATTTCCTAATTTACAAATTTCCTTTGATTTAATTTGATTTGACAGATATCAATTTATCTGTTTATTTGACAAACATTTATTGTGTGTAAGATAAAGTACTAGTTACTGTGGAAGACAAAATCAATTCAAGGAAAGATGTTTTCTTCGGTTTAGTAAAAAATAGTGTATTTTTACATAAGTAAGTTTTAAAGAATACTTGATTCACTAAAGAGATGTTTGTAATATCAATGAAGAGTTAGAGGAATATAAAACTTCATTTGCCCGAGGAAGCTCTTGACAGTGTAACCAGTGAACTTCCACGTTGCTAAATCCCTAGTCAATACCTGTTTCTCTTCATCATGAACTAAACAGCAGCATCTGGCACCTTCAAGGACTTCCATTGCACTATACTGTCTTCATTCTCTTCCTAACGTGCTGATGGCCTCTTCTCAATTGCCTTTGCTCTTTCTTCTTCATCTTCACAAACTCTGCATTATAGTTTCCTAAGCCTAGAATGTCTTTTCTGCAGTATCTCCTGTCTTTAAGACTATGCATATGTGGAGCACTTCCAAAGTTACATCTCCAGGCAGGACCTCTTGCTGAACTGTAGTTCTGTATATTCAACTGTCTTTTAGTTATTTCTCCTTGTATATCTAAAGGCATCTCAAATGTAGCATGTATGGAACTGCTCTCATGATTTTATTTTCCTCCCCAAACTGGTTCCTCTTTCAATATAAGAAATTCAATTAGTAGGGTGCCTGGGTGGCTCAGTAGGTTAAACCTCTGCCGTCAGCTCAGGTCATGATCTCAGGGTCCTGGGATCGAGTCCCACATTGGGCTCTCTGCTCAGCAGGGAGCCTGCTTCCTCTCTCTCTGCCTGCCTCTCTGCTTACTTGTGATCTCTCTCTCTGTCAAATAAATAAATAAAATCTTTAAGAAAAAGAAAAATTCAATTAGTAAATGTTAACTTCCTTCCTCTAGTTGCTGAGAACCAAATCCTCAGAAACATCTTTGACCTTTCTTGTTCTTTGTTCCCTCACCATATTCAATTCTACTGTCATTCATTCAAAATATGGTAAAAAAATTATCCTGTCCTTTCACCATGTTTATTGTTATACCTTAATCTAAGCCATCATCATTTCTCAGTGGAATTACTGCAATGGCCTTTTATTTTTTATGAAAATAATACAAAATATTTTAGCCAGCGAATGAGATAAGAAAATAAACTAAGTGTATAAAGATGAAAAGAAAACAATAAATAAAATGGTTTTCATTTAAGCTGATACCTCCATGTTGTATTCAATCTTCAGGAATCTGCTAAACCTCTTTTTTTCCCCAAAACAAAAACCTAGAGCTAAGAAGCAAGGTTACTAGGGTTACATATATCGTGTTAGTATGTACAAGGAATTGTATTTTTGTATTCTTGCAAGAAACAATCCATTACTTAAGAAAGCAATTTGTGATACATCAAGAATTATAATACACTTTGAAATAAATTGAAAAAAGGAAGACCTGTAACATTGTAAATTACAGAACATTGCTGAGAGATGTTAAAGAAGATGCAGACACTTGGGAAATATATTATGTGCATGGATTGGAGGTCTCAATAATTTTTTTTAAGTTTATTTATTTATTTATTTATTTGACAGAGAGAAACACAGCAAGAAAGGGAACACAAGCAGGGGGAGTGGGAGAGGGAGAAGCAGGCTTCCTGCTGAGCGGGGAGCCCGATGCAGGGCTTGATCCCAGGACCCAGGATCATGACCTGAGCTGAAGGCAGACACTTAACAACTGAGCCACCCAGGTGCCCCTGGAGGTCTCAATAATTTTAAGGTGCCAGTTCTTTTTAAATATATGTAGAGATTTAATGCAATTACTATCAAAATTCTAGCGTCCTTTTTTGGTAGAAACTGACAAACTGAATTTAAAATTCAAAGAACCAATAAAACAAAGAAGCAACTCACAGAATCACAGAAGATATTCGCAAATGATACTACAGGCAAAGGGCTGATATCCAAGACCTATAAAGAACTTCTCAAACTCAACACCCAAAAAACAGATAATCAACTCAAAAAATGGGCAGAAGACATGAACAGACACTTCTCCAATGAAGACATACAAATGGCTAACAGACACATGAAAAAATGTTCATCATCATAAGCCATTAGGAAAATTCAAATCAAAACCACAGTAAGATACCACCTTACACCAGTTAGAATGGCCAAAATCAATAGGAGAGGAAACAACAAATGTTGGCAAGGATATGGAGAAAGGGGAACCCTCTTACACTGTTGGTGAGAATGCAATTTGGTATAGCCATTTTGGAAAGCAGTGTGGAGATTCCTCAAAAAATTAAAAGTAGAGCTACCCTATGACCCAGCAATTGCACTATTGGGTATTTACTCCAAAATACAGACCTAGTGAAAAGAAGGACTATATGTACCCCAATGATCATAGCAGCAATGTCCGCAATTGCCAAAGTGTGGAAAGAGCTAAGATGCCCTGCAAAAGAAGAATGGATAAAGAAGATGTGGTCCATATATACAATGGAATATTACTCAGCCATCAGAAAAGATGAATACCCAACTTTTGCATCAGCATGGATGGGACTGGTGGAGATTATGCTGAGTGAAGTAAGTCAAGCAGAGAAAGCCAATTATCATATGGTTTCACTTACTTGTGGAATATAAGGAATAACATGGGGGACATTAGGAGAAGGAAAGGAAAAGTGAAGCAGGGGGAATCAGAGGGAGAGACGAACCATGAGAGATTATGGACTCTGAGAAACAAACTGAGGGTTTTAGAGGGGAGGGAGTGAGGGGATGGGTGAGCCTGGTGGTGGTTATTAAGGAGGGCATGTATTGCATGGAGCACTGGGTATTATACATAAACAATGAATCTTGGAACACTACATTAAAAACTAATGATGTATGGTGACTAACATAATACAATTAAAAAAAAGAAAAAAATTCAAAGATCCTAGAATTAATCAAAAACAGTATTGAAAAGAAATTATAATATCTGGCTTCAAAAATTGAATAAATATAAGTAGGTCATTATGGTCCTAGCATTAGGATAGATATATAAAACAAAGGAAAGATTAATAGTCCAGAAATATTTTTGATATAAGTCCATGAAAGGATGCTCAATATCATTAGTTATTAGGAAAATGCAAAATAAAAGCATAATCAGACATACCTGCATATCCACTAGAATGGCTAACATTAAAAATAATGACAAAATGAGGTATTAGAGAGGATGACTAGAAACTGGAACTTACATACGTCACTGGTGGAAAGGTAAAATAATAATATAGACATTATACCAAATGTGGTAAATCTTATCTCCATGATAAGAGAAAAAATTAAAAATCACTTATTTATGGAGGGGGTAGTAGAACAATGCACAGTTACTCTCTTTCCTGAGTATATGCTAAGTTTTCAACTCACTATCATAGTGTAATCTGTATGGACCTTTAACATGTTGATATTCCACAGAGCATCACATGATTTTACAGTATCAATAATAACATACTAATCAGAACTGGTTAACCAGAAGTGACAGTTTAGATGCATGTCCTAGTAAGACCCATGTTTGCAAGGAGATCTGCAAAAAGAGGCCTTACCTAGTTGTGGCGATTTCAGGAGTTCAATGATCAGTCAATGAACAATGAAATATTTCTCTAAGATGAAAAAGAAAATAAACAAGATATTTCACTTTACACGCCCTTACTGCTAAGACAGACGCCCAGTGTTGTCTTTTCCAGAAAAGACATCCCTTTGCACATCATCTGCACCCTTAGTTTAGCTCTAATTGGCATTTATTAATGCTGTTTCTTCTCTCAAGTATTATCTATTTCTTACAAAAGGTGATCCTTTAAATAAAGTAAAAAAAAATAAAAACCACCTCTTTTTCCCCATACAAAAACACAAAAATCTTGAGGAAAACCTCTTGGAGTGCCTGGATGGCTCAGTTGGTTAAGCATCTGCCTTCGGCTTAGGTCATGATCCCAGGGTCCTAGGATCTAGTCCCGGCTCAGTGGGGAGCCTGCTTCTTGCCTACCCCCTGCTTATGCTATCTTTCTCTCTCACTCACTCAAATAAATGAAATCTAAAACAAATAAAATTTAAAAATTAATTTTAATTATAAATTGTGAATTTCCAAATTTCATAATCTCATAAGTCTAAATTTGAAACAATAATAGAAATTCAACAATTGGGGCACCTGGGTGGCTCAGGGGGTTAAGCCTCTGCTTTCAGCTCCAGTCATGATCTCAGGGTCCTGGGATCGAGCCCCACATCAGGCTCCCTGCTCAGCAGGGAGCCTGCTTCCTCCTCTCTCTCTGCCTGCCTCTCTGCCTGCTTGTCATCTCTCTCTCTGTGTCAAATAAATAAATAAAATTTAAAAAAAAATTCAACTATTACCTAGCCTAAAAGCTAACTTCTTATTACATATAGCTATTATAACATTGAACAGTGTTGTATATAACGTGGCTATTATACCAGCTAACTCTTTATTATTATATGCTCATTTTACTCAGTTTCTACACTCCATCCCATGAATATCATGAATGGAACTATTAGAGCCATGTCACTTTATAAAGGACATATGTCATGCAGTTTAAAAATATATAACTTCCAAAAAATAATATTCTTATTCTTCTTTATATTTTAAGACATTTTAAAATATTGCAGAAAGTATAATTTTTAAGAGGTTCTGACATGAACTTTCCACTTTTTTCTATTCCCCTCTGTGGGTCTTACAAAGTCTGGGTTTCTCAAAAATCTATATTCCTCTGTATGTATGCATTTTGGAAATATATGTCCCTAGAATACTTGAGTCCATGCCCACTTTTCTAGCAGTGTTTACTTTTACTGAAAGTTTGGGAAAAATACATTATTTTAATATTAAAAATCCACATGTATTATTTAAGGTAATTACATCAATGTTAAAATAAAATATGCAACTTCAAATATATTTTACACTTACCAATATTACTTTGAGCTACAGCCCCAGACCCCAGAGGAACAAGTTCACTCTCCTCATTATACATCTAAAATCAAAGTTTCTTTTTTTTAGAGATTTTATTTATTTATTTATTTATTTGAGAGAGAGTGTGCACACAAAAGAGCAAGAGCAGAGAGGGGGCAGAGGGAGAAGCTAACTTCCCCCTGAGCAGGGAGCCTGACAGGGGGCTCCATCCCAGGGTCCTGGGATCAGGACCTCTGCCAAAGGCAGACACTTAACTGACTGAGCCACCCAGGTGTCCCTAAAATGAAAGTTTTTAAAGCAAATTTTAGATAAGCCTCTAGTAGGTATAGAAACCCAGTACTTCATGTTATTTCTCCTTTTTTGAAGAAAAAAAAGTATTATGATGTGACTCCATAGCTTATGATGTATGTTTATTATCGAGACCTGTATGTCACATCCAATTTCTTAAATACTAAATTTCCATAAAGTTATTAATGCTTGTGAAGGCAACTTTTGAGGTGCCCCTTTGTGTTTACACCCATATGTAACCCCTCCCCTTGAGTGTAGGAATTAGTGTAAATTTTCTGAAGACAGAATAAAGCAAAAGTAAGGTAGTATACATACATTTGTTGGTGTGTGTATGTGTATAGTGGTGATAGCATGAAAAAAATGTTGAGGGGTTGGAGGGTCACGGTCATAGTAATAAAAGCTGCACAAGTTACATGCGTTTTATACAAAAAGCTATAATATACAAGATTTTATTTTCAATTTTTTTTCTTTCTTTTTTTTATTTATTTGACAGAGAGATCAGATCATAAGTAGGCAGAGAGGCAGACAGAGAGAGAGAGGAGGAAGCAGGCTTCCCGCTGAGCAGGGAGCCCAATGTGGGGCTCGATCCCAGGACCCTGGGATCATGACCTGAGCCGAAGGCAGAGGCTTTAACCCACTGAGCCACCCAGGCGCCCTCAATTTTTTTTTCTTTTTGAAATATGGTTGCATTGCTATGTCTCTTAGGTAATTTTCAAGCATTTCCTGTTCCTTGTTCTATAAATCTTCTCCTGCCAAAGGGATCAATTGGGATTAGAGGTTTATCCCATGGCTAAAATACAAAGCAAAAAGGCCAAGAGTAGAGTAATCTTACCTTTCAGACAAATACACTTGAGCAGCAGCAACAGCAGCAGCAGCAGGTGTCTCTCCTTGGTGAGCTTTCCTCCACCTGGATATGTTCTAGTATTTAAAGGAACAGTATCTGTTTTAACAAAACATAGCCCTGATGCAAGCTAACTACCTATCTTGTGCTATTGCAAAGAAATATTGATCCATTCTCCTGTTGTAGGAAAACTGGCTGTTTTAGACATATTGAGAGATAGGTGGATTTCCAGCTTGATGCCTTTCCAAGGTTTTTAAGTGGTGGTTTTTGCTATAAAAGAGAATAACAATACTGTTTGTTTAAACAGAACATCTGTTACAAGCTCAAATAATTTGTCACTGTGGCAATATTATCAGCTTTCATTTTTAATATAAAAACTGTTAAATACAGTTATTTTAATTGTTATACTTATATTGATAAGTATAAGGACACTTTTGCAATCAGATAAATGGTTTGAGAAAAGAATGTTCTTACACAGTAATAGAACAGCAAACAGATTTTCTATGGGAGCTTTCATAGGCACATATTAATTTTATTATGAGCTTGACATAAATGGACTTTGTAGTACTCACTGGATTCACAAACTCTAATTATATAACCCAATAATAAAGACTCAGTAAACCTTCTATTAAATGTATATTAATATGCTTAAAACCCCATACTACCATTTAATAATGTCAAAGGTTTAACAAAATGCTAAATTAAAATTCACAGCATTAAATGCTTTTTCAGTTATTAAAGGCCTATTTTGATTCCGATGTGAGAAAGTCAAAATAATGACAATCTTAGGCAAAATGTATATTAAGCTAAATCTTTTTTTTTTTTTTTTTAAAGATTTTATTTATTTATTTGACACACAGAGAGAGATTACAAGTAGGCAGAGAGGCAGGCAGAGAGAGAGGAGGAAGCAGGCTCCCCGCCGAGCAGAGAGCCCGATGCGGGCCTCGATCCCAGGACCCTGAGATCATGACCTGAGCCGAAGGCAGAGGCTTTAACCCTCTGAGCCACCCAGGCGCCCTATTAAGCTAAATCTTTACTGATTAGCTTTTCAATGTAATTCCCTGTAAACTAGGTTTTCTTAGAAACCAAGACTTCACATGAATTATGCCACAAAATTTCTCTGGATATACTGTTTCTAGACTTTGTTCAGGATTTTATTTCCATCATCCCCACCAATATTATCCTTCTGCTATGAAGACTATTTATGTCCCCTAAAAATTAATGTATTTTTATTAATAACTCAAAATATTTAATGCCTCATTTTCTCTCTAAAAATAGCAAAATCAAAAACATATTAACGATAGCACCTTGCATAATAGTTTCACATACATAATCTCCTTTAATTCTCAGAGCAACTCTTTAAGGTTGGCATCCTATTTTTTTAAAAATAGGCATCCTATTTTTTTAAAGATTTTATTTATTTATTTGTCAGAGAGAGCACAAGCAGGGGGAATGGCAGGCAGTGTAGGCAGAGGGAGAAGCAGGCTCCCCACTGAGCAAGGAGCCTGATGCAGGACTGGATTCCAGGACCCTGAGATCATGATCTGAGCCAAAGGCAGCCATTTAACCAACTGAGCCACCCAGGCATCCCAACTAGCATCCTATTTTTATAAATGAGGAAAATGTGGGCTTTAGTGACTTGCTAAGGTTCATACACTCAATGAGTAAAAAATCTAGGATTCACATATGGGTTTTCTGATTCTTTCCCTGGTGTGCTTTTTCACTGGAGCATGGAAACATTCAGATGAAATAACAATGTGTTGTTAACGTTTAAGATTAAATTATGAATGAGAAGTAAAAATTAGCATGGAAGATGAGGTTGAAAGTTTAAAAATAAGTAAAATGTTTCTGATTTCTAATAAACTAAAGATGACATACTACAAAAGTGACATTAGTGATTGATATAATGCTTAATATTTGTATGTATTTATCCTATGTATGTACTTTATATATTTTCAAAACTTACTGAGAACAAATTTTAAACCTAATAAAATATTTTCATGTTTTATCATGCTTTGAAGATACTTTCAGTTTGCTATCCAAAACTTTTCTCAGTTCCTTTTTCTAAGTTCCTTCAATATAAACTGGAAAGTGAAAAGCTCACTTTCTCAGTTTTCCTTGCTTCTCATGGTAATCAATCCATGAGAAGTGACTGGAAGCTGGCTAGGAGTAGTTTGGAGAACTTTTAACATCCTTATGAAAAGAGATAACAGTAATTGAAGTAGCCCTTCCCAGATTTTCCACGTTCCTCTCTTGAAGGTGAATGGGGTTCCTGGAGTTGTATTAGCCATCTTGGCAACTATGTAAGAAATACTGAAAGAATTAGGTACATCAGGGGCGCCTGGGTGGCTCAGCAGGTTAAAGCCTCTGCCTTCGGCTCCAGTCATGATCTCAGGGTCCTGGGATCAAGACCCGCATCCGGCTCCCTGCTTAGCAGGGAGGCTGCTTCCTCCTCTCTCTGCCTGCCTCTCTGCCTACTTGTGATCTCTCTCTGTGTGTCAAATAAATAAATAAAAATTTTTTTAAAAAGTATTAGGTACATCAGCTTTGATGTTGTTGAACCATGAAACCAACACAAGCAGTGCTATCTACTATCAAACTACTTATTACATCAGAAAAATAAAATCCTATATCTGTAATATAATTATTGGGTTTTCCATCTTAATTTTACCTCAGTGAAACTGGGGAAAAAGTTGGATTTTTCTTTATTTACCAGGGAATGTACTCTTAATTGTTACAACTGTTCTTGAGCAAACATACTTTACGTAGTAACTGGGAGAAATCATGGTATCTCATTATGGCCCTTTTACAAACAGATGCATGGGCAAACCATAAGCTTCTCAATCACAATTATAATGAAGGAAATAGAGCAATTATTTAGTGCTTAGAATATATCTTCATTATTATGAATAGACATTATGAAAATACACATAGGAACTTATCTTAGGGGGAAAATTATGTAGAAAAACAGTATTTTTTTCTACTTCCCAAAAGAACGCTTTCCCGGGACAACATCTGATACTGTGCCTTGGTTTCAACTACCCACTTTATACTTGGAGATTCAAACAGGTAGAATTGTAGTTCCAAATCATATTCCTATCCATTTGGTACAACCAACTCAACTTCTCTCAAAGCCCTATTTTATTATTATGTTTCACAAAATTATTTTTGTCCATATAATAAGTCACTTTTACCTCTATACTATACACCATTTAATCCAACTCCAATCATATTCATTTTATTTCATTTTATTTCCAAAATGTCTCTTAATATCCCAATCTCCTACTCATTTCTACTGATATTTTAATCCATCATCTTACCTAGATGACTAAAATAGTAGTACAAGAAGGAATTTCCCTACTTGCAGTCTTTCCATGTTATATACTGCCTCCTCTTTCCTTGATCATACCTTTTTCTTTTTTGGTTGAAAACATTTCAGTAGCTTCCTACTGGCAAGCAAACCCCTTACAGCCAACAAACCATTTACAATATGGCTGTATCTATATTCAGCTTCATGTCTTATTCTTTCCCTAACCAAAAGTACACTTTGCACAGAGAAAACTACATGTGCTTTGATGAAAACAGTTATCTTTTCTGCCTTTCTTGAGTTGCTCATATTTAAGTATCCTTCTGCTTGCTTCCACCTGTTATATCCCATTCATCATGTAAGACCTAGGCCAAAGTGTGACATTCAGTGATAGAACTTCCTGATTTGATAAGATAGAAACTGCCGCATAAGATTCTGCCGTGATGTCATTGGAAGAAATGCCTGAGTGAGCTTGCTGCAAAGGACAGAAGGCAGGAGTTATTATGTTATATCTGAATGCATTTTATCGTCAAGTTTCACTGTAGTGATTTCTTCTGCCCTCGTAAAAATGTGAGCGTATTTGTAACATGCTACTCCATATGTTATATTTTAATTATTATGTTTATCACCTCTGAGAGCATCTTGGAAGAAAAGGACAGTCTCGTATACTTTAAATACAGTGTCTGAAAAAATGTGGATCCACAGTCATTGTATTAAAATGACCAAAAAAGGTCCATAAGACTAAAATTGAGATAGAATGATTGATACTGTGGTTGCTTATCTCACTAAGCAATTCTTACTGTTGTAACTATTATTAAGACTATTGAGTATAGGGTGACTGGGTGGCTCAGTGGGTTAAGCGTCTGCCATCGGCTCAGGTCATGATCCTGGGGTCCTGGGATCGAGCCCCACATCGGGCTCCCTGCTCAGTGGGTAGCCTGCTTCTCCCTTTGCCTCTCTCTCTGTCTCTCATGAATAAATATATAAAGTCTTTAAAAAAGACTATTGAGTATAAAATCACAGTACACAAAGCATTTTAAGAGATTATTCATGATTTTTCATCTATTATGGTTCTTTTCTCTCAACACCAATTTAACTTATTATAATATTATTTTTTGAACAGAAAATAAAAATATATACTGGAATACTACCTGGCACTAAACTTAATGATGTGGAGGATATGGCAATAAGCAAATTACATTTCCAGACATCAGTTGTACTTCTACAGAGGTACACCTAATAGAGCTTTATTAAAAATATATACTTTCCCCAAAGAATTTTTCTGCAAGGTTTAGTATGTGTCATTTTAAAAGGTTGAAAATGTAAGTTTGAGAAGAGATGGCCTGACCAGAAAGATATGGGAAGAAATGATGTTTGCCTTCTCATGCCTGGAAAATGAGAATTTGGACATTTGCTCAGCCTTAGAAATGAAAGCTACATGTAAGCACCACACAACCCTGTATCACCTGTTTGAAATAATTTAGGTCAACTGTTGTCACCATCTAGTGGTATGCAGAAAAATTCTAGATACATTATGAGTTCAGTTCCTTTGTAGGTACTTTATATTTTGTTTGAGGGTTTGTTTTGTTGGGCTTTGTTTGACAACTTTTGTTTGGTTATTTGGTTTTGGTTCTTTGGCTATATGCTTGGTATGATTTTTTTTTTTCCTACACCCTTCTCTGTGGTCATTGGATGCTTTTCATGAACCTGACATATATTTTCCTGGTAATCGAACTCTTGGTGAACTTAATATATATTATACTGGACTCTTTATCCTCTATAACATCATTTTCCAATCTGTCTTTTGTTTTGAGGGCCAGTATTTATATGGGGATTTAATAGATTCCATGTAAAAAATATTCCGTGACCAAATATATTTTAGGAAACTTGGGTTATAAACATGAATGAATTTACTGTGGGATATTTTAAATATGTAAGAGGCCTATATAGTTCTTGAATTTTGGGGGGAGGTATACTATGAAGAATTTTCAGCCTTACTTGAATATTACTTTTTTAAAAATTTTCCTCATGAGCTCTTTAAATTCATTTTCATGGGACTTTTTTTGTTCAGTTTTTTTTCCCCCAGCCATCATTATTAAGAGCTTTTTTACTTGCCTCCTGTGTCACTTGGACAGATGTCCATCACTGTGTTATCATTTGAACACTTCTTGCTTTCTCACATTACAAAAGGCTTTAGACTCATCCTGTGTGTTTTCTGCCTCTGTCTTAAGATCAGCCCTTTCTCCAATGCGTTCTGGTAGCTTGTAGGGGAATGTGGTACTTAGAACCAAGATCTGAACACTGGCTGTGCCTTTTTGCTTCTAGGGTGTTCTAGTTTTAGGCTCTCTTAGCTGACAGAGCAAATATATGTTTGTATAATAACCTGTATTTAAATATCCATAAATTAAAATACAGGGAAATTGTATCCTTATTAAGCTAAACATAAATTCAATCTCAGATCCATTACCATGTGAATTAATCTAGCCTCTTCCCTTTGTTTATCTATAATCTCACATTCCAAATGTGAGAAACCTTGCTTCAGTCATCCACTATCCATTTCCTTAATTGTTCACTCTAAGTATACATGTTTGGGTCCAGAACTGACAATTCATATCCCACTAAGAAACAACTTTATCAGTGAGAGTTTGGCACTGAAGATATTTCCCTTTGCCTTTATTCTTTCATATGCCACTCATCTTCAAAGTTAGTTAGGTTATTACCTCCTCCCACACAGACACGCACACTTGAGTGAACTTGTCCCTTACATTTGTCATGCAGTAATATAATTTTCCATCATTTTGCATTCCATCCTGGGATCTTCCGAAGTCCTAAAAAATTATTTATTTTAATTTGCATATATCAGGTTTCACTGTTTCTGTTGTAATTCACTATGGTGTTATAAATTTCTTAGTACTGACAAATATATAATATTATTATCAATTACTACAGCATCATACAGAGTAGTTTCATGATCCCACAACATTTCTTGTGCTTTATTTATCTAATCTCCCTCTTCTTTGGAACTCTGATCATCATCAATCTCTTTCTATTTCTATAGTTTTATTTCCCAGAGTTCCATACAATTTGCTTGTGTAACCTTTTCAGAGAGGATTCTTTCACCTACCATGCATTTAGGACTCATCCATATGTTTGTGTGGATTGACAGTGCATACCTATATCTCCTTCTATAGTACCTCTGTGTATGGATATAACAATGTTTATATATGCATTCACTTAGTGAAGGCTAGCTTGCTTGCTTCCAGTGTGGAGTGATGATGAATAAAACTACCATCAATATTTATGTGCAGGGCGCCTGGGTGGTTCAGTGGGTTAAAGCCTCTGCTTTCGGCTCAGGTCATGATCTCAGGGTTCTGGGATCGAGGCCTGCATCGGGCTCTCTGCTCAGTGGGGAGCCTGCTTCCCCCACCCCCCCTGCCTGCCTCTCTGCCTCCTTGTGATCTCTCTCCCTCTGTGAAATAAATAAATAAAATCTTAAAAAAAAATTTATGTGCAGATTTGTGTGAACATATAGTTTCAAAAATTGGCTGAATTCCTAAGGGCATAGTTATTGGAGCTTTTAGCAAGGTTATGTTCAGCTACGGAAGAAACCACCAAACTGTCTTCCCAAATGGTTATATACCATGAATGAGATTTCCTGTTGCTCTTCATCTTCATCAGCAATTGGTATTATTAGTTTGTTAGATTTTTGTTTTTGTGACAATTATGTAGTGGTATCTCATTTTTATTTTAACCTGTGTTTCTGTAGTGACAAATAGTGTTGAGCATACTTTTGTATGTCTGTTTGCCATATGTAAATGTTTTCTGATGAGATGTCTGGCCACATGTTAATGGGTTTTTAAATTGGTTTGTTGTCTTATAATTGAATTTTAAGAGCTTTTTATATTTTGGGTACATGTCTTTTTCAAATAAGTGTTTTGCAGATATATTCTCTCAGCTTGTAACTTGTTTTATCATTCTCTTAACAGTATTTCTCATAGAGGATAACTATTAAATTTTAATAAATCTAACATATCAGTTGTTTTCTTTCATGGATCTTTTGGTGTTATATCCTAAAATTTATTATCACAACCGAAGTACATAGATATGTTCCTATTCCGGACATTTTATAGCTTTTCATTTCTGGGTCCATGTCCCATTGTGAGTTAATTTTGATGTAGTAAAGTCTATGTAGTACCAAGTTTTTGCATATGGGTGTCCAGTAATTTCAGCACTGTTTTTTGAAAAGACTATTCTTTCTTCATTGATAGTTAGCAGTAGTTTAGAGTGATAGTTCTGTCATTGATGGATTGAATGAATGTAAGGCATTCGGTATTCATTTAACTGGGCTTGTTAATGCTATTTTTAATAAGATAATCATAGTAAGTGTCTCAGTGTGAAAACACTTGGAAAAAAGTCAATGATGAGAGACTCAAGTGATTTCATAGATGTCATATTTGCTGGAGCTTTAAAAATTAAGTAGAATTGAATTGAGCAACAGTTGGCACTCAAGGGGTAGATATTAAATTTTCAATATTTCTTATTTTGTGTTCTTTGCTCTAAAATTTTCATTTTGTCTCTTGCACTTGTGATGGTTAATTTATTAGTTAGAAAATTTATGGAATATTTTTTAACTGAGGGAATTTACAGTCTCCTTTTATATTTGAGTATAGTTAGAGGTAAGGTTCTTACCAGCAAAATTTGGAAACTAGCTGAAATCAATGATATCAAACATTAGAGATCATATCTAACACCAAAGTCATACAGCGTGTTTGATCCAGATCACAGCTTTTAAGAACTAATGTAAATTTCAAACAACAACAACAACAAAAAACAAACAGACAGACTGTGTATTCTTGTCAGCAGTTGTTTAGAAGTCCTGTTCCTGAATTAAGATGTCATAATTCTTGCAATTTTAACATGGAAAAATTAACTGAAAAGTAGTTTTACTATAAAAAAACCTATCCTCATTTAAACATTTTATGTCAATATTAATGTAAAACCTCTAGTTCCCAAATTTTCTTATATGAACTTTTGTGAGCAATTTACATTGGCTTCTGCATGGAGTCAGTGCTTTTGGAATGGCTGTGAAAGTGTCTGTCTGACCAATGTTGTCTAACACTATTAAATATAAACATTTTTTAGTTCTTGCAAATTGCTGATAGAGGGACAAAATGTGACTTACATCATTAAAGTTTATTACAGATGAGTGGATTAAGACCTAAACATAAAAAAACAGAAGTATTATGAAACTGATAGGCCAGAAGGGTGAATTCCAATTTGATTAGATTCAAAAAGTCTATTTCCTTGTTTTAAAATAAACTATTTTTTCTGAGTATAAAAAAATGAATACCAAAAAAAGGTAATAAGTACTAAATTCATATGCTTTCAAGATGTTGAACAGAGAAATAAGAACAGGAAATAATTGAAAATCTCATCACAATGGCAAAACACAATTTATATGCCAATGAAATATAAATGTTTGCATACATATATATGAATACACATATGCGAACATACATAAGTTTATTGGAAATAAACACATAATGTCAATTGTGTTTACATATATGCTCATACATGCAAGTGCTTATTGTTCATGCATATGTATATGCAAACATGTGTAACGCACATAAATATATGCATGTACTTTTACCCAAATGGAATTGTACACACACACACATACACACACACAATGTGTACTATTTTTCTACTAACATTGCATAAAGCAATTGTTATTCTGGGACAGTTCTTCTTACAAAATTTTCTCTCTTTATGGCAGACTACACACACTGAAATCCTCCTGTCATTTAAATTAAATGTATGAGTACCAAATATAACAGTACTCAAAATATTCAAAATCTCTATTTGAACCTCTATATTCAAAATATTCAAAATCTCTATATTCTAAAATGTAAAAATGAACTCGAGAATAAGTAAGGTAGCTTCTTTGCTGTGAGGGAAAAACATAAGCTTTGAAAAGTTATCTGGCTCTCCTATGAATCATTACCAGTACAAGCAGACTGAGGGTGTTGTGTTTAAAGACAGGATGTCAAGGGGCGCAATATGAAATTGGGTAAGGAGGCCTTGGAGCCATGCAGTGTGAAAAAATATCCCTCCAAAAATGTCTGGAACAGTAAGGCCTACGTGCTTAAAGAAGGTGTATACTGTAAATTAAATCCTGCCCTGCATAGACAAAGGTCAAAGAAACTTCTTATGACATCACTGTTTAATGCAAGAAAACAGTCTCTGCTGATAATTTGAGGCAACTGGATAGTTTTGAATTCTTGTGGACCTGAACTGACACTATGTGTACGTGTTCAAACTAGGTATACTATATTAATATCGATTTAAAGTGACCCCAGACTTCTGATATGAGCAAATAGAAAATTTATTGGGAAGGGTAAAAAAAAATCATACCTTTAACTGAGACCTCTAAGAATCTTTAAAAGTTGGGACACCTGGGTGGCTCAGTGGGTTAAGCCTCTGCCTTCAGCTCAGGTCATGATCCCAGGGTCCTGGGATCGAGTCCCACATCTGGCTTCTTGCTCGGCGGGGAGCCTGCTTCTCCCTCTGTGTCTACCTGCCACTCTGCCTGCTTGTGCGCTCTCTCTCTCTCTCTCTCTGACAAAAAAAATAAATAAAATCTTAAAAAAAAAAGAATCCTTAAAAGTCAAATTTATTTTTTCTTTCTTTTTTAATTTTTTCAGTGATCCAAGATTAAAAAAGTCAAATTTAAACAAATATAAGCTCAAAGATAGTAAAATTTCTCTGTAAACTGAATGTTGGCACTGGAACATGACTTCCCAACAATCATGGTGCCCAGGGTGAAAGCTCTAACTAATCAGAATATACTTTGATTCCTTTTTTTCTCAAGGCTTCTCTATAGTCCTTAAGTATCAGTCAATTCTATTTCAAGAGACAACTTGTTATTGATACTCCTTTGAGGGTCTTTATTTATTCCCCCCAAGCAGTCTCTGTCTGTATTTGATAGGTAGTCTCTTAGTGCTTCACCACTGTCTCTCACCTGTACCATTTTTTACAACATTCCTCAGTTCTCTACTTATGGGGATGGCATTCTTATTCTCCCACAGACTGTTTATTATTATGGTGTTTGATTAAGAGATTCATTCAGTCTACAAAATATTAAATTCAAGTGCAAACTAAAATAAATGAGAATTTATTTTCTAACATGCTGGAGATTTTAAAGTAAGTCAACTTGAAACATGATAGGATTAGCAATTTAGCAGTTTAAGACAGCTACTAAAGACCCAGATTCTTTTCTTCCTTCCAATCTGCTAACTCCACTGATAAATTTTGTTCTCGAAGGTTTCCTTTTGTTTAGGTCACATGCTTGCCTTTAAATCCATCACCCATAAGAGACACGGTTCCACTAAAAGCAGGCGAATCATGATTTACGTGTAAACTGCAAGTATAGTCATCTGCCTATAAATAATGTAGTGGCAGAGTAATATAGAACTAAATAAAATCAGTTTATGTTGTTGATTAACAAGGATGTTGTTTAGGTACCCAAGCTAGGTTGGGTGCATAGTTAAAACAACTAGCTTAATTGTTAGGTCGAATGAAACTTAAACATGCTTTTATTAAATTTAAAATAGTGGAATATAATATGTTAAAAGTTATGGAATATGTCTCATGTTATCATTATTATTTTCATCAGTTTCTGCTATTACATAATTCATGTTGTGAGGAGAATGTTTATATGCAAAATTTTACCTGAAACTCTGATTATTTCCTTAGATTCCTTCCTAGAAGGCTAATTTCTATTTCAAATTGAATTTAAATGTTTGGTCCTTGATATCATGTGAAATTGTTTTTCCAGTGATATTGAAATAATCTGTTTTTTTACCACCAATGTAAAATACTTAAGATCTTATAGCTCTTGAGTCAGAAATTAATACTTTGGTTACTTTAAATTATTGACCAATTCAACCTATAGGTTTTAAACTGGAATTTCATAATTGTTTAATTTATACATTGATATTAAAGAGCTTGAGGATATATATATATATATATATATATATATATATATATATAAGCTAATAGTATGCATATTCATTCTGCAAGTATCTTATATACTTGTTTTTCTTTTGTTGGCTTTTTCTTTTATCAATTTTGTTTATGTATACACTTCAAAACTGAACCCTCTGTTTTATGTATTATAAACATTTTAGAAGTTTTAAACAATTTCATTTATGGCATTCAATTTTTTACATTTTAAGATTATTTGTATACAAACTGACTTTTTATTTTCCAATTACATGATGATGTGATCCATGGTGATTCAGTGTGATCCATATTCTACCACTTAATATCTGTGTCACTATTTTTTTTCCTTTTTTAATGATTTCATTTATTTATTTGACACAGAGAGAGAGACCACAAGTAGGCAGAGAGACAAGCAGAGGGAGAGGGGGAAGCAGGCTCCTTGCTGGGCAGAGAGGCCGCTGTGGGACTCAATCCCAGGACCCTGAGATCATGACCTGAGCGGAAGGCAGAGGATTAACCCACTGAGCCACCCAGGCACCCCACTATCTGTGTGACTTAAGCAAGTCTGTTAACTTGTCTCAATCACAGTTCCCTAATATATAAAATGAAGTGATGAATTATTTGGACGTACTATGCTTCACTTAAAATCAGTCAGTAATAGTTATTAACCCGTTTACTTAGCATTATCTTGCTTAGATGGTAAAATATTGAGATATCAGTTTATGTTAAGTGTTTTGTTAGGTTGCTATATTAATTTTACTAATCTTAGTATTTTTATATTTAGTTTGAAAAGCTAAACAAAATGAATATTCATTAGAATATAAAATTAGCAGTTATTAGAACATCTTGGTGAGCACCATGCTAGGTTATTCTATATGTTAATCTTAAATTATATCAGTTATCAATGTTTTGTTATGTACCTTGTTCTTATTCAAATCACTGTATTTTCTAGATATAAAAATAACCCCTAGGGTTGAGTTAGATTCCTCATGATAAAAAACCTAAGTTTTTTTGTGTTTTTTTTTTCAACTTCAACTGCTTTGGTGGGATAGAAAATAAGTGTAACTGTTCAATTCAGCCTCTTTTCTTTCTATATTTTGAAATGGGGTTTAAAAATCAGCATCTGCTACAAAGTCTTTGTTCTTATTTGAAATGTTGAGACTGGCTATTTTCATTATTGCTAAGATTTCAAATTCCCTCTTTCACGTTTAGCAACCTCTTATATAATTAGAAAATTGTCAAAGGTGTCAGGGCTTTCTTCTCTACTTCTTTTTTTCTTTGTCTGTTTTAATCCAGAATAGGATGGGGAAAGAATATGTAGTCACCTCACCTTCTATCTCTGTCTCCTCAACTATTTCCCCAAACGAAAGCAAGTTCCGTGTGCTGGCTCTTAACGTGATTTTTCATAGTTTACTAAGTAGTAAACTACAGTTTATTGTTTAGATTTTCTACCACTCCTTTACTACCTTGCTTTATTTGAATATCAGCCCTCCTCACATTGTTGTTTTTTCCATGACAGGGCTTCTCTTTTTATTTTACTTGTGATGACTCCACTTCATCTTTAGACAAGGGTAGAGGTTGTGTTCAATAACTATGAAATAAACAAATTAGCCTATTAAATAAAATGACTACTTTGACTTAATTTCTACTGTTGTGACTTTGTTTGGCTGAAACTCAAGTTATGATTTTACAAAATTAGAATCAAATCTACATATAAATATAATCTACAGTAGTAATAGAGTGACTTGATCCTTGCGTATTAATTAGTGCTTGCCTTTGACTTTTTTACTCATCAGGGGAACCTTAAGTATTACCTAACTCAAATTATATCATGGATTAAAAACCTACTTGCCATGAAGAATCCCATAAATTTCAAGAAATATTGGCATTCTGAAAATAGTTGTTTATGAACCACGTTAGGCAATCTGACACATGAAAGAACAATATTTTTCCTCAAAATAACATTTACATGAAGCTTATTATTTTATAACATTTAATCTCATTGCAAGCATGCCAATTAAATGCATCCCAAAACTGTATTTAAAATTTTTACTTTCTACATATTCCCAAAACAGTTAGTATCAATTATAATTTTCTTTTGGGGGATTTTTGTGAGTCTTTGAGATCATTTTAGAGATGTTAACTTAAGCCAATACTTAATACAACTCTATAAATGGTATAATTTAGGGGCACGTGGGTGGCTTAGCCAGTTAAGCATCCAACTCTTAATTTTGGTTAAAGTCCTAATCACAGGGCCCTGGGATTGAGCCCCATGTTGGGCTCTGCAACTAATGGGGAGCCTGCTTGAGATTCTCTCTCTCCCTGTCCCTTTGCCTCTCCCCCTGCTCACTCAGTCTCTGAGTTTATTTATAAATAAATACATAAATAAATCTTTAATAAATAAATAGTATCATTTGAATCATTTTAAATTTATCAAATTTATCAAATTGGGACCTCTTACTTTAATTCATAAAAGGAAAAAAGTTGATAAAAGATTATGAAAATATTGCCTGTGAGTCATATAATCAGTTATTTAATATATTAATGAATAGTTACTGAGTCATCAATTAGAAGCAAGTAGTATATACTGAAATAAAAAGAAAGTATATGGTCATTATCTTAAGAAACTTATATTCTAGAGAAGATAAAAAATATTTATAATAAGAAAAGATATTTGCTGAGTATCCTCAACTAAATAAGAGTAGTCAGGAAAGATACTTCAATAATTAATCACTTGACAAGAGAATTAAAAAGAATGGTAGTTTTCTTGGAGGCCAAGAAAGACAAAATAATTTCAGGATGGTACATGAGTACTGGTATACACAAAGTCAGTACAGCATATGCTGAAATATATAATAATTAAGAAATTTTTTCCAGAAACTTGTGAGGTTTTGCTTGTTTATTTTTGTTGAGATGGGAGGGCTGTTGTGTGATGTGGAGAATTATTAGGAATTGAGTCAAAAAGAAAGACACAAGTGTTTTTATATGATGGAAAGAAATTGAGAATTTATCTTATATGTTCATAGTCACTGAAACTATCTGGGTCTGATGTCCGTTTCTTTGTGCCCTAAGGATCCCTCTAGTGGAAGTGTTGAGGATGAAGGGAGAGAGGAATTAGCATAGAAAAACCGATTTCCTGACAGTCTGTTGTATAGGTCTGGGAGCTGTATATTTTTCCTGGCAAGAGATGATGAAAGTTTACAATATCAGTGTAAGTGGGAGAGGAGAGGAAGAGACTTATGGAAGATAATTAGAAGGTAGAATAAAGAGAGTGATTGATTAGATGTTTATAGTCGGTGAAGATTTCAGGAAAATTGTCAATTATCTGGCCCTTAGGTTTTTAGGAATACCCCCTAAATAATCTCCGATGAACTATGTTCACATGAAATGGGGGAGAAGGGTGCAAACAACATTGTATTTTGCCCTCTGAAACCACCATGGGAACTCATTTTAGAAAATTATATGAGACAAATAAGTAAAAATAGTGAACATTTGTGAATACCTCTTTCCACATATAAATATTTCCAAACTTTAGGACCTTCCAAAAAACTAGGATATAGTTATTATTATTCTCATTTTATAATTAGAAAGTAATTATAATGTAACTATTGATTTTTAACAAACTATTTCCAAACTCAGAGTAATAGCAAAACAGTAATGCAACAATATTTTATAATCATAGTTCATGTATTGGAACGGTGACGTTCAGCTGATCTTGGCGGAGTTTAGTTCATCCAGTTGCCTGGGACACCTGGGCAACTGAGTGTGCCCATGTTTGTCACCTTTCTCTTGAGATAACAGGTTAGGTGGGGACATGACCTTCTCTAGAAGATGACAAAGCATAATCCTCAATATATAATCACTTTTCAAAACTCTACATATCTACTCTACAACTCTACTCTCCCCACATGTACATTGGTGAAAGCAGATCACATGACCAAACTGAGGTGCAGAAAATTATACCTCACTTACCAAAAGGGTGTTAACGTAAGGAGTGAAAACCTGGACCTATAAGTGTAACAAATCTTACACAGGTAGGACACTCTATTTGTCAAGTTTCTAAAGTCTGTAAATAGAATTCCTGGGTATTCAGGAATTCCTGGGCCGTATCCTGGCCCTACCATGAGCTCTGGGACTTGGACAAATTATTAACATATTGAGGCCTAGATCCCATTTCACCTTATTTATCTAATTTTTTAAAGATTTTATTTATTTATTTGACAAAGAGAAAGGATGAGCACAAGTAGACAGAATGGGAGGCAGAGGGAGAGGGAGTAGAGGGAGAGGTAAAGGTTCCCTGAGGGGCTCGTTCCCAGTACTCCAGGATCATGAACTGAACCGAAGGCAGATGCTTAACTGACTGAGCCACCCAGGTGCTCTAGATCCCATTTCATTTTAATAACAAAAATATCAAAACTATTTATCTGAAATTGTTAATGGATGCATATTTATGTGTTCTATATTTACTACAAAATACATATTCAAAATTTTAACTACAATTAATAATGTTATTCCATAAATGTGGAAATTGAGATTCACAGGGATGGACATACTTAATAATAAAAATTGACATTAGTATGTGTATTGAAATTAGTGCTTGAATGCAGAAGTGCAAATTACTTGACCTTTTTTTAAAGGCTTTCTTTCTTTCTTTCTTTCTTTCTTTCTTTCTTTCTTTCTTTCTTTCTTTCTTTCTTTCTTTCTTTATCTATCTGTAGCATGAGTTGGAGGAGGAACAGAACCCTGTACTGAGCATGAGCCTGACTTAGGGCTTGATCCCACAGCCTTACTAAGATCATGACCTGAGCTGAAATCAAAAGTCAGACACTTAACTGACTGAGCCACCCAGGTGTCTGCAAATTAGGACTTTTAATCTCATTTGTTACATACACCACCTTTTATTACTGTATGAAAACCATTAAACATGATCACCATAAATAATATAAATATACTTCACAAAGTATTATATTCTTAAACTGATTTTATTCAGGCTGTATTATAAAAGGTTCAGGTCAGGCAAAAATGGTATCTAATTTGAGTCTTTAATTTACATTGAAATATTAAGTATTTACTTTTTCTTGTTTATAAAAAAAATGATGTGAAGCAAGTGACACAGTGGCTTTTCTAAATAAAGTAAATGTCCAAAACTAATCAGATGTATTACCCACAGATTATTTGGATTATTGAGCAATTGCTGTAATTACATTTTAAAATGCAAACTCTCTAATCGTGAATATAAAACTAGGCCACTTGTGAAGGTGGCAATGTAGCAACAAGTTTATCTTAATGACATTCTGCTAATTTAATATAAGGAATACTGTGTAAAAGCATGGAATCAACACTTTTAAGGTACCCATGTATGTACTAGAAACTGACCCTTATCTGCAATTCTCGCTAGGTACTTAAGATTCATTTAAGAAATCCATATAGGCAATCAGCACCTTCTTATAGAAAAGCATTTTTGTAGAAACATGCCAATTTCAATTTTCTATTATGTCTGACACTATCCCATATGCTCAGAGCTCACACTTCTGAAAGAAATTTGACAAACTGTTTGCTATACATAGATTCGTTCTGAATAAAACTTCCTTGTCTATGGCAACTTCTTTTCTTTTTTTTTTTTTTTCTTTCCTACGGTAACTTCTAAAGAACAATTTCTCCACATGTGGCAGATGGGTGACTTAGTAGACAAATTGTCAGGATTCTGGCCTATGTTGCTTGAGCTACTATCCGTTGGGGATAAATAAACTGTCCCTTCTTCATGGGCCCATGTTCTCCAACATTTTCTCCTAAAGTAAAAAGAACAAGAAATCTATTTTATTTTTATTCCTTGTGAAACTATCCTGATCATCATCTCACCAGAACAATGTCACTGTTTTTACTTCTCTCTCTGAAGGTGAGTGGATTTAAACAGCAATAGCTGTGTGCTGTGAGATTTGCTATACTTCCTCATAATACTCAGATGATTTCAGACTAAAGTTGATTGTAGAGTACTTGGTAAATAGTACTGAGTTTTACCCACTAATATAGTTTTATGTACATTTCTAATATTACCTGAGGTTTTTGGTGCTATGTTTATCTATGAAACTATTGATATGATGTAGGCTTTAAAGTTTTGTACAAATATGCCAAAAACAGACGTTTATTTCTTTATTTTATAATTAACCAATTCATTCCATGAGGGGCAACATTGAAATAAGAGGCAGTTTTTAGGCACATGTTTTCTTAACCAACTTCATTTAGCTTTTCATGTGGAAATACTTTTTTGAATGATGGATCCAGAAAATCAGCCACTGAACATTATTTGTTGTATGTGTATATGAAATAAAAAGACAGAGACAGACCTAGAGAGGGAGAAATGGCATAAGAGGGATATCATGAAAATGTAAACACCATTTATATAGCATTTAATATGTCTTAGGCACTGTTCTAAGCATGGATTGTCATTCAGTTAAGACTTCTATGAATCCTATGGCACAGGGACCAGTATCATTGCCATTTGCCAAATGAGGAACCTAATCACATAAAATTAAGTGACTTGACCAAGTTCACACAGGTAGTTAATATCCAAGCATTTTGTCTCTAGAGTTTGGCTCTGAAATAAGATAGGACCAGGGAGGGAGACAAACTGTAAGAGACTCTTAATCTCAGAAAACAAACTGAGGGTTGTTGGGGAGTGAGGGGAGGGATAGGGTGGCTGGGTGATGGACATTGGGGAAGGTGTGTGCTATGGTGAGTGCTGTGAATTGTGTAAGCCTGATGAATCACAGACCTGTACCCCTGGGGCAAAGAATTAAAAAAAAAAGAGTTAATGTTCAATGTTCCAAGATAGGGTAAAGGAGGAATAAAGAATGCAGCAACCCACAAACATAGCACAATTGATGCCTCAGTTATTTAAGAGATAAAGTCACACTATTAAACCTCTATCTTCTCTTCTAATATATTTATTAGTCTGTCCAGTCTCTGACAATAGGTTTATTGATTTATTGCAAACAAGCTCATCAAATTTACCACTCAGCATGGGAAATTGGAAATGTTATGAGACATACAGTAAAATAACAGACTTATGTCACCAACCTGACTGTTGTTAAGTGTGTGGTTTTTGGGAAACAACTTTTGGAATTTAATCATGAATACATGATTTAATTATATATATATGCATATATATATATACACACACACATATATATATGTATATGTACATATATGATGGAGTTAAAGAATATAAATGCACCTGGTCTTTCTAAAAGGAAGAGATAAATTAAAATGAGATTTAAATATAAAATACATGGTCCATCCCAATGAAAACAATTTGACTTGACATAAATGAACGTGTTAGTGCATACCAGTGACAGCAGTGTAAACAGCATATTCATCTGTACAGACTCTATAGCTTCAGCCACTCCTAAATCCTAAACTGATTTTCTTTATCACAAGGGCACTCTATCACCATCTCTCTGCATCCTCTTGTTACCCCTCAACTGAAGAGAAAAACATCAATTTATTTTCTTTAATCATAAATTTCTACCATAAGAAGAATCCAGTGAATAATCTGGAAGTTAGGAAGCTTGGAGTTTGAGTACCAACAATCCACGTGACTGTGAGCTAGACATAGTATGACTTTGAACTTTAACTTCTTCATATGCAAAATGAGAAAACAGTAAGAATTTATATCTGGAATAACTTAAATCTTTAACATACAGTGACAGAGTTCATAAAAATAATGATTTAAAGAACAACATTTAGGTTTACTAATGAATGTAAAAGACATTATAGTTATTGAAATTAAGGGAAAAATGTTTCAATAGTTATAGAAATAATTTATGATTTTTCATTTCATAAAATTCCTTTTTCATTATAATTTCTTTTTTTGAATAACCTACAAATATGAAAGCAGCTATCTTTGAACTGAGCAAAAAAATTTAAACTGTTAGTCAATACATGCTATTACACAGTATGTTTATCCAATTACATTTAAGAAAATGGATTAGATAGGAACTGAGAAAATGTAGAACTATAAAGGAATAGGAAGAAGGACTTACTAGGAATGCCTTTGTGAATGGGAAATTACAAAATAAGGTGAGGTAGTGAAGTAAGAGAAAAATGGATGAGTAAGAAAATAAGCATTCTCTATGGTCAACTAATCTTTGACCGAACAGGAAAACATATCCAAAGGAAAAAAGACAGTCTCTTCAATAAATGGTAAATGGTGCTGGGAAAATTGGACAGCTATATACAGAAGAATGAAACTCAACTATTTTTTTACACCATACACAAAGATAAACTCTAAATGGATGAAAGACCTCAAAGTGAGACAGGAATCTATCAAAATCCTAGAGGAGAACATAGGCAGTAACCTCTTCGACATCAGCCACAGCAACTTCTTTCATGACACGTCTCCAAAGGCAAGGGAAACAAAAGTGAAAATGAACTTTTGGGACTTCATCAAGATAAAAGCCTTCTGCACAGCAAAGGAAACAGTCAACAGAACAAAGAGGCAACCCATGGAATGGGAGAAGATATTTGCAAATGACACTACAGATAAAGGGCTGGTATCCAAGATTTATAAAGAACTTCTCAAGCTCAACACCCAAAAGACAAATAAGTCAAAAAATGGGTAGGGGACACCTGGGTGGCTCAGTCAGTTAAGTGTCTGCCTTCCGCTCAGGTCATGATCCCAGGGTCCTAGGATTGAGTCCCACATTGGGCTCCCTGCTCAGCAGGGAGCTCTCTTCTTCCTCTGCCTGCACCATTCCCCCTGCTTGTGCTCTCTCTCTCTCTCTCTGACAAATAAATAAAATCTTTAAAACAAAAAAATGGGCAAAAGATATGACAGACAGTTCTCCAAAGAAGACATGCAAATGGCTAGCAGACACATGAAAAAATGTTCAACATCATTTTATCACAGAAATTCAAATCAAAACCACATTGATACCATCTTACACCAGTTATAATGGCAAAAATTGACAAGGCAGGAAGCAACAAATGTTGGAGGGGATGTGGAGAAAGGAGAACCCTCTCATACTCTTGGTGGTAATGCAAGTTGGTATAGCCACTTTGGAAAACCATATGGAGGTTCCTCAAAAAGTTAAAAATAGAGCTACACTATGACCCAGCAATTGAACTATTGGGCATTTACCTCAAAGGTACAGATGTAGTGAAAAGAAGGACCACATGCACACCAGTATTCATAGCAGCTATGTCCACAATAGCCAAACTGTGGAAGGAGCCGAGATGCCCTTCAACAGATGAATGAATAAAGATGTGGTCCATATATACAGTAGAATATTACTCAGCCATCAGAAAGGATGAATACCCACCATTTGCGTCGACACGGATAGAATTGGAGGGGGTTATGCTAAGTGAAATAAGTCAAACAGAGAAAGACATTTATCATGTGGTTTCACTTATTTATGGAACATAAGGAATAGCAACGCAGAGGACATTAGGAGAAGGAAGGAAAAAGTGAAGGGGGGGATTCAAAAGGGGAGACAAACCATGAGACTATGGGCTACGGGAAACAAACTGAGGATTTCAGAAGGGAAGGGGGTTGGGGAATGGGTGAACCGGTGATGGGTATTAAGGAGGGCACGTATTGCATGGAACACTGGGTGTTACACGCAAACAATGAATCGTGGAACACTACATCAAAAATTAATGATGTACTGTATGGTGACTAACATAACATAATAAAATTTAAAAAAATAAGCATAGTGAAAATAAATGGGACATAATATTTGGAAGTATGAATAGATTCAGAGAGTTTGTAGTCACTTTCAAGGAGTCTTTCAATGAAAGGACATGATATGTTTAAAGAGGAAGTTTTCCAGAAACTACATTTGGTATTGGTATGCCATTGAATGCACTAACCAAGCACAAACGTTATTTCACGATTCAATCACAGAGAACCTGTTATAATTCCATGTTTCTTTGAACCTAGCTCTACATTTGTTTCTGGTCATTCTTTGATTTGTTAGAAGGTTTTGGTGACCTCAGATTTCCTTTACTGGTAATGTTTAAATCCTTTCTAAAGTTCCATTAGGCCAATGTGAAGATATGAGCCTACATTATCAGAACAAGCTTAAAAACTATTCTTTACTTGTAGTTTTACAGAATATTGTTGAGGGTATATGACTGAAATTTCTAATATAGGGGCTCCTGGGTGCCTCAATTGATTACATGTCTGCCTTTGTCTCAGGTCATGATCCCAAGATCCTGGGATCAGAGCCCCCATCAGTTCTCCCTTTCCCTCTCCCTCTCCTGCTCATTCTCTCCCCCCCACCTCTCTCTCTGTCAAATAAATAAATAAAATCTTTAAAAAAATTATAATACAGCTATATCAGTTTTGAAAGCTGAGGTTAAGTGGTGCCTGGGTGGTTCGGTCAGTTGAGTGGCTGCCTTCAGCTTGGCTCGTATCTCAGGGTCCTGGAATCAAGCCCCACTTCGGGCTCCCTGCTCAGTGGAGACCCTGCTTCTCCCTCTCTCTCTGACTCTCCTCCCTGCTTGTTCGTTCTCTCCCCCCCAAAAAATATATAAAAGAAAAGAAAAATGAGGTTAAGTTCAGCTTTTAAACCATAAATATTTTTACCAAAAATTCCTTTTACTGCATTTGATGTTTCAGCACCATTTTGTGCACTTTCTTTTCACCTTATGGAACCTCTAGCTATTTGACATCTCCCAATTCTTTTCTTCCCCAAGTGTAGATTTCTGCATTTCAGGCTCTTCACCAGTGTTCACCTTCCCTTGTAATTGTTAGCTACATTTTTCTACTTGTAAAATCCTCCATTTAGTTTCAAATCAATACTACTCTAACTCCTTACACTTGGGAATGGTGCTGCTACCAGTTTCTAATTGCTGTGAGTTATTTCTGTTTATAGATCATCATCATTGAAAACAGGCATCCTCCATTTTTTTTCTTTTGTTGTGATTCCAGATAGAACACTACCCTGATATGTTCACAAATCAACTCCAAATATTCAGAGCTGCATGAAAAGTTTTTTTTTAAAGTTTAGAAAAGTGGGAGGAGTTTATAAGGAAAGGGGTTTACTTAGCAGGATTTTGTATTGCAATGCCAAAACTAACTTAACTTTGAAATACTAGTTACCCCAGACCTGAGTCCTCAGATCTTTGACCACCTCCAGTTTCTGAGGTTGAGTGTTAAGCAACTTGCTTCACAGTCTTTCATATCCAATATTTAATGCTTTATGCTAGCCTAACTCCTAGAATTTCTATTAGTTTCATATGCAAAAATACATGTTTCTGTTTCCAGATCCAAAGCTGCTTCTTTAGCACTTGAAATAAAGAGTTCCCTCCTTTAGACAAACTCTGCTACCAAGTGTTTAGAATGTTTTTTCCCTTCTCTTATTGTCTTACATTTCACTCTTATTTATATAAAAGCTAACAAGCACTAAAGCATCTACAGTACTCCCATGTAAATGCAATATGCTCAACTGATACTCAGAACTTTATTTGTTAAGTCATACTTTTAACAAAAGGACCTAACTTTTTACAGCTGTATAATTTATACTTGTATAAATCCTTGGTCAGTTGCATAAATCAATTCAAACTGATTTAGAGAAATTAAATTAATATATGCTGAAAATGAAATGTACAGGAATATGAATGCTGGTTTGAGACTGATATCTAAAACTTAACAGGATATTTTTACCATTAATCTATTTTAATATGGTGATTGTTTTGTATCTTCAAATTCACATTTTATTAAGTGATCCTAATACATATTAAGTAAGTAAGAGAAATGTTTGGAAATAAAGTGACTTAAACACATCTGTGTTCTTGTCCACTCTAACTCTCCAGTAGGACTGTTCAGTAACAAATTAACCATCACACAGTTTTGGAGTTTGAAGAAGTTCCTTGTTATACCTAAGAAATTGAGTTCTCAGTGAGACATGTGTATATGTGAATAGGTGTTTAGTAGGTGATAGTATTTAATGTATGTATTTAGTAATTTGGCATTGGAAAACTACTAAGACTTGGAAGGAGCCTTGGGTGAAGTCCAGCCAATCCCTTGATTTTCTGAGCAGACCACTAATGACATATTGGTAGATCCTTAGCTACATGTCATTATAGGAGAGTTAAAATGTTCACATCAATTGCTTTAACAGTGGAAGAGAATATGTTTTATTTGAAGGTTCCCTATTAGAAACTATACTTGAAAAGAAAGAGATATAAACAGATAGTCCTCCCTAAAAGATAGAAGTCCTTTTTGTTCACCTAGTCAACACCAGGCCACTGAAGAAAATACTCATACATTACCTTTGACTGTCTACCTAATGTGAGGTCCAAAACCGATGTTGAGAGCCATATGTGATGGCTGGAGTATCATGACTGGTGCAATAAAAAGAAAGAGGAAGATCAATCTGAATGCAAGAGTAGGCTGCTATAAAGGAGAACTTAATGGAAGCAACAGTAGAAAAGTCTATGAAAAAAATGATTACAGAAAAATATTAATGTTTGTAAAATAGGAAATCATTGAACAAATTTATATTTAAAGAAATTATCTCTTCTGAAAGAGATGAAAACTAACTTAATGTTTTAGAATACCAATGGAGAAAATATGACACACTACAGGAAAAATTATAAATTATATTTTCAATCTGGACATTAGAGGTAAAATTTGGAAAATGTGTTTTCAACCTGGAAAAAATAGATATAAAGTTACTGTTGTGAAGTTGATTTCCAGGAAAGTCAATATTCAATAGAAATTATAAATATTAACAGAGGAGAAATAATAATAGGAATTAATAAAGAGATAATAGTTTTTCATTTTGAAACAATTTACACAAATTACAAGTTAAAATATTGAAAGATAATAAGTGTGCTGGTTTAGAGATGAAGAGATTTTGAAGAGATTCTAGACAGAATTAAAAGTAACATGAAGCAACATAATATTTTTCATTTATACCACCTTAATCCAGAAAAAATTAACAAGATTTCTATTTCAAAATTTAAATGATTAAGTAAAATAATGCCTTTTTGGAGATAAATATGTATAGTATGAGCACAAACTTAAAATGATGTCCATATGTAGTTAAATGTATGGAAAGATACACACCAAGATATTAATCTAATTTCTTCAGAGAATATGATCTTAAAGGTGTACAAGAGATTACTAAAAGTAGATGAATTCTGTTTTTGAACATGTTAGAGTAATTTCTACTGGACTTGCCCTAGTTGTGTAAATAACGAAAACCTAACTAAAATATACGAATCTATTACTTTCAGAGACTGGAAAATGTACAGTTTAGGACAAGGATTTCTAAGCTATGGGAAGCAGACAAAATAAGCCCTACAATTATCTTGGAAATTCACTCGCTGCTGTTTCTTAACTATGGTATAAGGAAGAAGCCAAATTGCACAATGGCCTCACTGAGTTTTGGAAACATAAATTACATTCTAGAAGAATTATGTTGCTGGAATTTGTGAGCCATGGATTTGGAGAAGATGGAGTTATACTGAGAAAAAAAAAATCTCTGGAAGTTTATTTTTAATTCTGCTTCTGAGTACTAAGCTGCACGTACATGAAATGAAAACCACAAGTAAGGAACAACTACTGGACAGTAGTAAGAGACCAATTCACAGAACTCCCAGAGGGCTAAACAATGTTCATGTTACTACCTGATGATGTAGAGAGATCATATGGAATGCACAGGTTTTCAATGAGAACTAAGAGTTATAATAACTTAATAGCAAGACTGGACTAGAATAAATCAATAGGCTACTCAAGACATGAATTAAAACACTTTAATTGACTTAAGAAAATAGCCAGTCAACTCACAAATAAGTTAACTGACAGTCACAAAACAAACCACACACTAAATGAAGAAAAAAATCTGGACTTTCAAAACCACAATATTGACAATATTCAACATCCAATCCAAATCACTTTACATGCAAACTTACTATACAGCAATTATTATAAATATGCTCAAGGACTAAAATAAAACATGAATATAATGAGGAGAAAATGAGAAATATAAAATACTTAACTGAATGGACTAGGCATGAAAAATACAGTAACTGAAATGAAAATTGTATGGAATGACATTAAAAACAGTAGAAACTGTGGAAGAAAAAAAAATGACTGTACATGAAGATTCAGAAATAAAACTATCTAAACAAATGCAAAAACAGTGTGTGTGTAGGAGCCTAAGAAAGAGATAACAAGGGGCACCTGGGTGGCTCAGTGGGTTAACACCTCTGCCTTCAGCTCAGGTCATGATCTCAGGGTCCTTGGATAGAGCACCGCATCGGGCTCTCTGCTCAGCAAGGGGGCCTGCTTCTCCCCCTCCCTCTACCTGCANGATCTCAGGGTCCTTGGATAGAGCACCGCATCGGGCTCTCTGCTCAGCAAGGGGGCCTGCTTCTCCCCCTCCCTCTACCTGCATCTCTGCCTACTTGTGATCTCTCTCTCTCTCTCTCTGTCAAATAAATAAATAACATTTAAAAAAAAAAAAAAGAAAAAAAGAGAGAGATAACAGAGCCTAAGTGACCTAGGACAATATGGGAAAGTTTAATTGGAGGCCCAAAAAGTGAAACAAAGGGATCAGAAATGTATTTTATTTAAAAAAAAAAAAAAGAACAGGGCGCCTGGGTGGCTCAGTGGGTTAAAGCCTCTGCCTTCGGCTCAGGTCATGATCTCAGGGTCCTGGGATCGAGGCCCGCATCGGGCTCCCTGCTCAGCGGGGAGCCTGCTTCCTCCTCTCTCTGCCTGCCTCTCTGCCTACTTGTAATCTCTGTCTCTCTGTCAAATAAATAAATAAAATCTTTAAAAAAAAAAAGAACAAATGTTTTAAATTCAATAAAACACTAAATTCAAAAATGCAAAATGTAAATCTGTGCAAGCAGAGCAATTACAAATAGAACCACAATAAGGCAAACCGTTATTTCTGAAAGGCAGGAATAAAGAGAAAAATCTTTTTAAAAGCCAGAGAAAAAGACATATTACATACACAAGAATGAAGATAACAGCAGACTTCTTGTGAGAAACAGTGAAGACAGATCCTGCACAGAACACTGCATTACTATAGTATCAATCAAGCACTAGCTCCAAATTTTTGTTCTTTGCCAGTCTAGCATCAATTGTAGGAACAATACATTCCAGAAGATGGGAGTTAAACTCCATGAAAATTCAAGGACCTCTAACATCAGTGGTCTAGAGCATGCAGGGGCATTTTTGTCCAAAAGAAAAATTATAATATTTTGCAATTCCTGTGAAGGAAGAAACAATACTTCTTAAACTTGGAATAAGAAGATTGGAAGAATGGAAGCAAGCAGTTTTAGGGAAGAGGCATTATTAATGGATCTATTGAAATACAAACATCTTTGTATTCCATGTTAACATCTAACAGGCAACATCTACAACTAAAGGACACTAAACAATTAAATAAACAATGATTTGGCTGGTTAATGTCAGCCAGACTCTGCCATCAGAATCACCAGTTCTGGCAAAATGGACTTGTGGACAGAATACCTATGGTACTATGGATGTAGACTATTCATTGAGCCCACAGTGTAGGCTTCCACTGCCTGAGTTTCTATTTACTTTCTCTGACAAATATACATCCTGCTAGCAACAAGAAGAATACTGAACTCCAAATATGGCACCATTCTTTTTAGAAAAAAGAATGGCTGTCTGATGGTAAGTTGACTACATTTAATTTTTTTCCAACCTCTGATGGGGAAACAATTCATTTTGATTGAAATTTCACATGTTTCAGGTAGAGATTTTTAGTGCCTGTTCACATGGCTTTAGACAGTATCACTTAGGAGCATTACAAGAGCACATGAATTGTTTGAATCATTAATATCGTATGCTACATAATGTTACATCAAACCAAAGAACTCACTTGATAGCCAAAGAAGTGCAGCACTGAGCACATGACCATGGGATCCACTGGCTCTATCATATAACAAACTTTCCCAAAGCTGTTGACCTGATAAAATGAAAAAATACCTCCTTGGTAGCTCACCTTCATAACCATCTTGAAAATGAAACCTGGAGTGAAAAGGCACTACACCCCACGATGCCATACACATACACTCTAAATCAAAGATCAGTATAGAGTGTTGTATTACCTGGTAATGGATGCCAAAGGAAAGAATTAGGAATAACTCCACTCGACATTAATTCTGATTATCAGTTATGGAATACATACTCTGAAACAGTAGTCTCAGTGGTTTTATTTGTTCATTTTTACATAGGGAAATAATCCACCATGGGATACAAGCCAACATAGAATCACAACACAGTTTTTTAGCTGCTGCCTGATCATTCTAGGTTCCTTTTGCCAGAAGCCCATCAAACAAAAATAGAATAGAATAAGATAGACTAGAAGAGAAGAGAAGAGAAGAGAAGAGAAGAGAAGAGAAGTTAGCTACCATACTGGCAGAGGTAATTGGTCATCACAAGGAAGTGGTCATTTTGCTTTATAATTGATCAGGGTGGCAAATTATCAGCACTCAGGTAATCCACTTGAGGCATGCTTTGATAACTGTTCAGTTTTAACTGTAAATGACCAGCTGCAGCTACTTTAGCCTGATAGGTTCGTGTTAACCAGTTCAGACTCCTCAGCATATCTCGGTCACCCCACCAAGCAAGAGACCCATTTGAGGAAGAGGGAATCCAGAAGGGTGACCAAGAATGGAACTGCTAAGTGTCAGTTCTGGTCTTCAAACCAAACACAAGCAGGAGTGGCAATTGTTCATGTTATCTTTTTTCTCCTTGAATATTTTCCTAGAAAAAGAAGCAAACTAGAACTCTAAAGATTCTGTCCCAGACAAAAAGAACTTACTATATAAAGCAAGTAAATCCATGCAATGCAAGAAGGGACCTATTGTGGACCCAGTGGTGTTTCATACAGATACTGTTTTTAAGACCAAAGAACTTACTCCCTCAACTTTCAGAAGTATGTGCTACCAATGGTTCACAGCTCTGAGTAGGGATTCCCCTATCCCAAAGGGCATTGTCTTGCTGAAATTTGCATCCTACCCCAGGGAGGATTCTGGGCTAAAAAGGCCCCCCTCCCTTTTCTTAGTTGGAGATGTTGGAAGGGCCATTCTAACTTCAAAACTCCCTACAGGATTAACTTGAGGAGTGAGCTCCATTCTGCTACCCTTACTCCTTCAAAAGTGTTATTATCTAGCGCATGTTGTATTTAAATGCCTGCATGCAAATATCTGTCTTAAAATCAGTTGTCCAGGAAATTTGACCAATGACAAATTATTTAGAGGGACTTGCATTAATTAATTAAAATTAATTATTTTTATTAATTAAAAATTATGTATAATTGTGGTGCCTGGCTAGCTCAGTTGATGGAACATGAGATTCTTGATCTTGGGGTAGTGAGTTTGAGACCATGTTGGATGTAGAGATTATATATATATATACACATATATATACATATATATATACACATATATATATACATATGTGTGTATACACACACACACACATAGATATATACATTCATAAAACAAAAAATAGAAGGAAATCTACTTAAACAGCCACTACAGATTCACTTATACAGGAATTAAGACTCTTTATTATCCAGGAATGGTATTAGAATCTGGAAATACCAAGTTATGTAGCTTTGGTTGTATTCCCTATGCATGAGAAGTAGTTTTATTTTACTTTTATTTATTTGACTTCCTGTAACTGTAAGCTAAGATTAGATAACCTCTGTATTATTAACCTCTATATTATTCCATATATTTTAAAATGTTGTAATTGATTTTTCTTTTGTGTATTAAGCCACATGATATTTCTTTAACATTGTAGCTGTCTCTTCATAAACATAGTTTTCATAGCTTTCCCCTCTATAATACAATTTGTTAATCTGGAGAATTAAGGAATGTTATGCATGTGGCATGATTGCAGAACAAAAGTCTGTCATGCAGACAAATATTGAGACTACCTTCATTTTCTTGGAGGATTCAATACTTAGAGACAGATTTTACTCTTCAGAAACTTGGCTATTGTGGTTAGTTTATTACCCATCCTTGTCTAATTAAAATTGTAATAGCCAACATATAAAATGTCCATAAAGATTCCGATTTGTTTTAAAATAAGTGTTTGAAGGTTTTATTGTTTTTATTCCTGACAGTTTGTTTTTTTCTGTTGATTATTTTTCTTAGTGAATGATTTGTCATCACAGAAAATTGTTCTATTCATGCTAATGTAGCAATTTTCTTTACCTGTTTAGTGTTTAACTTTTCAATGTTTCTAATTTTGTTAAATTATCTTGTTATAAAACTGTACTTTGCTTTGTAATTACTTAGTTATATTCAGTAAGAGGGAAAATTGAGAGATCTATAAAAATAAGCAGGAACAAATTATAAAGGATAATTAGAAACTGGAAAACGGTGAGCTCAGAAGTGCTGCATACATTCTAGATATCACTTTTTTTTTAAACATTTCCAATCTATTTGTCAATGAAGAACAAAATAATAGAGGAAATACTTTCAGAAAGAAACAGATTGGCTACTATTTGCCATTGTAGAAGGTTAAAAGTAAACAATGGTTTTAACTGTGACATTTTAGCAATTTATATATGTTAACTTTTTTCACTTAAGAAATTAAGATGGTGTAGGTGCACTTGGGTGGCTCAGTCAGTTAAGCAGCTGACTCTTGATTTCAGCTCAGGTCATGATCTCAGGGTTGTGAGATTAAGCCCCTAGTCGGGCTCTGCACTGAGTGTGGAGTCTGCTTGAGATTCTCTCTCTCCCTCTCCCTCTGCCCACCCCCTTACCTTCCCCTCCTCTCTCTCCCTCTCTTAAAAGAAAAAAAAAAGTAAAAAAGGTTTAGTAAATTATATGTATGTCTGGGAAAAGTGGCACTAGATCAACTTCAAATATTTTAACTCTGAATCTGCTTGAACTAGTATGAATCATTATTCTCACTCCAGAATATTCTTGAAATTATTTTGAAAAAATATACTGAATCTAGTATGTTGATTTAGGATATATAGACAATGCCTATATTTCTGAGCTATTTAATTAACATTTTAATTTATTTAAATTATTTATTTTATTCCAGACTAGATTCATGGTTAACTTTTGCCTTATCTTTGAGGAGAACATCAGAGTTATATAGAATTTTGAACATGAAATATGAAAAGGAACATTTTTCTTTTGAAAGCTATATACTAACTTTCTTTATGACTAACACATGGATAACTCTAATCAAACATATACCAGATAGTAGCATTGAATATGTGGCAGTGGGGAATCCTTCTGGTTTAGTCTGTTGCCCCAGCACAATGATTAACAGAGATCTTTCTTAATTCTTAGAAGTGTCCCATTTGGGTTAATAAATTATGTTGTCATTCTATGTGTAGATAATCAAGTTTGTGCCTCTGTGGAGTCCCTCTTAACTCTTTTTTCCTATCTCGTCTCACAAAAATATAGCCTTATGTACTGCTTTTGGAACTCTCTGAACCCAGGGACCAGTTTTTCACACATACTAGGAATTCAGTTTGATCTATTGCATTAAAGCTAAATTTACTAAGAGACTACCATGCTATTACAGTGCTACCATATACTGTGTGAACCTCGTGAAATAGACCTTAATCTCATTTTATAAATTAAGACAATTGACAATAATTGCCTTGGTCTAAGTCATATAAATAGTATGGAATTATAATTATGTAATTATATTATACATTCATTTATTCATGAAATATGAGTATCAACTACATATGTGCTGAAATTACAAAAATGGGTAACTTATAATGCAGGTACTCAGAAATTTTGGCATCCTAGTAAATAGTGGTAATATTAATTGAATTCAAGCTTCTGATTCTTTTCTAAGATTTATTAAGGTATAATTAATATACCCAAAATTCACATATTTAATGTACACTTTTTGATAATTTGAGACATATGCATGTCATATGAAACCATCACCATAACCAAGTTACTAAACATACTCAACACATCCAGAAATTTCCTGTATTCTTTTGTGTGTATATGTATATGTATGTGTGTGTGAAGAACACAACATGAGAACTATCCCTTTAATATATTTTAAAGCCCGCAATACAGTATTGTTAACCATTTGTACTATGTTATACAGCAGTGCTACAGATCTCTAGAACTTATTCATCTTGCATAACTGAAATTTTATACCCACTGAGCAACATCTCCCATTTCCTTTTCCCCTGAGTCCCTGGAAACCACTGTCCCATTCTCTTTTTATGGCTTTGACTGTATTAAAATCCTCATTTAAGTGGAATCATGCAATCCTTGTCCTTCTGTGATTGAGTAATTTCACATAGAAAAACTTCCTCTAGATTCACCTGTGTTGTCACAAATAGTGGATTTCTTTCTTTCTTTTCTTAAAAATTTATTTGTTTGTTTTAGAGAGAGAAAGTGTGCATGAGCATGGGGAGGGGCAGAGAAAGAGAGGAAGAGGGGAAGCAGACTCCCTGCTCAGCAGGAAGCCACATGTAAGGCTCAATCTCAGGACCCTGAGATCATGACCTGAGCCAAAATCAAGAGTTGGATGCTTAACCAACTGAGCTACCCAGGTGCCCAATAGTGAATTTCTTCATTTTTTTAAGCCAAATAATATTCTGTTGGGTATAAATGCCATATTACTCTACCCATTTATCTATTGATGAACACTTCTTTGTGTTTTTTTCCCAAATCTTTGATACTGAACTAAGTGTTGCAATGAACGTGAGACTACAGTATCTCTTCGAGATCCTGATTTCAATTCCTTTGGATAAATACCCAGAAGTGGGCTTGCTGGATCATATGATAGTTCTATTTTTAACTTCTTAAAGAAACTACCTAATGTTTTTCATAGTGGCTGCACCATTCTACATTCCCACCAACAGTGTATGATGGTTCCAGTCTCTCCACGTACTCTCCAACACTTGTTATCTTTTGGATTTTTTATAACAGCCACCCCAACAAGTGTTAGGTGATATCTCAATGTGGTTTTGATCTGCATTTTTGTATGGTTAATGATGTTGAGCACACTTTCATATAACTGGTGGCCGCTTGTCTGTCTTCTTTGGAAAAATATCTATTTGAAAGTCCTTTGCCTATTTTTTTTATTAGGTATTTTGTTTGTTTTTGCTACTGAGTTGTAGGAGACTCATGTATTTTAGATATTAACCCTTATCAGACAACAATCAAGACAGAAAATCAATAAGAAAACAGAGAATTTGAATAATATTATGAACCAAAAGGACCAAAGAGGTATATACGCAATATCCCATCCAATAGAAAGAGAATACACATTTTTCTCAGTTCTACACAGGATGTTCTCCAGGATAGATCATGTTAGGCCACAAAAGTCTTAAATTGAAGACAATAAAAACCATATCAAGTACCTTTCCCTGCTACACTGGTATGAAACTAGAAAGCAGTAGCCGGAGGAAAATTGGAAAAGTCAAACTTCTAATTTTTTATCTGGCACTCTTACAACCATAAATATAACACTTCTCTTACTCCTATCAACATGAATGCAGCACACAATGCATTTTCATTAGCCATGGTGTACCTACATAGGTTTATGAGATAAAATATCAAAAATTTCTCTCCTCCCATGATTTTCTTTCTTCTAATTTCTTCACATTAGAGTGTATGTACCTGAAGTGTTTTCAGAGGCATAGTCATTAGAACTACATGTAAAATATATTTAAAATAATTATCATAGTCATAAGCTATTTTATACACACACATACATACAGTATACACCTTCTTTTCCTTTTACATGGAGAGTCATATTGATCATAAAGAGTGATGTACAAAGAGTGATCATAATTACCACACAAAGGACAATATAAAACTTTAAACATGTAATATGTTGAATTTTGTTTATTTTTGGTTCTTGACAGGGGTAAGTCACTGATAGTAACAGACTATATAGTTTTAAATAAAATTCAGTTACACTCTACAAGAGTAATCTAGGAGAGCTGTCTATTCAAAAGAGATACTTCTCTCCAAAATTTACTTTTATATTGTATTTATACTTTTATTAAGATAGTGAATGATATTTAATGACTATATAGTATCATTTCTTCCAGACAAAATTATGAAAATTGCTTTAACCAGACTAGAAACTTAAAATATTGAGAGTCAGTAACTTTTAAGATGTGATTTCTTGCCTTACATTTCATTTGATGGCAAAGGCAATTAACAGCTCCATGTAAGACTAATCACATAAGTAAAATTGGTACAAACTAGAATTTCAAAAGAAAAATATGCATAATTCATAATTAAATGATAAATTACAATACATTCATAAAGTATCCTGGAAAAATTTTCATGAGGAATATGTATTCTGCTTTTGGATAGAATGATGGGATGGGGAAGGAGACAAACCATAAGAGACTCCTAATCTCACAAAACAAACTGAGGGTTACTGGGGGGTGGGAGGGTAGGGATAGGGTGGATGGGTTATGGACATTGGAGACGGTTTGTGCTTTGGTAAATGCTGTGAAAGGTGTAAGCCTGATGATTCACAGACCTGTACCCCTGGGGCAAAGAATAAAAAAAATAAATTAAAAAGTTAAAAAAAAAAAGAATGGTCTGTATATGTCTTTTAGGTTTAATTGGCCTAAAGTATTTTTCAAATTCACTGTTTCCTTTTTTATTTATTGTCTGGATGACCTACCCATTGTTGAAAGTGAGGCACTGAAATCTCTTACTATTACTCTATTGTTGTGTATTACTCCCTTCATATTTGTTAGTATTTGCTTAACATATTTAGACGCTCTGATGTTCAGTGCATATATACTTCACAATTGTTATATCCTCTTGATTAATTGATCCCGTTTCATAATATAATGACCTTTGTTTCTTGTTACTGTTTTTTAACTAACATCTATTTTGTTTGATGTAAAATAGCTATTTCTGCTCTCTTGGTTTCCATTTGCATGAAAAATCCTTTCACATCCCTTCACCTTGAGCCTATCTATATCCTTGAAACTAAAATGTATCTCTTGTAGGCAGAATATAGTTGGGTTTTATTTTGTTGTTGTTGTTGTTCTTTTGTTTTTGTTTTAATCCATTCATTCACTCTGTACATTTTGATGGAAGAATCCAGGCCCATAAACAGCTCTGGGGGCTTCTGCTATTGGTGTGCACTTCCATGGCTGTATGATCTTGCCACAGGGCTACCCGTGGCACTGGAGGCCGATAACAGGTCTCAGGCCAGCAGTGTGCAAATACGTGGCTGGAGGGGTTGGCCTCTAGGATGCACACAGCAGTAAGGGTTAACTTTGGGGGTGTGGTATGGCATTTTACACTCATGTAGCCACAGAGGCCTAGTCTGGCTGCTGGTGCATGTCCAGGGCTCCAGCGGGGGTCAGGAAGGGAGTGGGAAGAGACGCAGGTGGCTGGAGTGAATGCAGATACCAGTGGAGCAAAAACCAGGGAAATCTGCAGGGCTTCAGTTGTAGCTGTCCTGGCCATTGATTTCTTCAGTGGTGAAAGCTCCTGGTGGTTGTCTGCAGAGCAGACTACGGAATGGTGACTGTTTCTGCTGTTTCACTGAATATAATTTTAGGAATGGCAGTAAACATGGAGAATGACGTCCCATATAACAATGCTGTCTTCATCTGCCTTTAGTACATATCATAGCTCAATAAAATTTTGGTGATCTTGGAAAACATAAGAAATATGTGTGGCTCATTAAGGATTATGGAGTGGTTAAGTATAGATCCTAGTGTATTTTTCATCTTTTATATGATCAAGAGATCTGCTCATCTCTGTATCTGCTCTTATCTGATACAACATAAAAGGTTGTATATCATTATTCTAACACCAAGCTTTTGTATTGTGACGTAGAACTTCAAAGTATAGCATTAACTGAAGAAGAAAACAAAACAGAATTTGATTTCAAACAAGTAATAAATAAAGGAAAATATATTCATTTACATGTATATATGCACATAAAGCATTGAAACAATTCTAATATATAATTATCAAAATTTCAAGAGACTGGGAAGAGTAGCTAAAGGATTATTTTATAGTTTATGGAATTATAAATTATTTTTATTTTAAAAATTGTAAATTTATGTGTTGCTTCTTTTTTCTCTAAGGGGCAAAATTATATCATAAATTTTTCAAATTCTGAAATATCCAGGTTACTGGTGTTACATATGATTTTATTTATAACATTTTGGCATTTCTAGAGCCTTTTACTGACCTTTATTTTGATTCAGTTTCTGATATTGTCAAAAAAAAAAAATTGCACCAGGCAAGTTAAACAGGCAAGGAAGACTTTCTTTAAGACTACCACCATAGGGGAAAAGATTAAACTCACCTCCCCTGAAATGAGAGATAAAAGAGAGTTTAAGCACTGATGTGAGTTAGTACAAAAGCAGGGGGTGGGGTTGGGAGGACTTTAAGGTGGAGGTTGGTCGATGTTATTAGGCCATGTGTGTCTGCTAATCGGTGCATTTCAAAGTTAGGCTCCTACCCTCCCACACAGACTAAGAGTGAGGGTTTCTATAGTTCTTGATGTTACATTTCAAAGGGATGGCTCCCAGCTCTTTGAGAAAGTCATTCCTGGGTTGTAAAACTGGCAAGATGCTAGGGGAAGATTTACATCCCAAAGGGACAGAGAAAGAGTTTACAGTTTTAAGTTTTCCAAAGTAAGGTGTTTTCCCTAAGATAAAGGGGCTCAGGGGCTTATAATCAGAAAGAAACCTGTCAAAAGTTTAGACAAGCTTAGGGGAATGTTAAGACCTTCTTGGTCAATACTATGTATGTAGCTAATCCAAAGAGGCTTTTGACTTGAAAATAAGCAGATTTTACACGGATTTTAACAAACCCTTTTCTCTCACTTTTTATTTTTTGCCCCTCAGTCTTAGCCTCTTCTCCTCGCCCTCTTCTCCTCTTCTTCCTCTTCCTCCTCCAAGTCCTCCTTTTATTCTCTACCCCCCTCCTTTTCTTCCTCCCTCCCCCCCTTTTTTTAAAGATTTTATTTATTTATTTGACAGAGAGAGAGAGAGAGAGAGAGAGATCACAAGTAGGCAGAGAGACAGGCAGAGAGAGGAGGAAGCAAGCTTTCTGCTGAGCAAAGAGCCCCATGCAGGGCTTGATCTCAGGACCCTGAGATCATGTCCTGAGGCGAAATCAGAGGCTTTAACCCACTGAGCCACCCAGGCGCCCCTCCTCCCTCCCTCTTTCTCCTTCTTTCTGTCTGTAACTGCAAAAAGATCACAAAGATAATCCACTACAATTTATAAGAAATTAAATTTAAAATATGTCAAAACAAGAATAAAAAGATAATATTGTTAAAGGTTTTCCAAGTTAATAAGCTTTTCCACCAAGTTATTTAATCAACAATTTTCAAGCTTTAGTTAATTACTCTACAGAATTGCAGAGTGAATTATTGCAAATTTTTCTGAGTATTTTTTCTCCTGTTGCCTATGCAGGGAATCAATTATTCATATTTGGAAAAAGAAAAGAAAAGAAAAAGAAAATATTGATATAGTTTTGTTACATTTATATAACTTTGAGTTGATATCCTATGCAGATAATTTGTAAGTACAGATGTACTTATTTACATACTGTTTCTCAGAAGTATGGGTCATGGACTATGTATGCCTTTCTTTAATGTAACTCGATGGATTAAGTCAGTGCTTCAGCACAGTGGGCGCTCCATAAGACCTGGACAAATTCACAAATAAGTGAATGATATCGTGGGTGTTTGGTCTCATGTTAACTCTAGGAAGATTAGCATTAACCCTCATAATATCAATTAAAAGCCCTGTTATTTTTATGAAAAATTAAGTTATTTAATTTAGCAATGTATAAAGGATTAAAAATCCTCTTCAGTGCTAGTTTTGAAAGCTCATTTATGCTAATAAGGACTTGACTTTTAATAGTGTAGGAGTCAATTTTATGGGGAAGAATAAGTGTTCATTTGGTTAGTATAGTCTTTTTATTTCTAAATTACTGTCTTTTTTTCCTCCAGTATTATTTTGTAGTATCATTCAGATGCCTCTTCAAATCAATAGGGGGCCACTTGCAATAGAAAATCCTTTGACCACCTCTGGAAGAGCTCTCAGCTTCCTTTTGGTAGCATTTTGAAAAAATTTCTTATTGTTGTTACTTTAATACAAAAATCACTCACTCTTTCTCAACAAACTTTGATAAACATATGACTGTCCTGCCCACCACCCTAATACTACTTCTGGTTTATGAGCAATAAGATGGAGGATGGGCAGGGGATGTCTTCTAGGGGCATTAAGAAGAATCAGGAGATAAGGTTCAAGGTTCCCAGGTCTCAGCTGGAACTTGGCCTGGGCTAACCTCAAATTGGATGAGACTCTACTTGTCCCTTCTCTGGTGTTGGGGGTGATGGGAACTGGCAAAGTTGAACAGACTTGACTCGGAGGCAGCTGTCACTGTTGGGCCCTGCCTTAGGTTCAGTGGAATTACTAGCAAACCTAGGATTGCGAGGTAAAGGCAGAGGAAAACTACTTGATACAGAGCCAGTAAGCCGGTGTTCTCAAGCGGGAGCCCATCTCACTCATGAGAGAACTTTTTATCAGGTGAAACCTCGGCAGAATGCCAACATGTAAAACAGAGTGGATCTATTCTGATCTGATTGAAGTGGGAGGTTCAGAAATCACAGGTTTTCATCTTCTCTGAGACATCTCCACAGAACCATGGTACTCTGTGAAGCAGTTCTAACCCTAGGATATCTGAAATGAAGAGTAAAAAAAGGCCCAGAGAGGTTAGGTAAATTTCCCAAGTCCGCTGCATCCCAGGCCAGCAGGCCATCCCTCCACGGCCTCCCTCTTTCACGAACAAATAAACAAAAAACTGGTTATGTAGTCATGAGTATACATACATGTTTATTTCATATACAACATCTGATAAGTTATCAAATGTAGCAGTCCCTGAGATGTACTAAGCCTATCCCACTGTCATATTTTAATTTTTTCTGTATAAAAAGCATCTTTTTTCTTTCTTTTTCTTACTTTAAATTTTTTTAAAAGATTTAATTTATTTATTTGACAGAGAGAGAGAGAAAGAGCACAAGTAGGCAGAGCAGCAGGCAGAGGGAGAGGAAGAAGCAGGCTTTCCACTTTCCACTGAACAGGGAGCCCAGTGCGGGGCTTGATCTCAGGATGCTAGGATCATGATCTGAGCCAAAGGCAGATGCTTAACTGACTGAGCCACCCAGGCGCCCCCCCCTTTTTTTTTTAGTTTCAGTTAGTCAACATATCATTAGTTTCAGATGTAGGTTCAATAATTCATCAGTTGCATATACCACTATTGTATTTTAGATGCATTTAACTTTTTGGTTTTCCAGGTTCACAGCTAGAGAGAGAATTTTGTCTTAAGTTTAATCGTACCTTGAGAGTCACCCATACATGATTTAGATGCTATTTAGATGAGACTTTGGATTTTAGACTTTAGAGTTGATGCTGGCATGGGGTTTGGGGAAAGTAATTAATGAATTTGCATATGAAAAGAACACAAATTTGGGGAGCCATGGCTAGAATGTTATACACCAAATGTTTGCTTTTCCCCTAAATTCATGTGTTAAACACGGCCTCTCCATCCCTCCTGATGTGATGCTTCTAAGAAATAGGACCTTTAAGAGATAATTAGAGTTAGATGAGGTAATGAGGGTAATGAGTACAGCTTCATGAAGAGATTAGTACTCTTATAAAAGTTACCAGAGAAAGAGAGCTTGCTTCTTCTCTCTGCCATGTAAAGACACAATAACTTGGTAGTCTGCAACACAGAAGAAAATTTTCACCAGATTCAGACCAGATGGCACCCTGATCTTGGAATCCCAGCCTCCATAACAAGAAATTTCTGTTGTTTAAAGCTACCCAATCTACGGTAATTTGTTACAGAAGTCCAAACTGACTAAAACATTTATGCTATCACGTTTCATTCTCACGATTAACACTGTCTATATTTAAAAGATAGGAAGGTTTACTTCAGAGATGTCATCTTACCATATCCAGGTTGCAAACTATTGTATTTCGGAATTAAGTTTTGAACCTAAAGCAGTTTGTTCCAAGGCCAACCTCTATGCCTTGAGTTACTCTTCCTATACTCTGTTTATTAAAATATCGTGAAAAAAAAAGAGTACACATGCTTATATTTCTGCCCAGGTTTTCATCACTAAAATATAATTACTGTACATGCATAGTTATTGAAATCTATAAGAGCACTTTTCAGAGCACTTGAGGAAGAGAGAAATTACATGAAGTAAAATCTGTATTCTGTCCTCAAGAAGTTTATAATAGAATTAGAAAAAATGAGACAAAAACAAATATATATGACTCATAGATTTCTTTTTTGTGAAAGGAATACTTAACATAAGATCTACCATCTCAGTAAATTTTTAAAATATATATACAGTATTCTTAAATATAAGTACTCTGGTGTACAGTATACTTCTAGGATATATTCACCTTGCATAACTGAAACTTTGTAGCTTTGACTACTGCCTGCTTGTCTTCCTTTCTCTCAGACCCTGGCAACCACCATTCTACTGCCTGTTTCTATGAGTTTGATGATTTTAGATTCCTCATATAAGTGCTAACATGTAGTATTTGTTCTTCTGTGTCTGGCTTATTTCACTGAACATAATGTTGTCTAGAGTCATCCATGTTGCTATAAATGCCAGGATTTTTTTTTTTCTTTGAAGGTTGAATACTGTTCCCTCATATATACATATCACAATTTTCTTTATTCATTTGTTAATGGATGTTTTGGTTACTTCTATGGCTCAGCTACTGTGAAAATCATAAGAGTGTGGATATCTCTTTAAAATTCTAATTTCAATCCCTTTGGATATATACCCAGGATTAAGATTTCTGGATTATATGCTAGCTCTATTTTTAGTTTCTTGAGGAATTTGCACACTGTTTCCATAGTGGCTGCATAAATTCATATTCCCATCAATGTGTTCAAGGATTCCCTTTATGTCCTGGCTAATGCTTCTTATTGGTTTTCAGTGTAATAGTCATCCTAACAGGTGTGAGATGATATCTCATTGTGGTTTTGATTTGCATTTTCCTGATATTTAGTGTTGTTTATATATCTTTACATATGCCTGTTGGCCATTTGTATGTCCTCTTTGGAGATATGTCTGTTCAAGTCCTTTGCCCATTTTTAATTTGGGAAATTGTTTTTAATTATTAAATTTTATTTTATTATTATTACTATTGAGTTGTTTGACTTTCTTACATATTTTGGGTATTAACCCTCTATCAGATACATATTTTTGCAAGTACTTTCTCCCATTCCATAGGTGGCCTTTTCTTTCTGTTGTATATTTATTTTACTGTGCAGAAACTTTTTAGTTTGATGTAAGTCCCACTTGTTTATCTTTGCTTTTGTTGTTTGTGCTTTTGGTGTCATATACAGAAAAAAGTATTCTTAAGACTAATGTCAAGGAGCTTTTCCCCTATGTTTTCTTGTAGGAGTTTTATGGTTTCAGGTCTGATATTTAAGTCCTTAATTCATCTTGAGTTAATTTTGTGAGTGATTTTAAGATGAGGGTCCAATTAAGGGAAAAAAAGATAGAGGTCCAGTTTCATTCTTGTGCTTATTTTGGATTCCTCACATAAGTGCTATCATGGTATTTCATTCATTAAAGGATGATAAAAAGACTGGAAAAGTGTAATAGGAAACAATCTCAAAAAATCTCAACAAAATATGTTTTAATTAAAATAAAATACCAAGTTTACAAGGAGAAATCAAGCCAGTGATACTATAACCAAATGACAAAGTAATATAACTAACAGTGGTACATCTGACAGCATGAACTTCCTGATATGATGCTTTGAAAATACAAAGTAACTGTTGTGGCATTATAGCCAGATTTGTGTAACCTGCATTTAATCACAAGAAAATATCACACAAATCCAAATTCAACAAAATAACTGGCTGATAACAAAAGTCATAAACTAAGAAATTATTTCAGAATAAAGGAAACCAAAACAATATGACAACTAAATTTAATCCTAGACCAGAAAGCTTCATTAGTAAGGCAGTTGTTAAAATGTGAATACATCTTATAGATTTGATAATACTATTGTGTCAGTGTTAATTTTTTAGTTCCATATTTGTACTGTTGTTTTGTAATTCAGTAATTTTTGAAAAATATAATAGAAAAGTATACTGGAATTCTTCCAACTGATTTTGCAACATATTCAATTCATCTGAAAATTCTTTCAAAGATATATAGACCCTAAATGCAATTTAAAACCACAATGATATATCACCTTACAGCTGTCGGAATGGCTAAAATTTTTTAAAAAGTATAATAAATAACAAATGTTGACTAGGATATGAAAGAAAGGAACCCTCATGCACTGTTGGTGGGAATGCAAACTGGTACGGCCACTGGAAAACAGATTAGAGAGTCCTCAAAAAGTTAAAAATAGAACTACCTCATGATCCAGCAATTCCACTACTGGGTATTTCCCCAAAGGAAATGAAAATACTAATTCAAAAAGATATATGCACTTCTGTTTATTGCAGTATTTACAATAGCCAAGTTATGGAAGCAGCCTAAGTATCCATCAATAGGTGAGTGGGTAAAGAAGATGTGGTATACATATTACAATGGAGAATTACTCAGCCATTAAAATGAATGAAATCTTGACATTTGCAACAATGTGGTTGGACCTAGAGGGTATTATGCTAAGTGAATAAGTTGGTCAGAGAAACAAAAATACTACGTGATTACATTCACATATGGAAATTAAGAAACAAAACAAATGAGCAAACAATGAAAAACGAAGACAAACAAAAATACAGACCCTTAAATATAGACAACAAACTGATAGTTGCCAGAGGGGAGGTGGGTGGAGAGAGATGGGTGAAATAGATAAAGGGGGTTAAGAATACACTTACATAGATGATCACTGAGAAATTTATAGAATTGTTGAATCATTATATTGTACACTGAAACTTGCATAGCTATGTTAATTATATTTCATTAAAGAATAAAATTTAAACATTAAAACACATTAAGAGAAAAATTAAGCCTAAAATAATAATACAGGTTGAGTAATAGTCTGTAATAATACAGACTTTTATTGTTGCTGTTTTGAGTCTTTGTGACTTTATTTGAATATGAGAATGATTATTATTAATCAGAGAGAGATTTTTGTTTTTTAGACTCAAACAGAGTAAGTGTGAGACTGTTTTTTAAGGTACAGAGTTTTAGGGGCGCCTGGGTGGCTCACTGGTTGAGCTATGGACTCTTCGTTTTGGCTCAGGTCATGATCTTGGGGTTGAGGGGTGAGGGTGGAGCCCCAAGTCAGGCTCCATGTTCAGCGAGAGTCTGCTTGGGATTCTCTCTCTCTGCCCCTCCCCACCCCCGCCTCCCACCCCTGCTCACACACTTGCTCTATCTCAAATAAATATATATTTTTTAATGGATAGAGCTTTATGCAACAAAACTTTATGGCAGTGGCTGTTTTTTAAGAGTAAGCTTTCTGATGACAGGAAGCATCCTATATTTTTTCTTAACTCCAGTATTGGTCACAGTACCTAGAGCATGATATGCATTCAGGTAATCACTAAATTCTATGATATCTATTAGAACATGGATTTATGTATTTCAAAGTGTAGAAATCATGTGGTGCACACACTTTTTAGGTTTAGTAAATGGGTTGCATGTTAAAAATTATTGTTAGTACTTTATAGAGTTTGGTTATTCAGAATTTTTTTTTAAGATTTTATTTGTCAGAGAGAGAAAGAGAGAGAGAGTGAGAGAGCACACAGCAGGGGGAAAGGCAGGCAGAGGGAGAAGCAGGTGCTCCACTGAGCAGGGAGCCAGATGTGGAACTCCATCCCAGGACCCTGGGATCATGACCTGAGCTGAAGGCAAATGCTTAACTCACTGAGCCACCCAGGTGTCCCTACTCAGAAAATTCTTAACGATTTTGCTCATAGCAGGAAGCCTCTGTGTACTTAAATCAGTAAATGTGACACATCATAACACTAAAGTGAAATGGCATTCATGTTCTCTATTATACACTATTGGACATAGGGCTTGTTGTGCCATTATCCTACTTTTAATTGTCGAAGCCACTCAAGTCTTAAAACTGAGACTATGTGGGTAGGGATTTATAAACCAAAGTTAAGTGAACATTCTTGTAACTTAAATTTAACATGTATGAGTATCCAATTATGATGCTTACATATAAATGTTTCTTTTTAGGGGCAATTCTAAAGGAAAATAACATTTGTAACACATCTAAGCTACAAATCACCTTAGTTTTAGAAGAAAATAATAATGTTTTTTAGATCATTTATTTTTACTTATAAAATAGTTACATATATACTGTGGATATATATGATGCTCTAGAGCAAAATATAGCTTTTTTTCCGTGTTGTTTTTTATTTGAGTGTGATTTGATATAGGATAGACTTTTTTTCTGGGTTGGCGCATACTGAGTAAAACTGTATATGAGGTACTCAACAATGTATTTTTCAACATTCTTCTTATTCCACAATGTGAGGAACAAATTTTATTTCCTGCAACAAATAATAACTAGGTTTAATGTGCTTTCCTGGAAGAGTTTAGATACAGTTCTAACAAGTAAGTTTCTAACTTCTCTTTGAATAATCAAATGTTGCAGATAGAAATCATGTCTCTGGAATGGAAACACTAACAGTATTTAATATAATTGAGATTATTTGCCAATTTAGTATTCTTCATTTTCCCCAACCTAGTAACATCTGTGAAAAAGTGAAATGGCAGCTGTCAGGTATCAGTGATGCATGGATTCATCAAATTACTAAATATGTCTTAAAATAAACATGGCATTATCTGATCTGACAGTTGCCTTCTTGTGTTCTTTGTAATCAGTGGTAAGTAAATTTCTATTAAAGAATTGGGACCAAGAACATTAACAATGTATGCAAAGTTATAAAGGCAAGCTTAGAATTTTCTGGATATTTGGATATAAGTCTGATTAGTGGGGCGCCTGGGTGGCTCAGTCAGTTAAACATCTACCTTCAGTTCAGGTCATGATACCAGGGTCCTGGGATCGAGTCCCGCATTGGGCTCCCTGCTCAATAGGAGGCCTGCTTCTTCCTCTCACACTCCCCTTGCTTGTGTTCTCTCTCTCTCGCTGTCTCTCTCTGTCAAATAAATAAATAAATAAATAAATAAATAAATAAATAAAACCTTTTAAAAAAAAGTCTGATTAGTTAGTTTAAATGATCTAATTATAGTGTCTCCAGATATACAAAGTGAGCAAAATAACTGTTCCTAGGATTTCAAATAAAATTCTTGGCTAGCATCAAAGCCTTCACGTTGTTCCAGAAAGTCTGCACATTCTGCTGTTCCTGGGCTGAGTTCATTAGTAATATACATTTAGAAGTTTTGTCAATCGAAAATATATCTGATTTCCAATACTGTAGATCATTTCCAGATGAAATAAAAGTAATGTGAACCTTATGCATAATTCATTTAGAAAATATGTATTCTGTTCTTACAGAAAATAACCAACTTTGCTTTCACTTTTTAAGTAAATATACACATGTTCATTATTAAGCTAACCAAATGATGATTCTGAAAACAGAAAAGAATAAGTAGGAGTAAGATGAAAAGGAAGAGAAAAGTATATTGGGGCGCCTGGGTGCCTTAGTCAATTAAGCATCTGACTCTTGATTTCAGCTCAGGTCATGATCTCAGGGTTGTGAGACAGAGCCCTATGTCAGGTGCTACACTCAGTGTGGAATCTGCTTATCCCACTCCCTCTGCCCCACACCCCGTTTGTGTGCCCCCCCTCTAAAACGAATAAATAAAATCTTTTAAAAAGAGAGAAAAATATAGACCAGTTTTGCTTGTAAAATTTTATTAGAAGTCCTAAGTAACAAATTAATTATTTAAAAGCAATAGTATAGTTAAAATTATAGCACCATAATTGTATTACTGGGAATATAGAGGCCAAGACGTTAGAAGAAGGATACCCTAAAAGAAAATGGGTTAACAATGACAGATATTTATTTATCTCTCCTATAATAGTCAAAAATAAGCATCCAGCTGATGGGATAGTTCTGCCATCCTTAACATGCGGATTCCAAGGATGTAGCAACCATAAGAGGAAAAGTCTAGAATAAAGGAAATGACACAGAAGTTTGTCACATCACTTCTATTGACATATTTTGTCTTAAGCCACATGGGTAAAATGAGCTGCAAGGGAAATTAGAAAATGCTGTCTTCGGCTAAGGATCTATGATCTTTCTAGAGAGAGCAAGAGAGTGGACTCTGGAGCAGAGGTAATAGTCACGCTGCTGTGGTGACCTCTGCTGTTGCCCATTTGAGTGTACCCGTTGTACTGTTCTCCTTGCAAAAAAAACATGCATTTCCTTTCCAAGGAAGAAAATCAACATTGCTATAATTTATGGCATCAGGCTGACGGTGAAGGAACTCTGGGTTGATGCAGAATCTTTTCTATTATGTCTTGTCAGGGTTCTCTACAGCCTGGTATCGTATTAACTGAAAGAAAAGTTGTTCTACCTTCTCCACTCCCTACCACAGACCTACTACATAATGTGGAATTGAAAGAAGAAAATTACATTTCATCTATTCAGAGCATAAACAATAAATCTCCTATCAGTCAGTTGCCCCTATGTAACACAGAAAAAGGTTTACAAAGTCTCCATGGTAATGGAATAAATTCCTTATTTAGCCTATTTAACAGCCCAGTATTCAGCTCTATTCAAGTAATTTCTTTCTTATTGTTTTTCATGGCCCCAGCATTAATTTTGCAACCTTTTGTCTCATTTGCTATTGCCATTCACAGCCCAAACTACAGAACTTTCATAGGCAGCTTTCTGATGGTGATATGAAGACTGCATTGGGGATTGAATTTATTATGTAGGCCAAAATTGTGATTTCTTTGAAACAAAATTCTCTCTAAAAATCTGCAAGATTCAGGAACTATCAATAAATTCTATGTGAACGTAATGCATGTAATGTTTTCTTTCCAGTAATTGTTCACAAAGTTATCAAATAATGTGGTAGCTTTAAAGCACATAAATATGTCTCTTGGAGAAACAGAAAAGTTAGTTATGTTTTCATAAGGCTATAAAAGTGCTATCTAAAATACTTAGTTTTCATGAAGGAAATAAATATTCCTTTCCCTTGTGTACATATGTAAAAAATTTCAGAAACTCTCCATCTGACAATAAATAAATTTCAGATGACCATGATTGAAAAAGGCAACAGGGGGCACCTGGGTGGCTCGGTGGGTTAAAGCCCCTGCCTTCGGCTCAGGTCATGATCTCGGGGTCCTGAGATCGAGGCCCATATCCGGCTCTCTGCTCAGCGGGGAGCCTGCTTCCCCCTCTCTCTCTGCCTGCCTCTCTGCCTATTTGTGATCTCTCTCTCTCTGTGTCAAATAAATAAATAAAATATTTAAAAAAAAAGGCAACAGAATAGGAAGTAAGCTAATTAGTGATACAAGAATTAGATGGCTTAGTATTAATGATATATAACATTTTTTATATTATAGGAGAGTAAAATCCTTAGGAAAAAAGATGAAAAGTTCACTACAATTTCCACAACACATAGAAAACTCTACTAATTCTTAGTAGAATTATTCTGTAACTCTGTAATCATTCTGTAAGTTTTTAATAAACCAAACGTATTTCTTATATTGTCCAAAAATCATCAAATTTGTATTGAGATACGATATGTACTAAAAGTTGATAAAGATAGCATTGTTATATGTGATGGCATTTTCAATTTTTATTGCTGTTCCTAAAATTGTATTTAAAGGAAATTATGTTCACGTTTCTATATAGACAGAAATTGTGAAATAGTACATAAGCACACTAATTTGAGTAGCCTTGAATTGGGTTCTATAAAAAGTGAAGCAGTAAAGAGTAGGGAATAAATTTTTATTCATTCTCATAAGTATGATGCTGTTAAGCTTCAGCAGTAGGAAAAATAACCTGAGATATAGCATTCAAGGAGAAATAGGTAAGCTCTATTCTGAAAAATCTCTATTTCGGGATCAGTTAAAAACTGTAGAGCTGGTTATGGATTTTACCAATGCCAGCACAAACCACTAATGAGAAGCCAGTCAGTAGAATTGTTTGGAAAGAAGAGAACTATAAATCACAGTTTAATCTTAATCAGGAATTATAAGAAAGGGAAATGAGGAAAAGAGGAACGTTACCTTTCAGTACAATGGCACATAAATTGGATTCATTCACTAACACAAAAGAGAAAATTGTTTGTAATGGTTGGATACTCTTTCTTTGTATTTAATGTTTGAGTTCTGTGTTCCATGACCTGATGGGATTTTTCTTACAAACATTTCAGACAGCATTGTTGTGTTACTTTATACCGTTTTCCTAAATTTCTATGGTAAGTTTTAAACCATGGATGGATTTTGAAATACTTTAAGAAAACAAAATAATATGTAAATAACAAGTGTGAGACATAAACTGATGTGGGATTTTTTATTTTAACTTTCTTTTAGTTTTTGTTCAATAATGGACAAAATTTGACTCATAAGAAGGTCAAAATAGTTGTATGTTACATTATCAATCTAGCAACATTTCAGCTTTAACAGTATCAACAATACGTTCAACACCAATGAGAAATGTTCTTCCTTGGAAATGTAACTTTCCAGCCGTATTTTAAGGATATAGAAAAAAGCATGTGTAGTATATATCTCCCAAACTATATTTAAGGATTTCATACTTAAGCATTCATTCTCTAATAGTAGAATGGAGAAGAGTGAAGGCTGTCATAGGCGGTTGTCACAGTGCAATGGTGGCATCTATTGGCATGTGGTGTATATGACATGAAATTGCTTGGATTTTTTTTCCCAAATCTTGCTTTCCTAGAGCATGCCATGTCTAGATGTTGAGAATATATGTTTCCATCAGCGCTGAAAGGCAACACTAAAAACAATCAAGATGATTTTTATTTTTACTATCAGTCATAAAGAAGAATGAGAAGAAAAAACAAAGTCAATATTTAGCTTATGACAGTTCCCTGTTTGTTACTGGGTCCCAAGATTTTCAGATACGGCATACTAAAGTGTAATAAATGAAGGTCAGAAAGCCTATTATAGATGATAATAGATGGGTAAATAGATAGGTAGATAGATAGATCAGATAAATATAACAAGCTTTGAGCTACACAAATGAAAAGTAAAAAGGAGATTATGGCCCTAGGAATTTTATAACCTTGTCATAAAGGCATATTAAATAGAAGATCATAGAAATATGTAGTTATTCATGAGAATAAATTAAGAAAAATAATTATATGAAGAAAAATAATTCAGGAAGGTAATGTCAGGATAGTGTAGATGCACTACAGATTACACTATTATATAAACAATGTCCTACATCAATGTAACCACCTTCTGTGCCTTTTATTTTGTGACAGAAATGGTTAATTGATTCATAATTTTTTCCACCTAGAAATTTAATTCAACAAATTACTGAACTTTGCAGTTAGCAAACTGAATTGCAGCAGAGATGCCTTATGATGGTTACTTTGTTGTACTGAGAACTACATGGAATGGCTACAGTAAAGGCACTGTATCTCTGTGCATTCAACACCCCAAGGCTGATTCATCTCAGGACAATGTACCATTCTAAGAACGCTTGCGCTAAATGGAATCTGTTTCTTTCAAAGTACCTTTATTAACTCTTCGTTTATCTCTTTTTTCCAGAATCCAATAAGGCAATCTCTTATCCATGAATACAGGGAGCCCTGCTGTATGCATTGCCAAACATGTCTCTTGAGGGGTATAAAAGCAGAGCTGTGTTACAGCTGTGGTTGATTGTGGGCATGTGTATTAATCTTTTTTTTTTTTAATTCTGCGTATTATCATGTTTTGACATTTAAAAAAAGCAAAAACAAAAACAAAACACCTTTCACTTTAGGGAAAGACTGCCCCTCCCTGGCTGCCCAACTAGCCAGTCCTTAAAGATAGCAAGAAACTCACAAATCCTGTCTTCGATATGCAGACTAACCAAAACAGAGCCATACTTCTTTCTGGCCTGTGTACCCCAGGATGCACTATTCCTCTGTTTAATCATCCCAGGGCCACGTACTAATCAACAAGGGACCTAGAGCATAGAGCCTGCTGAAATTATTCAAACAATCCAGTCCTAAATTGTTTACCCTGCCCTGTCTTACCTTTCCTTTGTAAACCCTAATAACGGCTCTGGCTTAAACCTATTGCTCCACTCTGTTCCTGCTTCCTGACCAAAACCTGGTGTTCCTCCTGAGACCCTACAGGGTGAGTGTGCCTCTGGTTTCTCAGGGAACTCTTATTAACACTGAAATTTTCTTTCAGTGCATTAACCTCTCCATGTCATCCCTCAGTCACCTTTATAAAATAAGAGCCAGATACAAAACAGCAAGTTTCAGAGAAAATGATATAGAGAAAATCAGTTATTTGGCATTAAATGAACTTAATGAAATATGTCCTTGTATTTAAAAAAAAGGAACTTTGATTTTGACAGAAAGCACTTTTTCTCACAAACAGAAAGCTTTGGGCTATTATTGATATAGAAGAATAAATTTACTTACTTGTACAAATACTGCAAATAATTCTGCCAGTTTGGAGACATTGAGATGTGGAGCCTGGGTCATCCTTCCTGGCTATCAACAATCATCATGTTCCATACATAATTGTTCCATTTTCCTTTAATCTGAGTAAACACTACCTACTCCAATGCTGATAGAACACAAAGTATAAAAAGAAAACTTTATGTCACCATATGATCAATGAAAAAGATTCCTCTTTTATCTTTGTTAAAGTTTGCTATGAAGGTAAGACGGCATACAATTTTCAATAGCTATTAAGTAACTCAAAGATTTTGACAATCTTGATAAAAAAATATGGAAGTTCCATGAAAACACAGAGTGTGCACAAATAATTTAGAATCTGGTTGGCTGATTTCACCCAACTACTTCAAGATCTGGAGACCTACTCTACCCAGTTACTTTTAACTTTTTTGGAAAATCTGTTGCTTTCTCTATGAAACTAAGAATACTTGGGTCCAGAGTCATAGGGGACCATATGTGAACTATTTATTATCATTGGGGACCTAAGAAGAGTAGTTTGGGGAGTGCTGGAGGTGAAGGCCAGATTGGAGCAGATTCAGAGGGAGTGGGAAGAGGTAAGTAGGAAACAGTAGAGAAGATGAACAACTTTTTGGAAGGGCTTTACTCTAAAACGGAGGTAGAGAAAATTAAGAAGACATTTGTGTTTATTTTTAGATACTTGTACAAATCAGTTCAGACTTAATCATGATCTGTGTCTCTATGCAAGAGTGTCTAAAGTATAATATAATATGTGGATTGGGGGTAGTTTAGCTTGGTCATATCAGGGATAGACATCCTAATAGCAACTACTACTACCAAGTGAGCAGTTGGTATGCAATAAGCCCTCTTCTAAGTGCCTCACATACATAATTATGTTTTCAGCATATGCTCATGTGCATGAAATCACACACACACACACACACACACACACACACACACTAGAATAGAAATACCATTATCTTATTTTTGTGGAAAGAAATCAAGCCATAAACAAACAAGTGATTTGTCAAAGACTACAAAGATACATAGTTGGAGAACAAAAGTCCAAGCAGTACATTTCTGTTACCAAAATGGGTACCCATTCTGTTACATAAAACTCTTTCTGCTTTGGGATTTGGAGAAGAAAAACCCAGAGACCAGGTTGAAGCACATTATATATAACCCGGAATGAGAAGAGTCTGTAAAGAGGATGAAGGAATTTTTTGAAGCTTATGTGCACCTTGAAAGTGGCTTAAAAGTGACAGTGACACATATGAAAGATTTGCACATGCAAAAGAGATTTTGACAGTGAAATGGCCAGAATGCAGACTATTCCAATAGACCATAAAATAAAGGCATAAAGATCATACTCATTGTATAATCACAGGCATTGAGAAGGGGGGAGTGAATTCTAGAAAATGAATCATCTGCCCTGATACATGCGGGCATGGGGAGAGAAAAGTCTAATATTCAGTTCCAGATTATGAAACTGGGAGACTTAGTGAATATGTTATCAAGAGCAAAAACAGAGTTGGTTTGGATAAAAAAAAATAGTGGGATTGTCTTAAACATAGTTTCATAACATGGACAACTATTTTTAAAACATGAGAATGGAACCCAGGACTGGGATCCTAATGGTAAGTGAAGCTTTAGAAATGTCATCTGCATAGAATTGACATCCATTAATTAATTCAGAAATATTTCATCACCTACTCTCTTCTGAGTACTGAGTTAGGTGTTGCAAGTATAGGATTGGAATAGATAGAGACCAAATCTACTCTCAGAAATTTTCTGCAAAATAAAAAATATAAATACATAAACAGGTAATTAAAATACATTGTGGTAATTGCTAAGAAGTCAAGGTAGATATTGTATTGCCATATGTGAGAGGCCCTAATCTAGATTTGGAGATGGATGCCAGGGAAAGATTTCAGAGTATATAAAATTTTCATGAGAGAAATAAGAAAACGTGCAAAATATAGAAGTTTGGAAAACATCTGAAACTAATGGCAAGAGAATCAAAGAAGGAACAATTTCCTAGATAGAAGACAAGACAATATATAGACCTTTTTTTGGTAAGCCCTGTGAAATAGTGATTTAAGAGAAGATGTTTGACAATTTCCACGGAAAGTTTTTAGATATAAAACTGGAAGAGTGCATGTGACTTATACCTGAGTAGCTCCTCTCAGACAGAGTGAAGGCAGCTCTCTGAACATAAATTAAAGAATACATGTCTGTTTAGGAAGCAGAGACAGGAAACAAGGGCTGACACCTTCAAAAAAAAAAAAAAAAAGGAAAGCCCAATAGTGAGAGAAAAATGTAAAGGTTTTGGCATGAAGGCAGAGAAATCTCTTCTAATGATCAAAATCTAACAGACCAAGATACAGCCAGTCCCTAGATCCTGAACACTGAACCAGTGTAAAAACAGAGAAGGGTTAGTGAACAGAAAGCATCAAACATCAGAAGGAATTTCAAATGTGTGTCATCCTGTTTTTGTTTTGCTTTGTTTCTGATGGCTCTTCATAATTTTCCATCAGATTAGACAAAGGCATCTGGTCCCTTTTCAATGGACAAGAGTCACCTAAATAAGTGATCTGTTGTACAAGTAATCCCACCTTTTCCCTTTCCTCTTGCTTATGTCCATAGTTTCTCAGACTCAAACAAATGCTGATTTATAATGCTACAGTCTGCTCACAAAGGACCTATGTTTAGAACCAGAGAGAAACGATTTGTCAATCCATGAGAGACCTCATGCTTGCTTTCAAGTATCATGCAGTGTTTGTTGTTCTATGACTAGCTTATTTCACTTAGCACGATGTCCTCCAGGTTCATTGTTGTTGCAAATGGCAGGATTTCCTCCTTTTTTAAGGCTGAGTAATATTGTATTGTATGCATATTGTATTCATCTGTTGATGGATACTTTGGTTGTTTCCCTATCTTGGCTATTGTGAATAGTGTTGAAATGTTTTTGTTTTTGTTTTTGTTTTAAAGATTTATTTATTTATTTGACAGGGAGAGAGATCACAGGTAGGCAGAGAGGCAGGCAGAGAGAGAGGAGGAAGCAGGCTCCCTGCCGAGCAGAGAGCCCAATGTGGGCCTTGATCCCAGGACTCTGAGATCATGACCTGAGCTGAAGGCAGAGGCTTTAACCCACTGAGCCACTCAGGCGTCCTAGTGTTGAAATGAACATGGGAATACAAATATCTCCTTGAGATTCTGATATCAATTTTTTGGATATATCTATCCTAATATATATTGGGATTGCAGGATCATTTGGTAATTCTATTTTCTTTCTTCTTTTTTTTTTCTTTTTTTTAGAGAAGTAGGGGGCGAGGAGAGGCAGAGGGAGAGAGAGAATCTTAAGCAGGCTCCGCACCCAGCACATGAGCCTGACACTGGGCTCAATCTCACAACTTTGAGATCATGACCTGAGCCGAAATCAAGAGTTGGACACTTAACCAACTAAGCTATGCAGGCACCCCTACAGTGATCCTCTTAAATGAAAAATATATCATGCCAATCTTCTCAAAAATTTGTAATGCCTTCTCATCTCATTCAGGATAAAAGTGGAAGTTCTTATAATAGCAGATCTACAAGATCATAACCGCTGCCCCTTCCTTATCTCTTTCTAATCTGACACACACATGGTCCCAATTCAGAGCCTTTTATTCACTGTCCTTTATGACAGGTGTACTCCTCACCCAAATTTCATTGTCCTTCAGGCTATTAGTTACATATCATCCTCCCTGTGGGGCCAGCACACAAACACACACACACATCCATTAGCTTTTACCACTTTATTCCCTTTCTTCCTTATGTACTAGTCACATCAAATATATCACTTACGGGACACCTGGGTGGCTCAATGGGTTAAAGCTTCTGCCTTTGGTTCAGGTCATAATCTCAGGGTCCTGGGATCAAGCCCCGCATCAGGCTCCCTGCCCAGCAGGGAGCCTGCTTCCCCCTCTATCTCTGCCTGCCTCTCTGCCTACTTGTGAGCACTATGTCTGTGTGTCAAATACATAAATAAATATATATATTATATATATATATATATATTTATATATCACTTACTTAGCTTTTATTTTGTCTTTCCTATAAAAAGTAAGCACTATATGGGAAAAGATTTTTGGTTTTAGTCACTGATATATCCCCAGTGCTGGAAGAGTGCTGGACACATAGAGAGTACTCCATAAATACTTATTGAATTATAAATGTTACATGGAATTATATATATACAGACATATAGAATTCAAATATATATTTTATTATATATGTTTATATATTTTTGTATATATTTATCTTATATATATTATTTGTATATATTTACATAATATATATATACATATATATATATATGTTTCAGCTGACCAGTTTTTTATTTTCATACCAGCATTTTAAGGCATATTCAAGGGGCAAATAATCTGTAATTATATAAATATCATCATGAATGATTAATATTTAATATAGACATATTAGAATACATTCAAAATATATTCTATTTTATATGTTTGTAAGACAAACTCTACACGAAAATGTCAACAAATGTATATATTATGAATATTTGATTATTACAGTCTTCTAATAAATTATTTAATATTATATAATTAACTACATACATTTTAATAAATATTTTCCACATAACTTTTTCTTAAAAGAAAATAATTCAAAATGTTATACCATAAGTGTATAGAAACATATTTCTTAATAAATTGTAAATTAATTTTTAATGTTTTAGTGTAAATTATTTTTCATCCTACATGACCTTGACAAAGTTATGGCTTTTTTGCCAGAAATAGAAAATAAATATGGTTGAAATAGACAGTTGCTTACCTAGGAGTGTCCAAAAACCATGTACACAGAAATCCCTTTGAGTTCTTCTCTTGAATTTTCATACTTCTAATATATTTCTTGATATTAAGTTAAAGACACAGGAAGTCTCCCAGAAGTTAACTAAGCCTACCTTCATTTCCCTTTTGATGAACCATTCATATATTTTGTAAAAGCACAAAAGATATAAAATGTTATGAGAATTTCACTTTCATAAAATATATGGTCTATGGAAAAATGTGGCATTCCTATAAATGTGGATCTTTTTCAGGCATATGTAAGTCTATGTGATTTAGCACATGTGTTTATCGTTGAGAATAGGTCATAACTTTTAGTGTTTTTCAGAGTACTACATACTCTCATAATATTAAAGATTTGTATTTTGTGGTTTTCATGAGTAATGCCATTAAAATAAACACTCAGTAGACAAAAATATAGCATTTGATTGGAGGTAATATCTGTTAATCTGCTTACTATATTAGAAACTCCTTGTGATTTTTTTCCTAGGAAGGGAATTTCCTAGGAATACAGACATCTTTTCAAATCCATAGCTTCCCTGATTTGTAAAGGTATCATAAGGGATTATCTTGAATGTGTGTTGTTCATCAGAAAATTATAAAACCTGGAAGGAAAATATAGAATTTCCTGATCTAGCCAAATAGAGAAAAAACAATGTTTATATTTATTTTTTATAGCCCTAGCATTCTGTGGCATAATAAGTACTGAGGCATTTTAACAAATAAAGAGATGAGTGTTAAATATGTCAGATAAAGATTCCTGTATTTTACCAAAGATTTCAAATATGAAATTTTCCTTGTGTGAAGTACCATGAAAGCTTAAAAAATCATAAAAGATGAGAAATGCTAAGAAATCTACCATCTGAATACAATAGTTTGGCCTTCGTTAATATATATCTGATTTGGTTAAGTTATGTAATCATTCTGAGTCTTGTAATTGCTTCATCTGTAAAAATATAGACAACTTTCATCTTTGTGTTGGCCACTAATTTTTTAATCATAAGTGGCAGGCTACAATCCAAGATACCTCAAGGGAACAAAGGAGATGTTGGCTTTTGTAAGTGGCAAGCGCAACCAGAGAAGCTGGTTTCATTCATAGCTGGATTCATATGTTCAAATGTCACTAGCTATCTGTATCTTTTTCTTTTATTGATCACTATTGTTTTTATTCTTAAATAGACTTTCTCCATGCAGTAGCCAATATTGATTCTGGGAATTCCAAGCTTACTAAAACTCTCCTTAAAACTAATTAGCGATACATATTGACATTGATTGATATATAGATAGATGTATGTATATATACACATATCTCCATCCAAAATTTGGATCAATTCCAGAAAAAAAAAAAAAACTACACTGAATGTTGGGCTATATGTCAAATGCATGCATTTCGGATAATATAATATATTGCCTGGAAAGCCTATGTTAGCATCATAGTTTTCACAGAGAAACTAAAAATGGAAAGAAGAAAGTTCTATTTGTGTATATATTCTCTCTCTCTCTTTTTATTTTTACTAAGAATTAAATCCAGAATTTTACTTGTGTTTCTTTAACTAAAATTCTTGGACATGGAGATTATCCTTTTATAAAAGAGATACCATTAGTATTATTTTCATGCATTTTCTACAGTGTTGACTAAATAAAAATAACATTGCTTCAGTTATGTAGTAAATAAAATCAAAAAGTGAATGCCCAAACCATACCTTTTTAAAAAAATTAGCTTCTAAAAATGTAATCAAGGCGCCTGCGTGGCTCAGTGGGTTAAAGCCTCTGCTTTCGGCTCAGGTCATGATCTCAGCGTCCTGGAATCGAGGCCCGCATCGGGCTCTCTGCTCAGCAGGAAGCCTGCTTCCTCCTCTCCCTGTCTCTCTGCCTGCCTCTCTGCCTACTTGTAATCTCTCTCTGTGTGTCAAATAAATAAATAAAATCTTAAAAAAATAAAATAAAAATAAAATAAAAATGTAATCATCAGTCATAATATTATAGTTTTATACATTAATATATGATATTTCTTTAGTCCAACCCACCTAATAATTAATTATGCTCATGAGTGTAATTTTTAAATAATAAAGGATATATTCTCCTGCATGATTATTGGAATTGAATAAATCCAAATATATACAGTGTCATTATAATATAGTACATTGTTTTTTACCTTATTATAGACATTCTTTTTTCCCTAACAACTTAATCTATGAGAACAAGGCTCAGCAGTCTGTTCTCAATCACACAGCAGTATTATATCCTGTAAGGTCTTCAGTTATTGGTTTTCAAACCTGATATATTAACAGATATATTTTTATTCACAATCCTTAGAAATACTATGTGCTCTTCTCTGTCAATACCCAATCACTGCTTTGGTGATCAAAGTTATGCCTGTAGTATGTCAACACTGTAGCATTTCCCTATGAACTGGCTTATATAAAATTGTTTTTAACTAAATGGTAATACTTATATGCCAATGCCTTTATTAAATATGGCATTATGACATCTGAGACTTTTTGGGATTTGGGTTATCTTGTATTACTCTTGGAAATAGCATCCTAATTATAAATTAAAATGATATTGCTTTAATACCATTTTACAAAGCATCAAATAATAACTTGCAAAATTCAATACTTTAAAAAATGTCTCTGGATTAATAAAATTAAATTTACTGTATAAAACTGTATAAAATTACTGTATAAATTTACTGTATAAATATACTGTATAAAACGGTATCTTTAAATCATAAAGTTTCTATATAGTTTGTACATTTTCTCTTTGGCACTTCTAAATAAAAACAAAACAATTGATAAACATTATAACTCTGAAATCTATATAACATAAAAAGGACCCAATTCTTTATTTTGGTTTTAAAAGTTTATAATGGAGAAATAGAGAAAGTTTTCATAAGTTGGGGTTTAATATCTAGTAGGGATTTATTGTCCATGCCTTATTACACTTGTGAAAATTTGCTACTGTAAGTTTTATAAACAACAACAACAAAAAGTGATGTGAACAGTCTCAATGCAAGAAAAGTATATGCTATACTTCTGGACGAATGCCTAATTTTAAAACTATAGCATGAAAAGTGCAACATTGACATTGTGTTTATTTAAGTAATTAATTTTAAATAAGGAATGAATAATTCAAAATACTCATGAGGAAAAAGCATATTTAAAAAAATAAAATATCAAAATGCTATTAAAACCTTTATGAATCCCTCATATTCTCTATTGATCATATTCTTATCATCTCTCTTTGGATTTAAGTCTATCCTGAATTTGGTGCATTTTTAACTGCTCTTCCTCTTCCTCTTTTCTCTCTCTTTTCTTTTTTCTCTCTGATAAAAGATATAATCCAGATCTTTAAAAAAAAATTCCAACTCCAATCATACAGGAAAAAAAACAAACTAATAAAAGCCAGGCAATCATTATAATAGATAATTAACTAATTTTTTACAGTCTATAGAAATTATAACATAGAAACTATAAAGATATTCTCCTATATATCTTATAATACTTTAAATTATTGTTTAATCCATATGAAATTAATTTATGCATTGTATTTGCATAGATGTTTTATCAATTATGTTAAGAATCCAATTTTATCTTGTTTCATATGGATTAGCTATCATTCCACAATCAAGTCTTAAGTAGTTGATAATTTCCCAAAGAGTGTCATGTGTATTGATGTTGGTATCAAGAGTAATGATGTTGGTACTTTCTGGGATCTCTATTTTATTCTACTGGTCCATTTCACCGGTTCATATGCCAATACCACCTTTTCTTCAGTTAAATAATTATAAATAATTTTCTAAAATGTGGTGTATATGTCTTTGCACAGTGTCTTTTCCTTATTCTTTCTTTCATATATGTGGGTATATATAACATATGCATATATAATACACATATGCTTGTTATATGTAATTATTAAATATATAAATATTTAACATATGTAATATATGTATATAAGTCTGTCATATATACAGATATATATACATAATATGTGTATATTATGTGTATAATATATATAATATCCATTAGAAAAGAAAACAAGGATGTTGATTAGATTGTGCATCAATTAGGATACACACACATATCTCCCCTTGACATGTATTTGAATTAATATCCTTGCTAGCTTTTAGAATACATACTGACAAGTTGGTTCTAAGATTTTATGGAAATCAAAAGTCTTAGGACTGCTGGAACCATCTTGATAAATGAGAACAAAGTAGAAAATGTAAACTAGGGCGCCTGGTGGCTCAGTGGGTTAAAGCCTCTGCCTTTGGCTCAGGTCATGATCTCAGGGTCTGGGATCGAGGCCCACATCGGGCTCTCTGCTCGGCAGGGCGCCTGCTTCCTCCTCTCTCTCTGCCTGCCTGTCTGCCTACTTCTAATCTCTCTCTCTGTAAAAATAAAAATAAATAAAATCTAAAAAAAAAAAAAGAAAGAAAATTGTAAACTAATTGTTTTTCAAGTTTTACAACAAAGCTATACTTATCAACACAGTGCAGTATTGGCTTAAGCATTTTTTAAAAAATCAGCAGAATAGATCTAAATATATATACATTTACCAAGTTGTTTTATTTTTATTTAATTTTTTAACATGCCACTGAAGCAAATCAAGGGGAAGGTGAAAATATTTTTAAAAAGTGGTGATGGAAAAGCTGATTAAGTACATGGGAATAGTGAATTTAGAACCTACTTCCTACCATACAACAAAACTGTTTTGTGATGGATCACAGTCCTAGACCTAAAAATTAAACCTACAAATCTTCTAGAAGTAAATTTAGGATGTTTAAAAAAAAAAATACTGTGTGAGACAATGGGTTCTGTAACAACTGAAAAACGTGAATGATGTTTTTAAAAATTAATACAATTTTCTTCGTTAAAATTAAAACCATGTAGTTCACAGAAGACACATTTAAAAGTATGAAAACTCCATTAAAAGGCTGAGATCAAGTTTAGAATAGAGGCGCCTGGATGGCTCAATTGGTTGTGTCCAACTCTTGATTTCAGCTCAGGTCATGATCTCAGGATCATGAGTTTGAGCCCTGCATTGAGCTCCTCACTCAGTGCTGAGTCTGCTTGAGATTCTCTCTCTCGCCCTCTCCCTTTGCCCCTCCCCACTTATGTGCTCTCTCTCTCTACAATAAATAAATAAATAAATCTTTAAAAAAATTTAGAATGATATGTATTAGCAAGAAGTTTAATCTAGATAAGAATTTCCATAAAAATAATAATAAAACATCCCAATAAAAAAGACAATAATCTTTAAAAAATCTTAAAGAAAATAAATGGCCAATATGCATATGAAAAGGTATTCACTATTATTAGTAAACATGGAGATGTACATGAAAACTATCACTTCACACCCTTTTAAATGAGTAAAATTAAAAAGTCTGACACTGCTAAATATAGCTAAGTATATGGAGAAACCGGAATTCTTAATACATTTTTGTGTGCACTGTAAGATTATTCAACCATTTGGGGACACAGACCATGACATTTTTATTAAGTTAAATATACACCTATCTTATGACCATGCAGTTTCAGACTGAGGAAATTGCACATGCTAAATATAAGAGGAGAACAGGAGTAAAATTACTGAGTCATCAGATAAGCATATTTTAATTTTATAAGAAGCTGCCAAGGAATTTTACAATGTGACTGTACCATTTTACATATCCATCAAGAATGGATAAGCACAGTGAAAGACAATAGCAAGGAAACACCTTTTATATTGGAATTTTAAGAAGACGTTTCTGAGGAAGTAAAATTCAAACACAGAAATGAAAGATGAAGAAGAGCCAATCATATGAGGAGACACAAACATATGTACATTTTATGTTAAAACCCCAAGGTAGGGCGCCTGGGTGGCTCAGGGGGTTAAAGCCTCTGCTTTTGGCTCAGGTCATGATCTCAGCGTCCTGGGATGGAGGCCCACATCAGGCTCCCTGCTCAGCGGGGAGCCTGCTTCCCCCCTCTCTCTCTGCCTCCTTGTGATCTCTTTCCCTCTGTGAAATAAATAAATAAAATCTTAAAAAAAAAAACAAAAAAAAAAAACCCAAGGTAGAAAAGGACTTTGTATGTTTGAAGAACTGAAAGTAACTCAGTGCAAATGAACTGAACACTGATGACAAAAACTAAGGTTGGAAAACCACATATTCTATTACATGTGCAATGAAGATATGTTGAAATGAATCAACCAGGGCAACATAAAAATAATATATGAGTCCAAAAGATCTTCTTCTATGTTATATATATAATAGATTATAGGGATAGAAGCCTAAAGTAAGCAAACCACTTAGAAAATAAATATGGAAAAGCAGAAAGAAATAGTTGAATGGGGACGAGATACTTGAGAAAGAACTAGAGGAATTCCATGTTTTCTTCATCGTATCAATAGAATCTTGGACCATTTAAATTTTCTTCTCCAATTTATTTTAGTCATATTCTTTGACTTTTGATTTTTTTCACATACATATTATAGATTTAACTTTTCCTACAAAAATCCCTATTGAATTTTATTCAGACAAGCACAGATATGTTTCTTTAATAGTGTTTACTTTTTCTCTGGAAGTTCTTTCTTGATTTGTAGATGCATTGCTTTCTTGAATATTTCTTATTTTCTTAATTAGAATTTTAATTCTAAATCTCCTTCATCCATTCAGTTACCTCTCCATGCTACTGTTTTTGTCTCATTACTTGTGATTCTGGCTTGATCAATATTATTTATAGTGTAAATATCTGTAATTTTGGGTATGCAGGTAAACATTTCGATATTCAGGGTTTCACTCCATTGCCATATAAGAAAATTCTGACTGCATCACCCCTACCTAATTCAGCATTTTCTTTTTTCCTGAATCATCAAATGTACAGAAGATGTCTGTACCTGAACATGCCCTACCACAGCTTTGTTCCTTTGAGGGGACTGTAGGTAACTAAAATTGCTTCATGCTGAAAGTTCTCCCGTTTATGTATCCATCTGTAGTTGACTTTATAACTTGAAGTGATTGTCTGTAAACCAATTTATTAGATTAAATAAACTAATTGAGTAATGCAAGTCTTCATGTACATCTTCTTTACTGTAAGCAGGTATGTGAAAATTAGGTTTCAGAGATATTTTCTCTTGAGGAAGAAGTAATCAGAGCAGCTAAATTCTCTCTGCTTCTTGCTATTTCTTTAGTGTCTTAATCTTTTCCAAAGATCATATGTTACAATTTATTTTTTAAAAACATGCCATCTGTTAAGAAGAAACTGTTCTGTAAGGTTTCACACTGTGATTAGTTTTCCCAATAAGCAGTGTCATTGTAATTGTGCCCCTTGTTAACATACTCAGGCTCATTTGTGGGCATTTTGATGGGCTCAGGAGCATGGTGAGCCGTGTACTGTTGTTTAGCTAACAGGAAAATACATACATCTCAAAGTCAAATTTTCATAAGCAAGATAATGCCTTTCATTTGTTTATTTTAATATTATACTACTTTATGTGTAATGATGAAAATATTTTAATCTAACCAGTTTGTTGAGAGTGGTTGTGCTTCCTTACACTTGGTTCTGATGAGACTTGAGGAAGTGGAAACGAATAAAGCAATTGTAAACTTACCTAAGGAGCTCCTATTAAGAAAAAAATCATCATCTTAAAAAAAAAAGAATATCTTTATTTCATTGTGAATCTATGGTTTCTCTAGCATAGAATAATTTGTTTTAGACTTACATATAGATGCAGACAGAGCCACAACAGCAATACTGGGTTTTTAAATCTTCAATTAATCCTCAAGTCTGAATAGAACCAGCTAAGGGAAATCCTCATGTATTATAGCTTAGGCAATTTATAAGCAAAGGAAATAAGCTTGGATTTGAGGTAAAAAGAATGTTAAGTAAGTCGGAATGATATATTGGCTATTTTTCCCTCCAACCCTTTCCTTCCAAGCATTTGAGTAGTAAGCACCATCCTCTCATGCTCAAAGACTTTGAGGAAAGAAGACAGTAAGATGAATATACTTTGTGCCCACAAATTCCATAAACTTTGCTCAAGTAAATGCCAAATTAGATAGTAAAAAACAGTTTCTTGTTAAAGGTGTGCTGTCATTTACTATCCTGAAGTTAGGATTATTGCAATGTATTTAAGATTAGACTAAAGAAACACTAAGTAATTTTGAGCTAGATGTTGTGACAAATAAAATTGTTCTTACTAACAGTTTGCCTTCAGCATGTTATGCCAAGTAGCCCAACCTTGCCATGGTTCTTACAATCTTTTCAAACATTTTGGATTCTTGAAACAACTCGGTTTATCCATTCAACAGAAATATATTGGCCGTCTATTCAGCATCAGGCAGTGTTCCAAGTACTGGAGACACAGCAAGGAATAAAAGCAGATAAAGCCCCTGTTCTTATGGATTATAAATTCCTGCATAATGAACAGTAGACAAACCTGAACACACTCACATCCTTACACACACTCATATACACAAAGTGACAGCTAGAGAGAATTAGGGACCATATTATGTAGTGTACTATAGAGAGGCTGTATGAAACCGACTCAGTATCACCTGAATGGAGGTTGGAAATTGATTTAAAGACCCAGAGTGTAGGGCGCCTGGGTGGCTCAGTGGGTTAAGCCTCTGCCTTCTGCTCAGGTCATGAACTCAGAGTCCTGGGATGGAGCCCCACATCAGGCTCTCTGCTCAGCAGGGAGCCTGCTTCCCCCTCTCTCTCTGCCTGCCTCTCTGCCTACTTGTGATCTCTCTGTGTCAAATAAATAAATAAAAATCTTAAAAAAAAAAAAAAAGATCCAGAGTGCAGTATGTTCTCACTTCCAGCTTACTTAACTTTAAAAGATGCAAAGCTGGCACTGAAGCATAGAGACAACCAGCAGTCACACTGAGGTATGAGAACATGTCAGGTAGAGATTCCAGCTCCTTCTCCTGAAATGGAATTACTTTATTTGCAACATGTCAAAAAATAATAAATTCCAGTAAGACAATGTTGACAGGGTAAAAAAAGAGAAAATAATATAAACTTTGTATGATCCATCAGTCAATTCTTAGGGCAGTTTAGGCATCAGTAATTATTGGATGAGCACATACAAACTTTTACTAAAAAAAAAATAATAGTCTAAACCTTTTTCCTACATAGCATTATTGTCATCACTTCTTATGATAACTGTTTTGTATCAAATCTACATTGTTGAAATGGAATGCATATTATTTTGCTCATATTCAGTTTTACAAGTAACATGTATATCTTGTCACTGAAGAATTATCAAACATCACTAACCAAGAAAAAGTATATATAAATAAAATTTCCATTTGGTTTTGTTTTCCTATGCCCTTGACCCAAAGATATGTTTTTTGAAATATTGATTTTATTAAAAGTGTGTTTTAATTTCCAAGGATGACATAATATGTATTATATGATTATAAGAACATGTATAAAAATACTGGAAGCTATGCACTGGTTAAAATGATGTGCTGTATCTGATGTGATAGGGTGGAGGTGGAGTGAGTGCTTGAAATAGGAGATATATAGAGATATTAAATAATTGCTCTAAATCCATCACCATATTTTTTAAATCTCACTGTAAAAGTACATTTGTGTGTTCACTGAAAACATGTCTCTTATATTTATGTTATTAGAGATATAAATAAATTAGATATAAATAAATTAGAGATACAAATAAAAAAACAATGACTCACAGACTAATGTAAATAATATGATATCCTTTATGTAAAAATAAACAAAATTCTACATGTATTACATCAGCTATTATATCCATGCATGAACGAGAAATATGAAGAAGTATACTTGCAAGACTGTGGATCTAGTAAATGAGAAGAAAGGTGGGGGTGGGAATTTGAATTGGTTTTTTTCCTTAAAACATGTTTTCTGCCTCATATACCTGCTTATAAATAACCATCATAGGTTGTTCTTAAACTTTGAAAAGAAGTAAACTAAGTATATGTTATCAAAACAATACAACTCATACATGTATTATACTTCTGGTTAAAGAAAAAACTTGAGTGCCCTTCTTAATAGGAAATGTACTGAGTATGGGACATAGAAAGTATGGAACATGTAATATTTTAGTCTACCTTTGAAATAATACCATATTACACAAAAGTAGTATTTTATTGTAATGAAAAAATCCATAATTAAGACTTTCATATACCTTGACTTCTTAAAAGCTTTTATAAAGGACCTTTATGACCAATTTAGTAAATAAGGCAACTGGCAATCTTATACTGTTGATCATTGTTTTTCTCAAATTCACACTTTTAAAGATTTTATTTTAGAGACAGAGAGCGCCAATCAGGGAAGGAGCAAAGGGAGGGGGAGGAAATCTCAAGCTGCCTCTGTGCTTGTGCTGAGTGCAGAGCCTTACACACTATTACTAACCTACCGGCCACCAACTACTTCACTAAAGCTAGCATATCATTTAATACCTAGTTCTTCCACATTTGTTTGTTAAATAAGTACTGAGTAACAGTCTAGCATTGCATTCTTGGTGGCATAATTCAGAGTATAGGCATATTATCACCAGGTGTATGTTCCCTCCCGTAAAGCTATCTAAATATTTTGTAAAATAAAGAAACAAATATTTGAATAGTTTTAAAATTATCATCTTAAATGTCAGCCACTACTCACCTTGTACCCAGAAAATTGTAGTCAGGTATTCTTCATGGTCCACTTTGCAGATTGCCACATCTACTTTCACATTGTGGCACGTTCAAGGAAAAAAATCATTACATTGTCAGTAATGTAAAATCTATTTCCCTTTATTTCTTTGGTTTTGACATGTAAAGTGTGAAAAAGCCATTCTCATACTTGTTTGTTTCTTCATAAGAATTGTTTTTTTATCATTCTGAAGAGTAGTATATGCCATATTTGCCTATTCTCATACGTCTTAATTTTTCAGAAAAAAATTCCACCTTTCCAACTATGCACTGTTGTTCTTACACTACACTCCTGCATTTAGCTTTATTACATTTTTATTCCTGAGATAGGGCTTATATCTGGCAATTCTTTAAAAACTAAAATATTGTAGATTATTATATCCTCTTGACACAAATTCCATGCTTTCCTTGGGAACTAAAGAAAAGCACCTGGCTTTTATAGTCCACAAATTTTTTTATCAGTGTTCACCAGTTCCATTTGTCCATATCTTTCTTGTTGTTTATGAGTAATTCTAACGTTCATGCATTAAACATACTACTTGCAGTAGCCTTGGTGGACTTAACAAAACAAGGTATTCTTAACATTATCTCAGACATATTGAGGATAAAACCTCTGGCCTATAAATTGCAGCCAAGAAAGGTAACACAGAAGCTGCATTTTGATGATGAAGTGATATATAAATGGTCTGACTTTAGTTTGATAACTCGGTTTACTGTTGGAGTATCTGCAAACATATAAAATCCAGTTTCCTCTTTGGAAGTATCTGTTGGAGGTTACAAAGGAATTATATCTTCCTATAGTCAGTTCATTATAAGAATATAAATTACATTGATTACCTCTTCTCTCTACCACCCATGCTGTGTTTCCCAGATCTTCTCAAATACCTCTCTCTGCCTGACTGGCTACATGGAAAACTGGCAATACATTACATGCCCTCTGCTAATTATTCACCATCACTTATCTTCAGGGCCTCTCGGCCTTTCAGTGCCATTTATCTTTATCCCAGAACTATGCCAAGCTCATAGTGACAGAGATCAGAATATAACAAGACATTATGGATAATTTCCATTTTCAGTCACATCTAACTTATTTCAATGGCTACCTTTCTTAGTATTTTCCAACAACTTTGGTGAATCAGTATTTAGCATGCTTAAAGTAAGCCACTAGTTTTCTGGTGAAACTCAACCTCTAACAAATTTATATCCCCGAACTAAAGCTTTCAAATCTAGGTTTTCAGAGTTCCTCAAAAAGAAATGGAGAAGCATAAATCTTCTGTCATTTACTTCTGCAGGCAATCCTTCAAGAGGTCTATTCTGGGCCACATAATCCAGACTACCCACAAATTTGTCATATCTACTACTGGCTCTCCTTTTGCATTTAGTCTGGAGATTTGTGAAGCTTGGAAAATCAGAAATGCTATTCAGAAGACTAAGAGAGACAAGTCCAGGATTTTCAGGGTTTCAAGAATACTTAATGTGGTAGAGATGTCACTTAACCCACAAGCATGCTCAATGCCTAAGCTACTGAATACACTTGAATTGTCCCTGTAGTGTGGTGCATTGGGCTCTGATATATTCAGCTCATCACTTTGCTGTTATTCACACATTTCCCATCTGACAGTAACAAGCACAACAGTTGGGGCCCAAATATTTCTCTTGGACTATAGCATAAGTTTGCTCAGCACCAGTAAATGCATTGGGAGTCCCCTCAGGACCTGGCCTATCAACAGCAAGCTTTTCAGTGGATCTTCCCATAGGAGACAGCACTGGGTCTGTTATAGGCTCTCTTTTTGCTTGCTTGCTTGGAGCCCCTACGCTTGGCAAGGAGTTAGCCTATCCCATGGTTAATCTAGGACCTTCTCATTTTCTTTAATCACATGAAATGTAGATTTCTTTAAAAAATTATATTGTTTTGTGAGATTAGGAGTCTCTTATGGTTTGTCTCCTTCCCCATCCCATTAGGGTTACTGGGGGGTGGGAGGGTAGGGATAGGGTGGATGGGTTATGGACATTGGGGAGGGTTTGTGCTTTGGTGAATGCTGTGAAAGATGTAACCTGATGATTCACAGACCTGTACCCCTTGGGCAAAGAATAAAAAAAAATTATATTGTATTTTGGGGTGCCTGAGTGGCTTAGTCATTAAGCATCTGACTCTTGATTTCATCTCAGGCCATGATCTCAGGGTCCTAGGATCAAGCCCCATGTGACCTCAGGCTCCCCACTCAGCAGGGAGTCTGCTTCTCTCTGTCTGCCTCTCCCTCTCCTTTTGCCCCTACACCTGTTTGCTCACTCTCTCTCACTCTCTCTCTCTCAAATAAATAAATAAATCTTAAAAAAATTATATCGTATTTCGAGGTATAAATTACAATTGAATTATACAACTTAAATGTTATTTTTAATGAGTTTAATTACAGATGATAGAACTTATATAGTGTGTGGCATATGTGACAATATATGCTTTCACTGAGATATTCCCTGGAAGTATTGATCTGACATTAAGAAAAGAGGCTACCACTTTTTTCCTATCTCACACCTCAATTCTGTCTGTTCCTTATCTTCGACATTCCATATAGCCTCAAAAAACCTTATCAAAATTTACTTATGCTGTCACTACCATTAAGACTATCTCATACAGTGATATTGAACCTTCCATTCCAAGAGCCCACCCCAAGAATGTCCTAGATCTTTGCTACTCACAGTGTGGCCATGAATCAGCATGAATCAGCATTGTTAGTCAATATCTGGCTCTATCCCTGACAAAGATATCGATATGATTCACATGCACATTAAAATTTAACAAGCACCTCTCTAGAATATTAAAAAATGAGTACAAATGAGACCCACATATCGAGAATTTACAGGTGTCAGGGCTTCAGTCAGACCTGTGTAAACTCGGAGTATGTATGTGTACATAGGGAATAAGGTGTTTCTCACTTTTATCTCTCTTATCCCTTCCATTTCTAAGAGGTTATCTTTTCAATCAAATGAGCAAGCCAGATTTGTACCAGGTCTGTCCAGGTTGAATCTGTACTAGGTACAAAGATTGATAAATGGCCTCTTGGATACACTTAATATTTTTCCACTTTAATTTACTTCTAAACCAGCATAATAAAAGGACATGTTTTAGATACATAAGAAGATGATATGAGTAAGTAAGTAAAGCTAGAGCCCCATGCCTCTCCAACTTATACATAAAATACAGCTGGAATAGAGTGAGGAACCCTCATGAAAGGAGCTAGAATACCTTGTTCCATTGTTTTCATCTTGTTGGAATAGAATAGGCACCCTTCAACATGACATCTGTAAGGGATGCAGCTCAATACCATCACTCAACACAAAATAAGCTATTTCAGTTATAAAAAAAAATCTTTCAGTCTCACCTCTTATAATTACATAATTGACATTGAAATTTTGCAGTAGGTCCTGTCCCATAAATCCATAAGTTTCAGGTTTATCATAAGCAATCACATACAGACAAGGTACATCCTGCTAAAAGCATTTAATCAGTGAAGACTCTATACTTTTGTTATAATTGTTATCAGGAGATTTTATGAGACTAGGTCTTTTACGTTTTCTTCTTTATCTCTCCTCCACATCCTTGAGATAGAAATGATGGGTTACAGACCACCTACTAATTCTTTCTTTGTTTCTCAGGCTAGTGCTCCAATGCATCCTTAGGCATGTGGCAGGCCTGGCAGGCCACCATTTACTAATGCCTAATAACCATGCTTGCCAATGTTTTATGGCTAAGAGAAGCTATACATAATTTCCCCCTTTCTCAGAACTGCAACAAACTTATTGTGCCCAATATGTTCTGTCATGCTTTGTCCAATGCTCCTTGTATCCAAAAGATATATTATCAAGATTATCTAGAGATCTAAGGGTTGCCTGTACTTGTGTAATAATAAAGTTAGATGCACTAGTGCTTTTCTATTTAATTACCTGATTATAACCAGTTGGTTATACTATGCTTTCTCAGATATCTGAATGTTATAGTGCCTAACAATGAGCTCTCAAACACTTGCTATATATCAAGTTCTAACACCCACTGTGACTTTTCAGCTCAGCCAATAATTGTATCACCACTCGGTGTTGCCCTTTTTAATCATGTTGCTATGGGGTTGAGCTTAAGAATAGCACTATAAACAGAACTTTCTTTGAAAATGCTGCATTACTTGCTCTTACTGCTTTAGAATGTATATTATCTATACATCAATGACACATAATTAACATTTTCTTATATGTTGTTTTCAAAGACAAATTTAAAATTAGAGAGAAACAATACAATATATTTCCATAGAGCAATTTTCCTTTGTAATGCAGTCTTACTATCAGATCATCCAAGTAGCTCTCTGTGCATGTTGTGGGTCTTTGTGAATTTTGAAGCCAACATATGTCATAGCTGGGTGTGCAGCTCTGACCCATTTTCTGAGTAACATGTCAGTCTGCTAAAAATGAGAGGGGCTCTGAACTAAAAAAGTCTGTATCATGCCCATACAGCAGTCCACACAGGTCTTAGGACGTATCAACTCAGTATGTCTCAATGTGTCTGTGATAAATAAAGAAGGCTATACAGAGACATAGGAAAGCCCACCTTGTTGAATCATAGAAGAAAGCCTTGAAATTTTTGAGGCAAATTTATATTCTCTATGGATTAATTTTTATTTGGTGAATAAACTCATTGTTTGGTACTGAGCCCTGCTAAAATGTCATGCTTAATAATGGGGGCATTAAGTGAACCTAAAACCGGAGCTGTCAGCATGATGTACTGAGTCATACCACTAATCATGTGTGACAGGAATCCTTTTTAAAATAATAGATGGATAGATGATAGATAGAAAGAAAGAAAGATAGATAGATAGATAATCAGGCTAGAATACTTTGAAAAGAAATAAGTTGTGTGAGCAGGTTCAGACTCTCATGACACATCCTCTTCTTTGGGTCACCACCTAAGCTTCTGTACATGCAAATTGCCTAATGAAGAGTTCCCCAAGACTGGTGATCACAGGAGGGAACACAATTAACCCTGTTTCATAAGTGATGCTGGCACCAGTTGGAAATGAACTTCTAGAGCATTTCACCTGCTCTCTGCAGTGGCACTGAAACAGAGAAGAGTAACTTAAAATCTTTCTAGTGAGAAGAGCTTTGTCAGTGACATCCAAATGACCACTTTGCCTGGAAGAAGGGTTACTGCAGTTGACAGAATAATAGCCCTCATGGATGTCCACATGCTAATCTTAGAAACTTGTGAATATGTTACCTTAAATGGCAAAAGGGACTATGCAGATGTGATGAAATTAAGGATCTCAAGATGGGGAGATCATGCTGGACTTTTTTAGGAGAGTCGAGTGTCATCACAAAGAGCCTCATTAGTAGGAAGCATGTCAGAGAGGAGAGGAGATGCTACAAAAGTAGAGATGAAGATGGAGGAATGGACCACAAGTAGCCTCTAAAGGCTGGAAAGTAAAAAAAAAAAAAAAAAAAAAAAGGAATTTGCCCCTAGAGATTCCATAAGAAAAACAGTGCCGTTGACACCTTGACTTCAACCCCGTTAAGACTCATTTCAGATCTCCAACATCCAGAAAAATCAGACAACAAATCTGAATTGCTTTAAGCCATTACATTTCAGGTAATCTGTGTAAACAGCAATTGGGAAACTAATGCAGATATATAATCCTGAATCTTTGACAATGGCTAAGGGTTTGGTTGGTTGGTCAGGTACTTGGAAAACAAAACAAAACAAAACCTGTTATCTGCTGTTATAACAGCTGTATGATTTTTGGACTATTCTATAGTTTGAATTCTCTTTATTTTATATTGTATTTTCCTTTTTTGCATTCTTAGTAATTTTTAAAATAATTTGTAAATGTACTTAGTAATTTTTAAAAATGTGACCCCAACATTAAATATTTTACCTTGCTAAGCACTGGATGATTTTTATATTCCTATTCATGTTCTTGATCTTTACTGTGAGATGTAGTTACTGGAAAGTAGTTTGATCTTCTTGAGAGTTACTTATAAGGCTTTTAGATGGGAACAGGGTAACTTCTGCAAAGCTTTTTAGATCTCTCTCTGTGCAGCTTTCTCCTCTCCCAGTACTGTGCCCTACAGTTCAAGGTGCCTTCATCTCCTTGACCAAGGTCATACTCTTTAATCCAGGAAGACCAATGGACTTTCCCCTTGGTTCCCTCTTTTTCCTGTGCCTAGAAATCTTTCCAGGCAATAAACTGAAACAAGCATTGGTCTTAACTAGTAGACTTGCTCTCCCTCATGGATCATTTCCTTGCACTGTTTGATGTCCAATGTCTAAAAATTGATGTTTAAAATATATATATACATATATATTTTTTTATTTCTAAATTTTCTGGTGGCCAGAGGTATTACTTTTTTATTATTCTATCCTGAACAATAGCAGATGATTTTGAAAGATTTCATTGAAAACCTTTTCATTACCTTGCAAAAGTCATCTTGAAAACTTTCTTTTAACAAGGCCATCTTACCAGGTTCTGTACTGATATGTCATCAACTCATGTCATTCATATTCATTCAGATGGTACTAGTAATACTAATGTATTAGGAAGTGTGGGGTATTTGGGAGATGTAATGTGTGATAAATGTCTGAATGGCTGAACTTTCGCATACATATGCTTTGAAAATAACTATTTTACTGGACTGAAAGATACTAAAAGGGAAATCAGATGTTACTAATTATAGTCAACTCTCCCCTTCTGTGTATTTCCTTTTGCTTCTTCTAGGTCCCAATTCTAATTGTATTTCTTTACCCAGCAACCTATTAGCTCAGTCAGTAAAAAAGCTAATATCATTTTCCTTACTAAAATCCTTTCTCATTAACATTTTATTTCTTCCAGAAAATATCTTTTGTCTCTCTGTGGTCTAATTTAGGCATGTTGTCTTCTGTACTCCTGACATCTTAGGGTGGCAATCATTTTGATTTGGAACTTATAAAGATGTCGGTTTGGATCCCAGCTTTCATTTGCTGATTGTGAAGTGTTTGAAAATTGCCTACTTTTAATTTCCTTACTTTTAAAGTAGGGGATAAAATACACATCTACCAGATTTGCTTTGAAAATTACAAATAACCTATGTACAAAAGCCTGACAGAGCACAAGTGTTTTGAAAGAAAAAAAAAATTATTTTTGTAATATGTCTATTATTGCCCACAAAAATAATCTTCCTTTTGTTTTCTGGGGTGTTATACAGGTGTTGGCATTAAGGAGAATTTATGGTATACATAATTTCTTTAATCTTCATTTTCTGCTAAAGAAAGACAAGGAATGATTGTTTGATAATTTACTCTCAGAGAATTTGTCAGGTTGCCTGGCAACTAGTTAACTGAAAAATGGGGTTCTCTTCCACACAACAGCATGCCTATGCCAAAGTAAACTTCCCTAACTTTTCTGATGTTGACTAGTGGCCATTTCTAGTAGTGTGTGTGTGTGTGTGTGTGTGTGTGTGTGTGTATGTTTATACATAAAAACATGTTTTCCACAAAAGGCTGTAGAAGCAGGTCAGAATCAGAATTATAGGGATGGTCAATATTTTAGAACTGATATCTAAATTCAGAAGGAAGAGTTGCCTGGGTGGCTCAGTCGGTTAAGTGTCTGCCTTCTGCTTGGGTCATGATCCCAGAGTCCTGGGATCAAGTCCCACATCGGGCTCCCTGGTCAGTGGGGAACCTGCTTCTACCTCTCCCAACTCCCCCATGCTTATGTTCCCTTTCTCGCTATCTCTCTCTGTCAAATAAATAAATAAAATCTTTTTAAAAAATAAAATTAAATTATTAAAGAAAATAAATAAATTCAGAAGGAAGAAGACCAATATGTTTTTGAGTAAACCATAATAATGCAAGAATTTAAGTATACTGTATGTCATCTCATGCAATATTTATAATTATAATGTAATGTAATATTAATAAGTGTATTTTACAGAGGAGTTCAACAAAATTGTAAGATATGCTTACTTTATTTCAAATAATAAGGGGTTAAGCAGAAACACAAACTCAATTCTGATTTAAATCCCTGTCTCTAGAGGTATTCTAGACACACACACACACACCACATTTTGTAAATCAGGAAACTGAAGTAGAAACTTGTGAAATGCCTATGCAAAAAACCTCCACATCTCTATTTGAAATCCTAGTATTGGAGAATAATGCCATTTGAGCTATCAACTTATGAATTAAAAAAATTCATCTAAAATGCATCATTTAGATGGTGTAAAAATAGTATTTCCAATTTATGAAGTGCTCTTAGACATAGAGAAAAACATTGCATTTTCTCAATAATATATTAATTTAATTCTTCAATATGAAATAACAAAATTTGGGGTAAAATATTCAGCATTTTCTTATATGAGAGTCAAATCAAAAGTAGGAGTGACTTGATTTGAAGATAGCTTTTCATAGTTTCATTTCTTTGGTTTATTTTTATTAGTTCTGTTACAGAATTATGCTGGTGTTAATTTTAAAAAGAGGGTATGTAATAAGTAAGCTTTTTGATAACTATTTTGGAATATGGCTTTCCTCCCACATAAGAAGTCTGAGAATATTTGTCTAAGTCATATATCATTTTTAAAATGAACTAAGAATAGAAAAGTTTATGAAGAGAATATATTGGTTAGTTGAGAGCAAGTAGGAAGAAGTATTCTGTAGCACATGCAGTTCATTTTGACTCATCTTCATGACAAGCAAAAAGATTTGTTGAACAGTGTCATGAAAATAGAAGAGCATAAAATCAGTGACACTCAATTCTTGTATTAGGGAATTTGATATTCTGTGTACTCAGTGTATAACTCAGTGTTGTCCCAAATTTTGTGATGACGCCTCCAACTACTCTTTTAGTTAAGAGTTTTATTGTCCTTGGGCTATTTTTCACTTTTCCAATTTGGTTTAGAGTATTTCTGACTTTACCTATTTCAATCCAAAGCTAGGGAAAACTTGGCAGGTTTTGCTGACTTTTACTTTGCATTTGGGGATTGGGTTCCACAACAGTCTCAAGCAAAATGCAAGAATTGCAAATCTATCCAAACTGAAACAATAACATAATAGTTCACAAGCACCAAATAACTCTGGGACAGAAAAATTATGAATTTGGCCCATCCTTACATAGAGCCAAAAACTGACAAGTAAACATAAGGAAAAAAGGCATGCCTCTAGGCTTTCTATGACAGCAAGATTTAAATCATATAATAAATGGCTATGTTAATGGTTACCCTGTTACTCTGTAGTGACACATATTTTAGAAATGTCCATAAATGGAGTGTAAGCATAATTGTTTATCCCTTTTTGTATTATTTAACTATAATAAAACTTGGGTTCTTAAACCTCTCGGATTAAGATATATTTTCTTGGTGATCCAAACTATGATATAAGACCTATTAATTGCTATTGTTGAGATTTAGAAATTATGACTTGTAGAATTTTATGTGATATTGCAGAGTATATAATTAGAGGTTATTAGTTTATCTGGATATTAGTTGCCAAATTATATAGACTAAAAGAGTATAACTATGCTTAGAATGAATACACATAGTATTATTCTGTACTTAAAGTAAAAGTAAATGTGAAGTATGACTTTCACCTTGGGTTGAGGACATGGTTACAATTTCTAATATTTCAAAATAATGTATAAATGCATTGGAGAAGAAGAAACAGAGTTTTAGAATCTCAACAATTCAATATACACTAGGAGATATTGTTTTTTAGATTTGGCCTCCAGTAGTGGCAAAGAGTTCTCTCATCCTTTTCTATGTAATTGTGTGATACATGAACTGGGGTTATTTTTAAATAGTAGAGTTATAACAGAGCCCTGTGTGTCTCTGTTTTAAAGGATAAGCAGTTTAAATACAGAAGAATTATTTTGGGCTCATGAAGTCCCTCATGGATTGTGAGTGTAGAAAGGTCAAGTGTAATACTGAAATTGTAATTATTACTTGGTAAGAATATTATTTGAATGCTAGAGGGGTCCTACTGAAAATTTTTTTAACCTACTTCCATTAAATGGAAATAGACATATGAGAACCTGCACATCCTGAAGGGATTGGACACTGCAAGTGATTAGCATCAGGCCGAATTTTATGTGTCCTTGAAATCAGTGAACATTTGTGCCGGCTTACCTATAGTTTATTAAGATGCTTATTCAGACTCAGTAGATCTGGGATAGGATCTGATATTATTTATTTCTAATGAACACCCAGATGATGTTGAGGCTGCTGGTTTTTACACCGTATTTTGAGTAGCAAGTTTCTAAAGGATTTACCCAGCATAAATTGACTATAAATTTTTCCTAGTCCTCATAAAATTAATTGTATGTCTAGTTACAGTTGATCTGGAATTCAGAGATTCAAATCATGAAAAAATATCCAAAAGCAGAAAAATGTCTATACCTTGTTTTAACAAAATGGAGAAAACGTTGATTTTTCCCCAAGAGCTCAGGATATATATCCTTCTAATAAAATTGAAGAGATTAATCATTTTATGTTGAAACAATCTATGTGAGATCATTCGTATCTCCACAAGTCCACTTGTAGAAATTCTACTTTACATATAAATATACTTATATCAGAATAAACTGTTTATATAAATCTACATGACATATCTATCAGATATATAAATATGTACATAATATATGTGAGAATAAACTTCCCATTTCTTTCATATATCACTAAAGCCAAAAGTTTGAATGTGTCCAAGGACTGATAATTAAATTGCTTTAGTTTTTCCTTTATTTTGAGAATATTTGAATTTTAACTCCTAAATTGATTTACTCAAGTGTTTGAACTAAAGGCCTACTGTAAAGAATTTTGTGCCCATTTCCAGAAAATTATTTATGTTAGTGTTCATTGTCCTATACAAGATATCCAGCTTTGAAAGTATGTCATGAGGCATACAAAAAAGCAAGAAGAAATATATGCTTTCAAAAATAAAGCAATCATAAGAATCAGTCTTAGATGAGGCTTTTAAAATGTTATAATTAATATGTTAAAGGTAACTAATGTATATAACAACAAGCGAAAAGGGATCTATCCAGTGTAATATCCAGTTATAATTGTAAGATGTGTCATATATGTGTAACTGGATTACCAGAAGGGAGAAAAAGAGTGAAAGAAACGGAAGAAATATCTAATATCTATCAGTCAGAGTTAGGCATTTTATCTATAATTCTCAAAAACTGGGAACCCAAAGGTTAAATTATTTGTGGTAGAATCATGCAGTGAGATACTACTCAGAAACTAAGGGGAAAAAAAGTAAATGAGCCTTTAATGCATTTTCTCATTGTAGGAAAACAGACACAAAGTCTACCTATGTATGATTACATTTATATGACATTCTCATATAGGACAAAAACATAGGGTTAAAAAAGTAATTGGAGAAAAAAAATAGAGGAGGAGTTACCTACAAAAGGACCTCATGAGTGAGGTTTTTAGAGAGATGGAACTATTTTATATGGAATTGTGTCAGGAGATAATTCTATGCATCTGTCAAAATTCATAAAACAGTACAACACAAGTAAGTTTTATTGTCTTAAATCAACTAGGATGGAATGAAGATTATTAAAAATGAATCTCGGGGCACTTGGGTGGCTCAGTCAGTTAAGTGTCTGCCTTCAGCTCAGGTCATGATCTCAGGGTCCTAGAATGGAGCCCTGCATCTAGCTCCCTTCTAAGTGGGAGCCTTTTTCCCCTTTTCCCTCTGCCCCTCCCCCCACTGCTCATGCTCTCTCTTGCATACTCTCCCTCTCTCAAATAAATAAAATCTTAAAAAAAATAAAAATGAATCTCATTGAATTAAAAGTTAACAATGATGCTGATGGAGTGCCAAGAAAAAAATGATTTTAGTAATTTGAAAACACTGTTTCAGCTAGATACTTTAAGCCTGAAGAGGCACAGACTACTTTTGAGGGTGCTACATCAGTAAAACGATAATGAGGTACTATAAAAAGAAATACTCAGAAACAAGAAATATATCTTGGTTGTTAAAAATATAATAGCACCGGGCGCCTGGGTGGCTCAGTGGGTTAAAGCCTCTGCCTTCAGCTCAGGTCATGATCTCAGCGTCCTGGGATCGAGGCCCACATCAGGCTCTCTGCTCAGCAGGGAGCCTGCTTCCTCCTCTTTCTCTCTCTGCCTGCCTCTCTGCCTACTTGTGATCTCTCTCTCTCTGTCAAATAAATCAATAATAAAAAAATAAATAAATAAAAATAAAAATAAAAATATAATAGCACCAACAAAAAACTTAATAGAAATAGCAGGAAAAAAATTATGGAATGCCCTCTGAATTAGAAAAGTAAAAAAGAAAAGGAAGAGACGCAAATAAAATACTTGAGGAACCATCTAAGTGATTTCAACATTGACTTAGTCCTAGACTGCCTCTTTGAATTCATTTTCACTATTCATGCCCTTTCCCACTGCCTACTCTTATTTCAGTCTCCCAATTCTGCCAGGAATTTTCCAGTCGTGATGATTTTGTGCTGGACATTCCTTCCCTGAGTCTAGAGCAATAACCCTTGGATCATTGAAGTCTTGTATTTCTTTCTTCGTTGAAGTGTAATTTCCAATATTTATTTCAAATTAAGCTAATATAGCTCTTCTTCTCTTTTTCCAGTAATGGCTGTGATGTTGGTTTATTTTATGTTCACCATAGCACGGCTCAGTTTCTGAAATAATTCTGCTACTATGTAAGTTTGAGGTTTGTCTTGCGCATAGTTTTAGTATCCTAGCTAGAAGAGTTCTTGGAATATAATGATTCAAAAAAGTGAGAGAAAATGTGGAGGAGGATGGAAGAAGAAAGAGAAAGAAAAGGAAAAGGAGGGGGAGATGAATGAGGAGGAGGAGAAGGGAGAGGAGGAGAAAAAGAACAAGAACAAGGAGGAAGAGGAAGAGCAGGAGGAGGAGGGGGAAAAGAAGAAGGAGGAGGGAAGGAGGGAAAGAAAAAATGAAGGAAGGGAGAAAGGAAGCAAGAAAGGATGGAAGAGAAGGGGAAAAAAAGAAACCTGACAAATGAAATGAAGATACATAATATATTTGTACTTGTAAGTTATTTTGGAAAAAAAATCCACTTCCCTTTTACATCCTGATTATACCATGTATAAAAGTTGTAATTCAGGTTATATTTGTATCTAATTAAATCAAATTTGTTATCTATGTATAGTCTTTTGAGAGCAATAATTAATTCATTTAACAAGCATGTTCCTAAGATTTTATGCACATTCCTATATTTATTAATAGCAGTTCAAATAAAACAAATCTTATAGATTACCTAAAAGAATCTGAATGAGTTTGACTTGATATCAGTTAGTATATTAGTTTATGTTAATTTCTTAATTTAAATGTGGAAAAGGAAACATTTATATTAAAGTATTTTTAATTGAGAAACTGAACTGTAATCATCATTCCTTCCCAAGTTGATTGCAATTAATTGGGAAATTTTGCTACATCTATATTTATGTGATATTTACAAATCAGTACACCTCTGCAAGAGATCATCATCCCTAGTGAAACCAAAAGTTGGTCTTCAGCATCCTGAATACAGTATAATGAGACAAGACATACTTTGTAATTGTGATAAACCTCAATGAATTTTGGTAGTATGTTATTATGTTGTAAAAACACATAACCAGAACAGATTTTGATAAGTCCATATAAATTTCTCATTACACACCTAAGCCTAGAGGATTTTGTTTCTTTTTTCTGCCTCATTACATACAGATTTGAAGTTATAAGTAGTATAAGCAAAATGAAATGAATGATAGATTTGAGAGATAGACAGAAGTAGATACATAGAGGGGTAGGTAAGTAGATATATAGATAGATGGTAGATAGATAGATAGATAGATAGAAGATAGATAGATAGGTAGATGATAGATAGATAGATAAACTTGTTCAAAGAAGGATAAACAGGGGTAAAGAAAACCAAGACCAATAAGAGTAATAGAAATATGCATCTAGAATGATTACTCTTCTATTGGATGACATACTTCTAGTATTTCTTTCAGTATAGTTCCCCTGTGAATGTATGAATATACAGTTGACCCTTAAAAAACATGGATGTGAACTAATAGGTCCATTTATACATGAATTTTTTTTTGAAAAACACAGTCCAGTACTATAAATGCATTTTCTTTTCTTTATGATTTTCTTAATAACCTTTTCATTTCTCTACATTTTTGTAATAATACATATAATGTACAAACATGTATTAATCTGGCCAACAGTAGGCTATTATTATTTAGGGATTTAAAAGTTGTTCATGTATTTTTTTACTGTGCGTGGTACTGTTGCCCCTAGCTCCTGCATTGTTCAAGAGTCAACTGTATTTCCTTTGTATTTTTTCATACTTATATTTTAATTTTACTTTTTAAAATTTTTAAAATTATGCTGGCATTCATTTCCTTCCAGCAGTTTAAACATAGAATTTCACTATATTCAGGCTTCCATTTTTTTCTTAAAAACTCATGTCTTACAGTCATTGTTTCTCTTTTTATATATTGAGAGAAGTAGCTTCGTTTCTCCTTCATTTTTCTTTTTATTTTTCTGTTGACTATAGCAATTTACTATTATGTTTTTAAATGTGATTTTCTTTATATTTCTTTATATTTCCATATGTTACTTAATATCCAGTTTGACATTTTTTGCCAATTTTGAAAAACTCTTGATTTTTTTGTGGTATTTGTTGTTGTTGTTGTTTTTATTATTATGTTCAGTTAGCCAGGATATAGTACAGCAGAAGTTTTTGATGTAGTGTCCAACAATTCAATAGTTGCGTATAACATCCAGCGCTCATCACAACACGTGCCCCCCTTCATACCCATCACCCAGTTACCCCATCCCCCCACCCGCCTCCCTTCTGTAACACTCAGATTGTTTCCCGGAGTCCAGAGTCTCTCATGGTTTGCCAATTTAAAAAAAAGTCAACTTTGCTTCAGCTCCATTCTGTGTGTCCTGAGACTTTACTTACATGAAGTGTTAGTTATTCACTATACAGCCTAATATGCATTTTCTGTATATTTGACATATTTTTTCTTGTCTATCTCCTTCAATTTGGATGTTTCCACTGATTTATTTTTTTTTTACTTTTAGCTCCTGTATTTTTCAAGTTTAGATTTTCTTATATGTTTTTTTATATTTTTTATTCAATAAATTCTTTCATTTATTTTATTGAACATTAAAGCCATGGTTATTTTTAAGTCTGTAAGTTCAATATAAAGCCATAATTATTTTCTAGTTCATAGCTTAGTTTATATGGTTTTTTTCCATGGTGACTTTGTTTTGAGTCACATTGTCCTATTTGTAACTTGCTTGGAAGTTGTTTTACTAAATGAGGGGTGTGTGTGTGTGTGTGTGTGTGTATAGATAGACAGATCCCTCTCCAGAGTTTATATATATATATTTATTTATATATATATATATATATATATATCTTTGATCCTATCAAACTACGGTTTATTTGTTTTTATCTATTATTCCTAAGGCACAATGGTTTAAGGTTCACAAATGAAAGTTCAGAGTATTAATCAGGATCTCTCTTCATTGACAGTTCCTAAAATTCAATTTTTTAAAACATATTTTAATTTTTTTAATTTTTAAATTTTATTTTTTTACCATCACCATAAGCTTGCCAAAATCTCCACTTAGATTTTTACCCTTTAGTTGCTGCTACACCGAAGGAGCCCTTTGTACTCTGCTGGCTTTTCTGCTCTCCATGTTGCTTTGGTATGATCTGTCACTTGGCATCTCCTTGGTATCCAGTGCCACTGTCCAAGGCAAGAAAGAGAACTCATTGTCTATTTTCTAAACTGTGAGTCTCAGTGATCCTCCTTCTTGAGCTATCCCAGCTTGGTTATTTCTGTCTTAGAGGATCCATTTGGTGTCTCACCATTACCTGATGTGATCCCTCTCTAGAAAATAATCACCCCTGAATTTCCTGTTACTTTGGTTAGCCCTTGAAATTTCAACAACAACAACAAAATTATCATTATACACACATTCATTTATAAAATATTGCCTATAGGGGAAAAAAGAGACATTTAAGACGATTAAACATTGTGCTTAGGAAATAAGGGGGAAAAGTCATTAAAACATAGCCCTTGTTATTTAGGGCTTAAAGAGTAATTCAAATATAAGTGCATATTATGTGTTACTGTGGGCTAAATGTTTGAGTTACCCCATATTCATATATTGAAACCTAATTCCCAATGTGAAGGATGATATTTGGATAGACTTTGAGAGGTGATTAGGTCATGAGGCTGAAGTCCTCATGAATAGGATTAGTGCCCTTATTAAAAAAAAACCACAGATAACTTCCTTGTGTCCTTCCACTATGTTAGGACACAACAAATAAGCAGCCTTCTAATGAACCAGGAGACAGGCCCTTACCGGCCATCTCATCTGGAAGCAGCTAGATTGTGGGACTTGCCAGCCTTCAAAACAGGAAGAAATAAATTTGTCTTGATTATAAGCTACCCAATCTATGGTATTTTTGTTACAGCAGCTCAAAGGAACTAAGACATGCACTGTACTCTTTGAGACATTGAGAAACTATAATGAATAGGCAATTTTAACAGTGTTCTGTGCCTCTATCATAAACCACCCCAAAACACAGTGCCTGAGAAAGCAGAAATTTAATCTCACCCTGATGGAAACAGGACTACCACAATCATCTGATCCATGCTGGGCTCAACTGGGCTATTTTACCTCCAGCTACAGGGCTATTTTATATATCGGCTTCTAGTTGAATATTGGGCTCTATCATTTATGTCTTTAAAGTTACACACACCCAATGAATATTTACTTTAAGACCCAGTTGAAAAGACAGGAGATAATCAAAGGACATTTTTCTCATGGTATTGTCAGAAGGACAAGTAGGCAGAAGGAAACATGTAATAATCTTAAGGCCTAGGGTTTAAACTAATACATGCCACTTCCATCACCATTCTTTTTAGCAAAAATAGTCTCATAGCTGAGATCAAACTCAAGCTTGGGGAGGAATTACTCTATTCCTCTAATGGGAGGAAATAAAAAATGGCATGGCAAAGACCATGGATACAGAGATAGGTAAAGAATAGAGGCCAATAATAATTCAATCTACCACATTCACACATCTGGTTGTAATTATGCATACCCATTCCATATGCAAAGTGTATTTACTCCCATACCAAGGTCTCCTAAAATCTCATTCTTTCCTATTATTTGCCTTGAAATTCATTATACCATGCCCTACATTAGGGTTGGATCTATTCTCTTTTTCCTCTTTAATGTTTTTTTTAATTTAAATTCCAGTTAGTTAACATACAATGTAATATTGTCTTCAGATACACGATATAGTGATTCAAAACTTCCATAGAACACCCCATACTCATCACAGGTACATTCCTTAATCCCCATCACTGATTTAATTCATTCCCCACTCACCTCCCCTCTGGGAATCATCGGTTTGTTCTCTATAGTTGAGTCTGTTTCTTAGTTTTCCTTTTTTTTTTTCCTGTGCTCATTCGTTTTGTTTCTTAAATTCCACATATGAGTGAAATCTAATGGTATTTATCTTTCTCTGACTGACTTACTTCACTTATCATAATACTCTTTAGTTCCATCCATGTCATTGCAAATGGCAAGATTTCATTCTTTTTTATAGGTAATATTCCATTGTATATATACACCACATCTTCTTTATCCATTCATAAGTACATGGACACTTGAGCTGTTTCCATAACTTAGTTCTGGAAAAAAAGCTGCTATAAATATTGGGTTGTATGTATCCCTTTGAACTAGTATTTTTGTATTCTTTGGGTAAATATCTAGTTGCACAGTTGCTGGGTCATAGGGTAGTTCTATCTTTAACCTTTTGAGGAACCTCCATATTGTTTTCCAGGGTGGCTGCACCAGTTTGCACTCCCACCAACAGTGCAAGAGGGTTCCCCTTTCTCCACATCCTTGCCAACACCTGTTGTTTCTTGTGTTGTTGATTTTACCCATTCTGATAGGTATGAGGTGGTATCTCATTTGTATAGTTTTGATCTGTAGTTCTCTGATGATAAGTGATGTTGTGCATAATATCACGTGTCTGTAAGCCACAGACACATTGGGAACACAGACACTTTGGGAAAATGTCTATGCATATCTTCCACCCATTTTTTAATTGGATTATTCATTCTGGGGGTGTTGAGTTTTATAAGTTCCTTTTCTTTATGTTTTCTATATATTTTGGATACTAACCACTTATCAGTTATGTCATTTACAACCTGCCTTTTAATTTTATTGATTGCTTCCTTCACTGTGCAGAAGCTTTTTATTTTGACGAAGTCCCAAGTTTATTTTTGCTTTTGTTTCACCTGCCTCAGGAGACATACCTAGGAGGAAGTTGCTACAGGCAATGTCAAAGAGGTTACTGCCTGTGTCTTCCTCTAGGATTTTTATGGTTTCAGGTCTCAGATTTAGGTTTTTAATCCATTTTGAATTTATTTTTGTGTTTGGTGTAAGGAAGGGGTCCAGTTTCCTTCTTTTGCATGTTGCTGTCCTGTTTTCCTAGCACCAGTCATTGAAGAGAATGTCTTTCCCCATTGGATAGTCTTTCTTGCTTTGTCAAAAGTTAATTGACTATATATTTGTGGGTTCATTTCTGGTTTTTTTTTATTCTGTTCCATTGATTTATGTGTCTATTTTTGTGCCAGTACCATACTGTTTTGATCATTACAGCTTTGTAATGTAACTCAAAGTCCAGGATTGTGGACTCCAACTTTGTTTTTCTTTTTCAAGGTTGCTTTGGCTATTTTGGGTCTTTTGTGGTTTTATACCAATTTTAGGATTGTTTGTTCTACCTCTGAGAAAATGTTAGTAGTATTTTGATAGCAACTGCATTAAATGTGTAGATTGCTTTGGGTAATATAGACATTTTAACAGTATTTGTTCTTCCAATCCATTCAACAGATGCAGAAAAAGCATTTGACAAAGTAAATATCCATTCATGATAAAAACCTTCCACAAAGTTGGTTTAGAGGGAACATACCTCAACATAATAAAGGCCTTAAATGAAAAACCCACAGCTAACATCATCCTCAGTGGGGAAAAACTGAGAGCTTTTCCTGTATGGTCAGGAATAAGACAGGGGTGTCTACTCTGACCATTGTTTTTTAACATTGACAACTGACTAGATTGCCTCTTTTATTGAATTTGTATTTTATGATCATTAATTTCTCCCCTATTAGCTGTCTCAGTGCCAATACATTTTTTGTTATATTGCCTTTCCTGTCCTCAAACAACCACCTCAGGATCAGTCCTAAAAATTCAGATTTTTTTCAGGTATTCTCAGTCCTGAAAAAATCTTCTATAGATAGAAACACAATTCTACAGAAAGGTATCACTAGAAATTCTGCATTTCCAAACTCATTTCCCATTTTTCTCAGGATTTGCTACAATCCACCACTAAGGAACATAATTTTTCTCCTCCTTTTCAAAATCAGTCTCTCAGTTTCTCCCTTTGACCACACTCCAAATACTGATAAACCTATTTCCATAAAAAATCCTCTTTCTCTTGTGTTTTTTTTCCTCTCCATGGGCTTCAATACTATAATTACATATTTAAGCCTGTGGTATCCTAAAAATAAAATCAAATAGCTCTCCTTTGACACTATATCCTTATCTAACCATTGCTTAGTATGTATCATCACCTTCAAATCTGAAATTTTCAAGAGTAGATTTATTCATTGTCACCACTCACCACATCACACTCATTGATCAGTCCTGTGTAATTTGGCTTTTACCACAAGACGTCCATTGAAAATTTCCTGATTATGGTCATCTATGACATTTTTGTTTCCAAGTGAAAAGGATATTTTAAAAAATCTAGTTTAGTTGGATATGTCCAAACCTTTGCCACTTTTGCCACAACTACCTACCCTTTCTTTGATTCTGTCTTGATTTGATGACAAACTAATGTATCGCTCCCTGCCAAACTAATTTATCTTAGTGTATGACTAGTCTTTCTATTTAAGAGCTTGATTTTGCAAGTTAGCCTGATGAAATAGAAACAATGTTGAAGACTTGACATCTTATTGTGTTTAAACTATTATAGCCGCCCTTTCTCAGTATCAATCCATTGTATATGAGACCAGAATATTTTGAAAATAGTCAACCTAGGTAGTAAGAATGAGAGCTACTGACTTTCCCATTTTCTTTTTAAGAGTATGTTAGATTGAGAAATCTGATAAGTTCCTGCTTTCAGTCCAAGTCACTCAAAGTTCACCCATTCAAAGTTGACCTTTGGAAATAACTGATCATGCCCTTGGCTTCTAAACCTCAACAGGAAATTAGATTCTCTGCTCTGTCATGGAACTTAGTTCCTAAGAAGGGCTGCTAGTGTGTTCATTCTTTGTGGTTCAGATAAAGGCTCAAATTGAGAAGAAAGTAAGAAGGAAATGTCAAACATCAGATGGAAGCCATGGGCACAAGCATAGTAAATTAAATTCAAGAGAAGTAATCTCAAGTTTTTAAATATGAATGTGGCTTTAAATTTTTCTGACCATGACAATTCATTTTTTTATTTTTTATTTTTTTAAGGTTTTATTTATTTGACAGAGAGATCACAAGTAGGCAGAGAGGTAGGCAGAGAGAGAGGAGGAAGCAGGCTCCCTGCTGAGCAGGGAGCCCAATGTGGGGCTAGATCCCAGGACACTGGGATCATGACCCTAGCTGAAGGCAGAGGCTTTAACCCACTAAGCCACCCAGGTGCCTCTAACCATGACAATTCTTAAGATATATTGTGGGCTATTGGCAATATTTTGAAATGTTTATGTTGCTCCTCAGAAGTGCCATATACTCTCACATCTAATATCTTTTGTATATGTTAGTTTTGTTTTCCAACAGTTGTATGGCTTGGATAATGCAAACCACTTTAATCATTCATTCATTCATTTATTCACCTACTTTTCACTTTTACTGCCTCAGTTCTCTTTACCAATTAGCCTGTGTTTGCACATAAAATAAATTATTAATGAATTTATACTGACCTGATTAAATGCATATGATACTGAAAGATACACTACTGAATCCTTACATTTACAATATTTTAATGCTTTTGAGGTTTGTAAATTGAATTTTAAAAGTTATGTTTACCTAGTTATAGTACATGTGCGGAGGTATATATATTTTAAATTTATTGCATTGTGCTTAGGAGCTCTCTGGTATATATATTTTATTTTACTTTATTTTTTCATTAAATTTAGTTTAATCTAATTTTACTTGTTTTTATAGGTTTCTATTTTAATTCAAATTAGTTAATATACAGTGTTATATTAATTTCAGGTGTATAATACAGTGTCAACAATTCCATACATTACCTGGTGCTCGTCATGACAAGTGCACTCCTTAATTCCCATCATTGAGTATCCATATTTTAAGTTCATTGTGTTATGTTTAGAAGCATTAACTACAGAAGAGCTGTGGATATCTACTTTTACTATAGTCTATTTAAAATCTCTTATCTACACTTAAAATTTTTAATCTTCTTTGTAACTACTATTCCCTTATTTTTAATTATTTTAGTAAATTTGAGATTTTATGCTACTCAGTACAAAGAAGCACTAGCAAACTTCATATTTTGAAATATGAAAGAAATATTTTAGGTTAATTGAATTCACTTTTATACACTAAATATGGTTTACTGAATTACTTTATCAAGTTACCAAGAAGCACACTATTATAAAAACCTGAAGAAAATTAAACATGATTGAATGTAAAATTTCTCTAGAAAACTATTTTAAGTTGTAAAACATTCATAAAAACATAGAAATTAGTATCAGACTTAATTTCAATTATTGCAAAATTACTTTGCCTATAGGAGTGTTCTAATTTGATTTTGGAGGGTCAGTTGGTTAAAATATACAGTTCAGGGAGCTAAACTGTCTTTACTTATATGCAGCATGTACTTTTCTTGCAGTTCATAATTGAGAAACTATATTCAGCTATGTTAATCTTATTTGGAAACTACTATTATCACAATTTACAAATATTAAATTAATAAGAGATATGTATGGCCTACTTTTCAAGCTGCTTTATATCTTTGATATTTTGACATGGTTACCAAACACTTTGCAGTGCAGTGCCCCATAGCAGAGTTCTGTCCAACAGCTTCCATTAATCTCTGGAAGACTTGGGTTGTTTAAACAGATATCACAGTAGCATGGTAGAGTTTAGAATTTGGGTATTAATAGAATCCTGTTTTATGGTTTGTTTTTGTTTTGTTTTTTTTTCTCAGTAACTAAGAGAAACAAAACAAGCTGAAGAAGAGTCAGTTTTTTCCAGGTCAGAAGCCTGGGACTTCTTGTGTCAGGAATCATTCATTTTAGTAATGCAATGTCAGCATAATGCTGGTGTTCAAAACGGAACTGTCACAGATGGTACACTTGAAAATAGAACCTGTGTTGAATATCAATCAGGTTTTATCTTACTGTGGAAAAAAAATATAAGAGTAGATCTACTTGAGGCCAAGGTTTGAATTCGCACTGTTAAAACATGGAGAAGGAGTGGTTCAGAGGGCATTTTAAAATGTTTTTCTTATTTATAACACTAATTTATAGTAATAGTATGTGTATGAAGTGCATTCTATTAAGGTAGGAAATGAAAGAAAGGTAAGAAAAATGTTTTTTAAATGTTTATGTTTAATGAATAAAATAAACAATGAAACTTTAAAATGTTTTGGGCGCCTGGGTGGCTCAGGGGGTTAAAGCCTCTGCTTTCGGCTCAGGTCATGATCTCAGGGTTCTGGGATCGAGGCCCGCATCGGGCTCTCTGCTCAGCGGGGAGCTTGCTTCCTCCTCTCCCTGTCTCTCTGCCTGCCTCTCTGCCTCCTTGCGATCTCTCTCTCTGTGTCAAATGAATAAATAAAATCTTTAAAAAAAAAAAAAGAAACTTTAAAATGCTTTATATTTAACCACAAGAAGCAAAATGAATAAAAACAATTATATATTTTATATTCCTTTTTCAATGGTTATACCACTTCCAAGTATTTTTTTTTTCTTATTCACTTAGGTCATGGAGATAGCCAAGGAAAATATCCCAAGATCTAATTAGATGCCCAAATAATAGAAACAGAGAGATAGTTCTCCTTTAATCCATGGCTTATGAAGATCATAATTCTAAACTCAGTATGCCTTGTTTCCAAATCAACTGTATTTTTTTCCATTTTTTTTAAAGCTATGGCAGTGTTGTTCATATTGACCTAATAGCATGTTCCTTTTAAGAAAAGGAATGAGATGTATGTGAAATACTTTTAAACATAGAGTTGAAGGAATTGTATTTAAATTCCCAATGTAACCTTTATTGTCTATCATGATTTTGGACAAATTTACAGTTTCTGATCTTTTATTTATTTTTCTATAGAATAAGGAACTACTATCTTTTAACTCAAATGATTATGCAGTGCAGATAAAATGATACATAAAATTCCATTGGTTAATATAATAAACCACCAAATGATTATTTGTGTGATTATTATTATTATTCATATTAGATGTTTTTCTTCTTAACAATTCACTCAATCTATATATAACTATTGTATTTTGGGATACAAATTCAAGGAATGTTTATTGCCTATTGTACTAGTAACAGGTGGAAAAGGAAGGGGCACAAAAGAACAAGACTTGTATGAATGAAACTACAGGGGTTCACTCAAGAGAAAAAACCTGGGTGGTGTGTCACACCATGGAAATGTGGCAAAAGGGAATGTCACAATGTGGAAAAAGGGAATGTTACAATCAATCATAAATGATGTCACAGTCAACTCAGAAATCATAAATTTTGACATGCTTTTTATATTTTACAACTAATTTGGAACTTGGGATGGATTTGGCAATATAATGAAATAAGGAATCTTATCCATCTGCTCACTGCCATGTGCCTCGTTTATAGCACACTACTTGGTATACGAGAGGTATTCAATAAAATATTGCCAAAGGGAATAAGGGAATCAATAAGTACATGGCCACAAATATAAATAAATCAATAGGCCCAAATAAGAACAATTGGAAATGGCAATGAAAAAAACTTTCTTAGCTCTTCTTTCTTCTTTTCTTCTCAAATCTATTCAGAATCTATTTAGATTCTAATCTATTTAGAATAGATTAGAATCTATTCTATTTTTTTTTTGTTTTATGTATCATGAATTCATTCATTCATTCCTTCCCTTTTCATCGCTATGGTCTTGTTTCAGACATAATTATTCTTCACATAAAACTACAATGGTTGGGCGCCTGGGTGGCTCAGTGGGTTAAAACCTCTGCTTTCGGCTCAGGTCATGATCTCAGCGTCCTGGGATTGAGGCACACATCGGGCTCTCTGCTCAGCAGGGAGCCTGCTTCCTCCTCTCCCTGTCTCTCTGCCTGCCTCTCTGCCTANCAGCGTCCTGGGATCGAGGCCCGCATCGGGCTCTCTGCTCAGCAGGGAGCCTGCTTCCTCCTCTCCCTGTCTCTCTGCCTGCCTCTCTGCCTACTTGTAATCTCTCTCTCTGTGTCAAATAAATAAAATCTTAAAAAAACAAAACAAAGCAAAACAAAAAAAACTACAATGGTTTCCTAATTGATTTTATTTTTTTTGCTCCCTTTTTTATTCACCCCCTCAAATGCATTCACACAGTTAATATAATGTTCTTTACATGTTGATCATTTAGGTTATTCCTATGCCTAAAATCTCCCAATAACTCCTATAAGGAAAGCCAAGCCTCTGTAAATTTCACTGAATCATTTAAACATTTTCACAGGCTTTTCCCTCAGTCGCAGTGGCACCATTATTCCACCATACTCTAGAACAAATTGCTTGCAGACACACAAATGTGCCAAGCTTTTCCATCCCCTACTATCCTATTAATTTCTCTTCCCCCCGTATTGTCTTCCTCTCTCCATCATACATTTTCCTTTTCCAGACTACCCTTAATCCATTCTTCAAAAAGCAGGTCAGATGCTTTACATGGATAACATTTAGATTATCCCAAAAGATTCCCTTAATTCTTTGTACACTTTATGTTTTTAAAATAACAAATATGAGGGATTCCTGGGTGGCTCAGTCAGTTAACCATCTGCCTTCGGCTCAGGTCATGATCCCAGAGTCCTGGGATCGAGTCCCACATCAGGCTCCGTCCTCTGTGGGGAGCCTGCTTCTCCCTCTCTCTCTGCCTGCTGCTTCCCTTACTTGTGCTCTCTCTCTGTCAAATAAATAAATAAAATCTTAAAAAAATATATTTTTGGGGCGCCTGGGTGGCTCAGTGGGTTAAAGCCGCTGCCTTCGGCTCAGGTCATGATCCCAGGGTCCTGGGATCGAGGCCCACGTCGGGCTCTCTGCTCAGCAGGGAGCCTGCTTCCTCCTCTCTCCTCTCTCTCTGCCTGCCTCTCTGCCTACTTGTAATCTCTCTCTCTGTGTCAAATGAATAAATAAAATCTTAAAAACATCCAATTTAAAAAATATATATATATATATTTTTTAAGTATACAAAATACTGCCCAAATAATTGAGCACCATTTAAAGCAGGTTTGAAATATCAAAGAAAGTCATACACAACTTCTAAAATAAAATTTTCCCCATTTTTCAAATATAGTCTTCAGAATGTAAATGAATAATGAAATATTTCTAATAAGTTCCAAATTTCTTTTGATAACACTTATGTCACTCTTCATAATAGGTGACAGAATATTAAGATGATCTGTTACAAACACATTTTTCAGTGACTCAAAAGTGAGAACCAAGGTCACCATGCTAAACTCATGCTTAGTCATTGGTTTTGCTATTTTAGCAGAAAAATATCTTTAGTTTCTAGTTTCTTTTCTGTCTCTTCAAGCTACCCTGATTACAGAATGACAAATTGTATTTTTGAAGATGTGTGAGGAATCTGAGTAATGGAGAATTTCAAACAATGTGAGCAAGTTTCACAATCACCATTTTATCTATATCCATGTGATTGTTTACATTAAAGATTTAATGATTTAACTATATAGTTTTCATCCTTATAAAGAAAACCAAAAACTCACAATTAAGAAGCACCCCTGAAGACCAATTTCTGGGAAATTAAGTGTTTAAAATAGATAGAATACAAAAGTATAGGCGTATTCTGGAGAATCATAACAATAAACATGTACATATGATTAGATATAAAATGGTAAGTGCAGGTAGTCATAAAATTAATATCAGTTTTTTGATGTATCATTTCATCATAAAAGAGCAAAAGAATGGAAGAAATTTTTTAAAAAGTGGTTTATGAGCACAAATAGATGAAAAACAAATCAAGGTTATAATTTGAAGTACCAAATATCTAAATATCTGAAATCAAAATTAAAGTTGTTCTGTATAGTTGGATTTGAGAAATCTAAGATTAAAAAGGTATTTGAAAAGGGTTTAGAAAATGACATACAAACTTAAAATCAATGCACTTACAGTTCAAAACATTTTGGAATATGATAGTAAAAAATGTATTAAAAGAAAGACAACATCAAAATGCATAGAAGAGAATATTGTAAAAAGAATTCATAACAGTAATAACACATTAGCAATGAGATAAGAATTCCATATCTGTTATAGAGGCCCATGATTATTAGGATAATGGTGATTAATTTAAAGATAGTTGATGTAAAAAAATGGAAAAGATTCAAGTTTCTTTAATGAAGGTAAAGGATGGTGCTTATCTGCCCAGAAAAGGCCACAAAGAATGGACAATATAATAAGATACTCCAGGCAGAGATGGAAGCTTGGCTAACCCTAAAAACCCCACTCTGGTCAACAGCTACTAATTATATGACCTGATGGTATAAAGCATCCTCAGGGCTTATAAGAAGCTGGGATCCTCCACTCAAGGGCTCTTTTAACTTTCCTGGCACTTCCTGACTATTTTGGTGACCAGCTATCCCTAATCCTGCTTGTATGTTAGGCACACAAAAAAATCTAGTATGAAAACCTTCTGTGTGTCCCTAAGTGTTTACTAAAAGGCTAGATGGATGAATTATGTGTCAGGCTGAGCAAGACAAAGCCTCAGGCCTTACCTGGGCATTTTACCTTTACCTAATATTAAAGTATCATTAAACTACCTCCAAAGAAAATGCTCATATTCTTTCATTGCACTTCGCATTTTTTCTTTCTTTTATTGCCCCTATGTTCAAATAATAATAATAATAATAATAATAATAATAATAAAACATCTTGAGGAGCATAGGTTTTTCTGTCTGGGTAACATGGAATTGTCAAATGATTTCCATTTTTAAGAAACTTTCCTAATAATAACTGATTTAACAAACAAAAAGACATTTCTCACAGTACTATTTGTGATGGCACAGTCACATTTGTAATTGATATGTTTTTAGTAACATTTTGTCAAAGCTCAGGTATGGGATATAAACCATTTTTTTCTTTTTTAGGATCTTTATTTAACTTTCATTTCTGGGGTAATTTTTTGAAAATAATTTTACATTGCATTTCACTGTTAGGATACTTTCAAGTTTATGCTTTATTAAAAGAAATAAAGCCTACCCTTAATAAGTTTTTATATTCTTTAAGCCATTTCTCTCTTTAAAGATGATTTAAAGTAGAAAATTACTATGGTATATATAAACCTATGAGTCTTATGTAATTGATGGCTATGCCTGAAGGTTCTTTGTTTTCTCTTCCACTAATTTAAAGCTTTTCATTGTGGGAAATATGGCATTCAGATTTTGGCCAGAAATATAGCTTGTGGGGGTCTGAAAATGTATCCAATTTATGAACAAAAAGTATATTCTGTGATATTAACCCCTCTTTTTTTTGGTCACTTCAAAAAACTGAGAATAGTTACATTATTATTGAAAATTTCCATTAGTGTTTCATATTTGAAATCTTGGAGTTTATAAATAATACATATAATACATTTTTTAAGCTATAAAGAAGTCATATGAATAGAGTCTTTTAAAAATTCAGAATCTTAAAATTACATTAGATTCCCAACAAGCAAAACAAAGATATTTTGATGAAAATTTGACAGACAAGCAGTTGAGTAATTTTGTGGCTAGTGGATAGAATGGGTGAAGTTGTGAATTAGTGACTCTGTGAGTGAGAGGGGTGTGTGTGTGTGTGTGTGTGTGTGTGTGTGTGTGTGTGTGCGTGTGTGTGTGTGTGTGTGTGTGTGAAACTTATGAAATTATAAGCCTTTTGCTTGGGTTAAAGTTTGATATTTAGTATGGCTTTAATATATTTCTGACTTGACAACTTTTAAGCGAATTCCTTTTTTATTCTGAAATACTTAAAACACCATTTCTGAAAAAAGTTCCTTCACCTGTTCTGAGTCAGTCATCTGCTAATTTGTCAAGTAAACCTGTTGATTTTAGGCAAATTTTATGTGTGTGGGTCCATATGTATATAGACTGCCATAAAGGTAAGTTATAACATTTTAATATTGGGTCAGTTCAAAATTTGATTCCAAAGGAATTTTAATTAGTCTGTCAATAGTAAAGATATAAAATCATATAGTATACATTCTAAAGAAACATGTAATTTTAATAGGAAATATATAAAACAGGATGTATAAACATGCCAAGAATAAATTTTAAATGAGGCTGGAAGGAGAAAGACAAACTATGTATTTTTTGGTGGCAATGAGAGTTGTGTTTGTGTGCAAATGTAATGTAAGGACTTAAAGGGTGGATGATTAATGTAAATAAGACTTAAAATTATTCTGGAAAACATAATTATTAAAAACTAGGAAACATTAAATGTGGTATTATTAAAAACACTGCTGTATAAATTAAAATAATTATACATGAATATTTGTGTAATAGTTGAGTAAAATAAAATGGTTAAAATTGTCATTGTGTCCTTTCTAGAATTCCATGTATATGAGACAATTGGTTACTTAAGGGTAATTGAGTTTTTTGAGATTTTGAGATACTTTATATTTTCTGACTTTTTCAAAATTATTTTAGTGAACTTGTGTTACATAAAAATTTTTTCAAAAATTAGAAAACCAGTTTTTTAAAAATCTGGCCAATAATGGAAAGGCTTGTTTTTGTTTTTTCCCCAAATGATAAGTAACTTCCATAATATGGGTTAACTAAAGTAGACAGAAGTTAAAAAAATATTCTAACAAACATCATCAAATACCTAGAAATATTAGGGATTGGTTAATTAGAACATTGTCTTTAATACAAAATATGGTAGTTGTATGTGGTTGTCTATGAATTTGCATGAGTTAAAGTAGAATAAGGTGAAATGGAAAAAGTTATTATTATAAAATAATAGGTTTGTGTGTGTGTAGACTTACAGTATTAATTATTTCTCAGTGGTGGAGTTGATGTGATTTTTGATGTTCTTATATCCTACATTCTAAGTTTCCAAAATTGCTGGCAACATATCAATTTAAAAATTGGTGCCCAGATGATTTTAAATTTTAAGCCATTTCACAAACAACGGAAAACTCTCATACTGTGATACACTGTGCCAATTCACTGCCCAAATTTCCTTTTTCTACTCCAGAGGTCATCTATAGACATTTCCCTTACATAACCAGTGGCTCTGTGTCTCTCCACCTAAGGATTTCTGGCTAGGGAAGCTACACAGTTCATGTGTAGGACATCTGGAAGGGGCAAAGTAATTAATGTTTTTGAGGTTAGTCACTGAGAGATAACGGTTGGTAAGTAATTTTTCTCTTTCTCCAGGAATAAATCTGAGCTATGTTTCAAAAGTTTCTCAGAGGGTCTCCGGCAGGATTGAACCCAATTACCATAAGGGCAACCTTCTCATTATCTTTTTATTAGCTTGCCTCTCTTCTCTTTGCTGCTTTTTTACTGCCTCACAGTTTTTCTGAACTTGCCTTCCAAAAGAATTCTTGTACTCATTCTTAACTCAGGATCCGCTTTGACACACCCAAAATAAGACACATAATACATAGTTGATCTTTTTTTTGGTCTTTTAAAAATACGCCCTCCAGTAGGTGAATGGATAAACAAACTGTGGTATATCTAAATAATAAAATATTCTTCTCTGCTTAAAAGAAATGTGTTATCGAGCCATGCATGCAAAGACATGGAGGAACTTTAAATGGGTGTTACTAAGTGAAAAAAACCAATCTGAAAAGGCTATGTGCTTTATGATTCAAACTAGAGGACAGTCTGGGAAAAGGTGAAACTATGGAAACAAAAAGATCAGTGTTTGCCAAGGGTTGGGAGAGGCGAATAGGTGGAACAATTTTTAGGGCAGTGAAAATACTCTCTGTGATACTATAGTGGTAGATACATGCTGTTATATGTTTGTCTAATACCATAGAATTTACACCACCAAGAGTGAGCACTAATATAAACTATGGACTTTGGGTTGTATGATGTGTTAATGTAGGTTCAGAAGTTGTAACGAAGGTATCAACCTTGACTGGAGATATGTATAATGGGAAAGTCTATACAAATGTAGGAGCAGGGGATACATGAGAAATCTCTGTACATTCCTCTTGAATTTTTGTGAGCCTAAAACTACTTTAAAATACTTTCCTAAAAAAAAAAATGCAAATAACAGACTTCAATGTTCTGCATCTTTAGTTCACCGCAGGCACCAATATATAGGAATACATATATTCCTCATGACTCAGAACACTACCTCTGACATGATACTCTAACACTGTATCCTTCAGTCTTAACTGATTTTTTTAAGCAAAATGTAGATACTTCTGACCACAGTATGAGGTTATCTTAAAAATGTATTTGAAGAAGTATTTTAAAGACAAGATTCAAGGGAAGAAATGATTCATTGCAGTCCATAAAATGTTTCTGTTGGTTATTTTGGACTAGTTGGCATTTGAGATTTTTTTATTTTAACTTCTGAAATGTAAAAATAACAACACACATAGGTAGCCACTGTCCAGAATTCTAAAAAGAGCTATAAACTTTTTTGGTTTTTTATTCATATAGCATGTTCATAGAAATGTACATCTTAGATAATTGTTTTTTTCCATTGTTATTTTTTATTGTTCTACATGTGAAGTATAGAATATTAGATAAAACTTATTTCTTATTTTCCATTATTACTCTACATGTATAATAATGCAATATTAGATAAAATTCATTTCCTTATTTCCCCAAAAAAGCAAATGTGGTTTACTTTTATGATTTTCATAGATATTATTCAAGTTTCTCTGGAGGTAAGGGATTCCTTCTCTCTGAATTCTGAGTCTTATTTCATTTTGTAATTATTTGGGATCAAATAATTGATAAAAATTATTTATCAATTTATCAATAACTGATAAAATTGAATTATTTGAGATCTTGATTCTTTCTCAAAACTGAAGAAAAATATTTGATTTTAAGAAAGATAGCTACCTAACTATAAAGCATGTCATATTTATGATCCATGGAATTCATAGCCTTGGGTGTTCCTTTCAGGTCTTTGCTTTCTGTAATGCATGATCTTTTGAATCTTACTGCAGCCTTCAACCTAACAGATTTTATTTTTGTTTGCAGTGCTTCCAACTCAACTAACATGAACTTTATAATCTGAAGTGCATGTCAGGCATTATTCCTTGAATTACCAGCTAGAGCACTTCAATATGGAATAATAAAGTAATTTATATAATATTCTCTTTCTAATATCAAACATTTTTGTATATTTACAAAACATATTTAACAGTAGTTGAATAAGGATTAACAATGATAGAATGGTAAATATTAGAATGCAGTTAAAATTAGTAAGATTAAATTATTAACAAATCAATAGTAAGATAATCTATTATTGTTTAACTGAGTCATTATCTACTTTCAGTGTAATTATCATGTCAAATGCATGCATGGAACATTTGGAACATGTGATACATTTTATTTTTTTTTAATTGTGTTATTTTAGTCACCATACAATACATCCTTAGTTTTTGATGTAGTATTCCAAGATTCATTGTTTACGTATAACACCCAGGGCTCCATGCAATACATGCCCTCCTTAATACCCACCACCAGGCTCACCCATCCCCTCATCATCATTAGCCATCAGGGAAATTCAAATCAAAACCACATTGAGATACTACCTCATACCAGTTAGAATGGCAAAAATTAACAAGGCAAGAAACAACAAATGTTGAAGAGGATGTGGAGAAAGGGGACCCCTCTTACACTGTTGGTGGGAATGCAAGTCGGTGCAGCCACTTTGGAAGACAATGTGGAGATTCCTCAAAAAATTAAAAATAGAGCTATCCTATGACCCAGCAATTACACTACTTGGTATTTACTCCAAAGATACAGATGTCATAAAAAGAAAAGCCATATGTACCCCAATGTTTATAGCAGCAATGTGATACATTTTAAATTAATGTATACTCTAGTGTTTAGGGATCATATTCATCTCTTTTCTAGAGATAAAGCTCAGACAACAGGTTTTTTTTTCTTAATCCTCAAATATACCAGTTTAAAATTTGGACTTTGTTTTTTATTGCATCTAAGCAGCACCATCAGATAACAATTAGAAATTAAATTCTCTCCTGCATAGCAACACCTCTGCCCACCACTTTATTATCTTTCTTTTCCCCATATTCCCTTTCTCCATAGAGGAACTTGCCTTTTCTGACCCTACACGTTTTTAGTGCACCTGCTACAGATATTTCGTTCCCTCAGTTTACTTTCAGCAGTTTTTAAAGTTTACTTCCCATGCTGTACCACAAAATGCTGAGCAGAAATTCACATGATATCTTAAGAGACTTTGTTTCCCTGGCCTCTCCTACTCTGGAGAAAACACATGTCCCTCTAATATATGCATTGGCATTGAGGAACTAGGTAGTTCCAGGAAACTTTGGCAAATATGTTACTTGGGTTTCAGCTTCTTTGAAAGTTAATATATTATATGGAAAAGAAGAAAACTGTTCTACTGTACACTTTGTTTCTCATCATCAATTATGAACAGAGGGTTATGCAACACTAAAAAAGCCATCACAAAGTACATTTTAATGACCCCCAACTTCTTGAAAGAATGAATACAGAAACTTACAAAGGCCAGACTATATATAAAAATAAACTCTGAACTCTGCAGCAGCCAGTCAAAGAAGCAAACCACAGCCTCTGTAGCAGTCATCCCCAAATGGCCACTATTTGGTCAATAACTTCTAGTTGGCATAATTTTTACTCCTACTTCCAACTTAAAACCAACAAGATAAAGCCAAACATGCATCTCTAACCTATAACATAAGATGTCCCCTTCGAGAGAGCCCACTTTCAGCTTCCCCATCATTAGAGTATACTCAAAGCCCTCTCTTATTTCACCATAAAGCTCTCACACTTTCCTGCTTGTCTGTGGGTCTCTGCCATTTCCAGGTATTGATGTCTGACTCTTTTTTTATGATAGCAAGCTCTGAAAAAATACTTTTGCTTGTTTTCATTTGCATAGTTTTCATTTATTCCCACAGTTTTCCTGGAGGTTCCAACTGGATTGGTCTACATTGCCATTGTTTTGGACCCCAGCTTTCGACCAGATGCAGCCACAGACACCCAGCCTGCACCTTGGTAAGTCAATACCCTATCTGGAACTGTGCTGTCTTTGCACTGAATTCCTTGGCTGTTTATTTTTCAGTTTGGTGCTCAGTTTTGAGAACCTCCCAGACAAGTGAGTTTGCAGTTCTTACCAGATCTGTGTCTACTTGGACAAACTTTGCTGTGGGTCACCTTTAAAACTAGATATGTTTCTCTATCTTAATTTTTTTGGGGGGTCCTGAGAATTTAGTAGTGATCCAGAGAGAGATCAAAATTTTCCAGCTGCCAGAGGAGCACGGATTTGGGGGTCTGCAATGGGAGTGACCACTATCAGGTTGGGGGCCTGAACCAAAAGGCCTGAGAACCACAGGAGCCAATAGGAGCCAGTAGGAGTCAAAAGGCCTGAGAATGGAAAGGCAATGATATAACAAGTCTCAGTCCAAGTCCAAAGGCCAAAGAACCAGAAGCACTGATGTCTGAGTACAGGAGAAATAGGCGTTTCAACTCAGGCAGAGAAAATGAATTCACCCTTCCTCTGCTTTTTTTGTTTTATATGAGTCCTCAGTGGATTGAATCATGCCCACCACATTGGTGAGGACAGATCTTTATTCAGTCTACTGATGCAAATACTATTATTTTGGGAAGCACCCTTACAGACATACCCAGAAATAATGTTTCATCAGCAATCTGGGTATCTCTTAGCCCACTCAAGTTGACACATAAAATTAGCCATCATACTGAACTTTATCAACTTGTACACATATTGGTCAGGCCCTAAGATACTAAATCCTGGATGTCAAGAGCTGATTAGACTATCCCAGAATGGGACATACAGGATCTCTTTGTGACAATAAACCTGATTATTTAAAAAATAAAAATAAAAATAAAGTAGAACAAATCCTTCTAAAAGCCATATCCAAAACATTTCTAGACAAATTGGTTCATAATAAACCATATAAACAGAGATAAGATCAAACTCAAAGAGATATTCAGGATAAACTAGAATTTTTCTTATAACATTTGGGAGTTTACAAGATATTGATATATTAGGAGTCCTTTCATCTCATTTTGTCAATGGAGTTAAACCTTAAATTAGAGACCTAAGTAGAAAACAGAAATTCAAATAGGAAACAGCTCCTTTAGCTGAATTAAAACATCTGGCAGAACATTTTGAAAGGGCTTTAAAACAAAAATTAAGCAGAACCTAAAAGAAATTAGTGGCCCTGCAGATCAACCAGCTCACTCCCTAACCAACCAACCACTTATTGTCAAGGATTTGGAAGGTATTATAAACAGAAGGGACACTGGGGGAAAAAGACTGTCTCATCTTACAAAAGAAAAACCAAGACAAAGAAGTCTTAGTTCAGATCAATAAGAGTGCTCAGAGGAGGAAAAAGTACCTAGTATTCTGTCTTATCATTAACATTAAAGATGAATTAATGATAAATATATAGGGCACAATGAATTGAATTGTCCTCCCCATCCATGTGTTAAAGCTCTAAGCTCAACGTAACTGTATTTGAAAATAAAGTTTTTACATGTATATTACTTATAAGGAGATATTAAAAGTTAAGTGAAATCAAGAAAGCATGGTCCTAATCTGGTAGGATTACTATCATTGTAAAAAGAGACACCAAAGAATTCTCCTTTTATCCTCCCCTGAATTACCCTTCCCCTGACATACACACCACCCTATGCACCTACCAAGGAAAGGCCTGTGCACACAAGGCAGTCAGCAGTTGGCTGACTGCATACCAGGAAGAAAACTGTCACCAGAAACCGAACTTGTAGGCACCTTGATTATGGATCTCCCCAGTCGCCAGAACTGTTAGAAATAAATTTCTGTTGTTAAGTCATTCAACCTATGATGCTTGGTTATGGCAGCACAAGCTAACTAGCAGAGAGTCAAATTCATTGACTCCTAGTAGATACAGGCGCTATTCTTTCCACATTAAACCTTGCCACCTTTGCACAATTTTCCTGAGTAAACATACCACACAAGTGGTAGATATTTCAAATAACCCACAGATTTTCTTTATTGATCTTAACTGTGACCCTAGGTCCTTGACTGGAAAACATCCCTTCCAGCTCTGTGATACATTCCCTGCAATTTTAATGGGAAATTTACACCAGTGAGACTATTTCTTGTGGTTTCCAAGGACTTCTTTATTCATATTCAGGTTGTCTGCTCTGTATATACCTTTGCCTCCTCCTTATATTTGATGCATAGCCCAACTGATTATCTTGCCCCTGTTCCAAACACTCCAAAGGCTAAAAATTTCAATGATATAGGAAACAAAGGATCCATCAAATTTCGGATAAATTCTACAAACCAATTACCCAAGCATGCCTTGAATAACAATTTCCCAATATTTCTTGAAACCAGAAGCAGATGAAAGGCTTAGTTGCGGAATGTAAGGAACAGCGCAGAAGACCATAGGGGAAGGGAGGGAAAACTAGAAAGAAATCAGAGAGGGAGACAAACCATGAGAGACTCTGGACTCTGGGAAACAAACTGAGGGTTACGGAAGGGAGGGGGTGGGGGGTTTGGGCAACCGGGTGATGGGTATTAAGGTGATGAGCACTGGGTGTTATACGCAACTAATGAATCATTGAACACTACACCAAAAACTAATGATGTAGGGGCACCTGGGTGGCTCAGTTGTTAAGCGTCTGCCTCCTGCTCGGGTCGTGATCCCAGGATCCTGGGATTGAGCCCCGGATCGGGGTCCCTGCTCAGTCGGAAACCTGGTTCTCCCTTTCCCATTACCCCTGCTTATATTCTCTCTCTCACTGACTCTCTCTCTCTCTCTCTCTCTCTCTGTCAAATAAATGGGTAGGATCTTTAAAAAAAACAACAACAATAACTAATGAGGTACTATATGTTGGCTAATTGAACATAATAAAATAAAAGAAATGCTTATGTACAAAGGTCTTTTCATACTTTATACTAACCCTTGTAACATTTCTATCCTTCCAGCAAATAAAACAAATGGACAAGGATATCGACTTGTTAAAGACCTCAAGGCCATCAATAAACTTGTTATCCCTTTCTTCCCAGTAGTACCTAACCCAAATAACATCCTTTCATCAATTCCTCCTGAAATAACTTGCAGGGCTTGCATCACAGAGCAGAAAGAAATGTTTTCCAGTCAAAGGCAGAGGGATCCCAGTTAAAGCCACTAAGGAAAATCTGTGAGTTACTTGAATTACCTACCACCTTGTGGTATGTTTAGTCAGGGGACAATTGAGCAAAGGTGGCAGGGTTTGATAGCATCCTTTCATCAATTTCTCCTGTAGTCAACTTGTTTCACTGCATCTTTCCTCTGACTTTATTGGTAAGCCTCTAACCTAAGAGAGTTAGTACATGTTTGCCTTCTCCTGGAATGAAGCAATATACCTGGAGAGTAATGCTACAGGGGTTCACTGAAGACCACTCTTCTTAAATTCTCAATCTAGATTAGAAAGATCTAATTTTTTTCTTGTAATTCAGTTATGATACAACATGGATCTCTTCTCTTACTTTGTCCAGAGAGCAAGGAATCCCTTTAAAAATATCCCATTTATTTGCTCTTAGCCTTAGCAGAAAAGGGGCATAAAGTTTCAAAAGATAAATTACACTTACTCCAAGATATAGTCCATTATTTAAGGTATGACATATCTCAGCAGGGAAAAGCATTCTATCTTGATAGACTGTAAACTATCCAGTCTCATCCTGGGCTTCTTACAAAATGTTAATTGAGAAGGTATTTAGGTTTAACAGGATATTGCAGGTAATGTGTGCCATTTTTTTTCTTGACAATGCATTACTTTATGGATTGACTAAGTCTTCAATAGAAGAGCCTTTCTTCTGAAAGCCCAAACATGAACAGGTATTCTGTAGCCTAAAGAAGTCTCTTCAACATACTCTTTCTCTAAGCATTACTAACTATTCAGAGCCATTTTATCTATTTGTGCATAAGATGTCTGAACAAGTCTTTGGGATCTTAACTTGACTTCATAGAAAATATAAAAAACTCATTGCTTACTGTAGTCTTACCCTTGGCCTGGTTGCAAAGGTTTATCCCCCTTTTTTTCTGGACAGCAGTTGTCTCTATAAAATTTGTTGATGTTATACTTCTACTGAACTAGTTCTAGATTCAGTCTTAATCAAGAATGTGATCCTATCTAAATCTTCAAAGGATAACTCTCTGGAGGAATTCAAAGATGTCATTATAAAACAACAATATTTAGCCCCTGATTCTGAAAAGAAAGAATAGAAATAAATCTGACTACATCTTTTACTCAGATAATATCTGAAGTAACTCTGAAGACAGTGGGTTGGTGGCACCAGGTGATTTCAGATGGATATTAGCTAAATTTCTCAATGAAACTACTCATCATGGTATAGACAAATTACTTGGTAATTTAAATCAGCATTGTTGGAGGAACTGCAAATAGACAGCTAAGTTTATTTTTGGATTATTACCTATCAATAACATATCAATAACATAAGTCTGAAAAAACTGTAAAAATGGGACATAGGAACCGAAGCCTTAAGGGCCCTTTTAACATCTCCAGTTGAGTTATACACATCTTCCACCTTCCTGGGACATGAATGTGTTCTAGTTATTTTATATGTATTTTCAATACACTATGGAGCATTTCTAGCATTGGAGGTGGCATCCTTAAACATGCGGACTTTCCTGTTATCAGTTGACATATAACTGATGTTTCCCTGAGGAAGTAGACCACATGACCATAAGTGCTAGGAGGAGAGTGACTTTGACCAAGGGAACTCAAGATTTTCTGAAAGTTTTGATAAATTTAAGGATTTCATTCTTCCTTTCAACCTTTCTAGAAGATTGTGGGTGTTAGGACAGTGTACTGAGGAGTAACACCTTACAGAGTTCTTTTATAATGGCTCTCATAAAGTATGTGTCTTAATCACTTGATATAAAAATCAGAATGCTCCAGACTGGAAACATGAAATTATGCAGCTTTTTTGCTACTGTAAAGGTTGTAGCTTTAATTCAGTAGTCTTTGTAGGACAATACGCCAAATACTTGCCACCTGGAAGAAACACACAGAAATCTGAATATGTAACCCAGTTAATGTCTTACCATGATTCAGACTTCATGCTATGAGCAACTCTTTTTCTTTTTTCTGCCCTCTCCCCCAGCCCTCTGCCCTCGATCTGCTTGGGCCACTATTGCATCTATATTTCCTTTGTGGTCAGAATAGCTGGTCCTGTTTGCCTCAGGCTAACATGGCATGCATTTTAGGAATAGAATTCTGAGACTGGTCTGTATATAATAACAAATACTTAATTCAAACAAATATTTAATACAAAATTAAATAAATAGCCAAGCATGGAATTTCTGTCTCAGAAATCATATCTGAAATGAGGCCACTCTTGATTATTTAGGAAAACTACCTAAATTACTGACTCATTATGTGAAGAAAATCAGAGCATTGTTCCCATAAGTGAGAATTACACAAATCATACAGAAAAGAATAGGAAACTGGGGTGCCTGGGTGGCTCAGTCGTTAAGTGTCTGCCTTTGGCTCAGGTCATGATCCCAGGGTCCTGGGACTGAGTCCCACATTGGGCTCCCTGCTCAGCAGGAACCCTGCTTCTCTCACTCCCCCTGCTTGTGTTCCCTCTCTCGTTGTCTCTTTGTCCAATAAATATATAAAAATCTTAAAAAAAAAAAAAAGACTAGGAAACATAGTACCACTAACTCTAGAAGAAGTTATTAGTGATACCATATCTGCCCTTTATGGAATAACAGATCAGTTTCAGTTCATTGGTACAAGTAATAATGAAGGAAAATCGCAATGTTCTAGATTTTTGTGTCTGGTCTAAGGGGCGTCTGTGCCATTACTAATACTTCTTGCTATACTTGGATTAGTGAAAAAGGCAAGGTGGAACAGGATATACATTACCTTGAAATAAAAGCTATTTGGACCTAAGGTTCATCTTCATTAGTGATGAGATTTGTTCTTTTGGCAGTTGAGATTCCTTGTTCTGAAGCATCTTACAGAGAAGATTGTTTTGTTTTTGTTTTTGTTTTTTATCGCAGTGGTCAAAATGCTGTCCCACTGCATTCTATCCAGAATCTTATAAAATTTTGTGTAAATGTTCCTTCATTAGATGATTGTCATGATAATACAAGAAGGTTAAGAAGATCTTGCAATACAGTTAACTACAGACATGACTGAACAATCATGACCTACAACTTCTGTAGCAAATAGCCTGGAAGGTAAACCACTACCACTGCAGCAATGAGTCAAAAGGACCAGAGTTTGTTCAGTAACTTCCAGTTTTTCTAATTTTTGATCTTGCTTCTAAGACCAACCAGAGAAAATCAAACATGCCCCCAACCAATTATACATAATGCTCCACCTCAATTTAGTCTGTCCCCAACTTCCCTATGTCATCAACCTCCAAACAGAACATACCTAAAGTCTTTCTCCACTATAGAGTTTTCAAACTCCTCTGCCTGCTGTTGAGTCTCTGCTAGATACAAGCAATGGTGTCTGGTTCTCTCGCTATAGCAAAATCTGAGTAGGTAGGCTTGTTTGCCTCATTTGGGTGATTTTTGTTTATTTCTACAGTTTCCAAGTAGTAATCATTGAGTTAAAAGAAGTCCTTTTTTTTCTTCTCTTGATGAAAAGCCTAATATATATGAAGAAAGCTGGTGTTATTGTCTTAACACTGTACACTAAATGCTGATATCCTTACCGCATGATATTTTAAGACAAATGTCAACCGTGACGTCATAGCTTAATATATTCATTTTGCAATTGATATAGAAGGTCCCATCCAGGCTTGCTTTATACCAGATAATATTGGAAGAATCAGAGAGTATAAGTTTATTATTGTAAAACAGCGAACACCTATGTGGTGGCTAGGGATTAAGCAATAGAGTGGAATATGAACTCTGTTCCCACATAGCAGTACAAGATGGAATGAACCCATCTTGTACTTGAAGCAGAAGGTCCTTACTATTAAATTCTGCACTGAGGGGAACCTGGGTGGCTCAGTTAGTTAAGTATCCAATTCTTGATTTTGGCTCAGGTCATGATTCAGGGTTATGACAGTGAGCCGTGCACTGGGCTCTGTGCTAAATGTGAACCTGCTTAAAGATTCTCTCTCTCTCTCCCTCTACCCCTGCCCCATCCCTGCTCCACATGTGCAAGTGCACATGCAGTCTTTCTCTCTGTCTCTCTCTCAAAAAAAAAAAAATCTGCACTGAACACAACTTCAAGGAAGGCTGAGTGAGGCTAGAGAGATCAGAAGGCATAAGGAGATATATTTACTCCTTTGGAATTTTATATACATTTTTATAGTTTTCAGTAATTGCTACTTCCAAAGTTGAAAGCTAACTTAATCTAGATCCTAGAGTTTTCTATCCCAAATTAAATTCGTCAATTTCTAGTGCTGGATTAGTTCTTGTCAATCTTGACTACTTTGTGATATGAAAAACTCTAACGATGAGTTGATCCTGGCAAGGTTAGATCTGCACCAATGTTCCGGATACCCAGTGATTTCAGACTCTCAATGCAAAGCTCTTTCTAATGTGCTGAATCGGTCCAGGGAAATTTGTCTTGGCAGAATGGAACAAGTCCCTGTGTATGATTTAAACCACAACATTAGCTGAGTAAAAGAATAAGAACTATGTGCAATTGCATTATTTACATAAATCAAACATCATTTTTCTAAATTAAATCCAGTAGAATTTCTTTTGTGTCTATTGTATTGAGAGTTACATTACATTTATCAAATGTAACTATTATGTATCACAAAACCTTTTCTAAAACTAAAAAAAAATAATAGATTTTTCCACATCCTTGAACAGCTCTTTACCTTGTGGGAAACCAAAGATATATGTGTTTAGTGAACTTCATCCACTGAACAGGATCTTTCCATTTATACAGATCTTTTCATTTATACTTGAAGTATATTCAAAACTTCGGAGTAAGTTACAGGGCAGAAAAATATGAAAACTTATTTCTTAGATATAGGAATAAATGGGCATGCATTTGTTAATATGAAACTCAATGGAATCCAACCTTCCTTATTACTATTACATGCAATTCCAAAATGAGCAAAACATTCAAATTCTTTAGAAAGTACTTGAGATTCATGATTACATTTTAATATAATTGAATCTTTTAAATTAAAAATTTGCAAAGATAGTAATTTTTAATACATTAATGTTGATATCATGTAGATTTCTTAAAAAGTTCCTGGATTTTTTCATGATTTATGTTTCCAGTTATAGCTAAGGCTTTTGTCTTCTTTGTAAGTAGGGATTCAATCAACAAAGCCATCTCTGTGTTTTGTTTGTTTGCTTTACTTCAAATGCTTCATGAAAAGAAATGAGGAAATTCCAGTTCCATGAACATTAACATTTGTTCTTGATTAAAATAATTATTTTCACATGCCAGAACATTAGTACCAGAAACTAGGTAGTGAGGAGGAGAATAAATGCCAATTTATTAGGCTGATATTACCATTAATATAATTCTGATAGCTGATTATACAATTTTCAGTTCCATTCTCCTTAAATTGTGTTCTTTAATTGGAATGCACATCCAATTCAAAAATAAATCTAATCAATGTTCAGGTCAGGTATTTAACACAGAATCTTAATTCATTTCTATGTCTTAATCAGTGCTAGGATGAATTTTAAAGTGCTTCTCATTTAAGTTACTTTTTCTATTTTACCAGAAGTAAAGCTTTATCCTCTATCAAAGTTTTTATGTAAGACAAAATTCACTAAGTATAACATGCATAATCAGAGAGCGTTTAGGAGGTGAGATAAAGTGATCACGGAGGGGGAGCATTTGCAGAGAGTCAGAAGAGGCTCTGAAATTGTGACACATAGACCCACTGCTATCTCATCATAGGCTAAATCCTGCTGGCACAAGGAGAGCTATTGCATCTGTACATCTATATCTGGTTTCTCCCATTGTTTTGTTGAGTTTCTTCGATTGACCCCAACAGTGGCTTTCTCAGCTTCATGTAGAATGTGGATGACCCAACATGATACTATCTCCCAGTCTAAGTTATGAAAACATGTGAACCGGTGTACTTCAAGAGCATTTAGGGCCAACATTTAGGGCCCATCTGAATCTTCCAAATGATGACTAGGATGATCTAAACAATTCTTTTCTGGCTAACTACATTTTTTTTTTCATTTTCCTTTTCTTTTTCTTTTTTTCCTTTCTTTCTCTTTATTTGCCTTTTCCTTCTTTCTTTTTTAAATTATAACTGTATTGCTTGTTCTGCTCTCAAATTTATGTTGGTTATAAAAATTCTTTAAATTATAATGACAAATGAACTAATACTACTGTCAACCTTTTATTAATAGGTTTTCCAAAATCATGTAGAACTGACCAAACACTCTTTAGGACTAGCTCAGATGATAAGGCTAGGATATTTACTATGAGAGAAAGAACACAGTTGTGAAGTAATGGACTCATTGTTCTATGATTGGGGTATCTTCCTTTATTTTCAAATATGTTTTGTGAAAACAAGAAAGAATCCCGCCAATTCATAGGTTATAGCATATCAATTCAGAGTAAGTTAGTACTAGTACTAGCAAATCTACTGAGAGGAATATTTTTCTGAGACACGTATAATCATACTGCCTTCTATTTTAAAAAAATGGAATCATTGCTTCTACTTATGACGTAGAAACCTACAAGAAAGTGAATCAGTAATCAAAAATTTCCCAACAGATGAAAATCCAGGATGGGATAACTCCCCAGGGGAATACTATCAAACATTTAAAGAAGAGTTAATACCTATTGTTCTCAAACTCTTCCAAAAGATAGAAATGGAAGGAAACTTCCAAACTCATCCAAGTCCAGAATTACCTTGAATTCAGGCAAAGATCCCACCAAAAAGTAGAATTATAGGTCAATATCCTGATGATCATGGATACAAAAATTCCCAGTAAGATACTAGCAAGTCAAATCCAACAGTACATTAAAAGAATCATTCATCACAATCAAGTGAAATTTATCCCTGGGCTGCAAGCATGGTTCTATACTCACAAATCAATCAATGTGGTACACACATCAATAAAAGAAAAGAACCACATGATCCTCTCAATAGGTGCAGAAAAAGCATTAGACAAAATTCAGCATCCTTTCTTGATAAAAAACCCTCAGCAAAATGGGGATAGAGTGAACATACCTCAACATAATAAAGGCCGCATATGTAAGACCACTGCTAATATAATCCTCAGTGAGGAAAACCTAAGAGCATGTCCTCTACAGTCAGGAATAAGACAGGGATGTCTCCTCTCATTACTTAACATAGCACTGGAAGTCCTAGCCTCAGCAATCAGACAACAACAACAACAAAAAATAAAAGACATCCAAATTGGCAAAGAAGAAGTGTGAAACTTTTCACTGTTCACAGATGACATGATACTCTATGGAGAAAACCTGAAAGATTGCCCCAAAATTTCTGGAATTGATACAGTAACTTCAATAAAGTTGCAGGATACAAAATCATAGTAATCTGTTGCATTTCTATACACTAATAATGAAGCAACAGAAAGAGAAATCAAGAAATTGATCCCATTTACAATTGCACCAAAAACCATAAAATACCTAGGAATAAGCCTAACTAAAGAGGTAAAAGATCTGTACTCTGAAAACTATAGGAAACTTATGAAAGAAATTGAAGAAGACACAAAGAAATGGAAAAACATTCCATGCTCATGGATTGGAAGACCAAATATTGTTAAAATGCCTATACTACCCAAAGCAATCTACATGGCCAATGCAATCCCTATCAAAATAACACTAGCATTTTTCCCAAGAAGAAATTTTTAATTTGAATGAAGCCCAACTCATTTTTTTTTCTTTCATGGATTGTGACTTTCTTATTGTATTTAAAATTAATTGCAAAACTCAAGGTCACCTTGATTTTCTCCTCTGTTATTTTATGGAAATTTCCTAGCTCTCTGTTTTACCTTTTGGTCTACAATCTATTTTCTGTTAATTTTTGTTAATTGTATAAGATCAGTTGTAGGTTCATTTTTTCCCCTTTGTTCCATATCATTTATTGAAAAAAAACACCAATTATCTGTTAAATTGTCTTTGCTCCTTTTTCAAAGGTCATCTCACTATATCTGTATGAGCCTATATCTGGGCTTTCTATTCTATTTCATTGACGCATTTGTCTACTTTCACAATACCACAAGATCTTGATTCCTGTAAATTTATTGTCAATCTTGAAGTAGGGTCCTCTCACTTTGTTATTCATCAGTATTTTATTGGTTATTCTGGTCTTTTGCCTTTCCATATAAACTATAATCAGTTTGTCAATATCAACAAAATAACAAAGGAGCTAATTCAGATTGTATTTTCATTTCAATTTTTTAAGAACATAATTTATTTTACTACTAATCACTGTATTAAATTTCAGATAATTTTTAAAATAATTTCTTATAATTTTAAGCCTTGACTCCTCTAACATACTACTCTTTAACATTTTCCTTCAAAAGGACTAAATAATAACTGATATTTAAAGTGGACTTTTATGTAAAACATGCCTAGTAAAAGAAGAAATTCTCAAAAACTACAATAGATTCAGAAAAGTGATAAACTGGATCTTGAATTTTTTGTGATGGGAATCCATAAATATTTGGTGGGTTTTTTTGTTGTTGTTGTTCTATTACCAGTCACTATGATACTGGAAGTCTTTCCTGGAATTTCCAGGGAATAAGCCTGGATTCTCTTCTGAAATTTTGCACTGAAAAGCAGTGTAAAGTGGGACAAGTTACTTACCCTTCTTGATATAATTATTTTTTCTCTAAAATGGGTATGCTTGTAACTATATTAAATGGTTGGTGTAAAGATTAAATAAGACAAAATGGAGATGGTTTAACACACAGTAACTGGTTTTAGAAGTATATCTTCCTTTTACCTTCACATTTTCTCCTCATTTCAGTTTTTATTTTTACTATGGGCCAACAAATGATGGGTTTTTATATACAAACACTATGAAAATATCCATAGCAAATTTTAAATAGTGTATTGAATGTCTTGAAATTGTTTCTTTGTTTTTAATCAGTTACAAAAAATTGATGTACACAGACACTTGATATGAAATAAAATTTCAGTGGAATCATATCATATTAAAAGAGTTAGGAAACTGAGATTCAGAATAATACTATGCTCTAATTTGCATGGGTATGATGCCACAGTTTAAAGGTCTTATTGTTTCATGTAACCACACATATTTAACAATAGCATGTTATGGGGCACCTAGGTGGCTCTGTTGTTTAAGCCTCTGCCTTCAGCTCAGGTGATCCCAGGCTCCTGGGATCCAGCCCCGTGTTGGGCTTCTTGCTCAGCATGGAGCCTGCTTCTCCCTCTCCCTTTGTTGCGCCCCCTGCTTGTGGTCTTTCCCACACATCCTCTCTCTCTCTCAAATAAATGAATTATTATTATTATTATTATTATTATTTTTAAGACCAGTAGCATGGGGGACCTGAGTGACTCAGTTGGTTAAGCAACTGTCTTCGGCTCAGGTTATGATCTCAGAGTCCCAGATCGAGTTCCACATCGGGCTCCCAGCTCCATGGGAGCTCCCCTCCCATGGGAAGCTCTCCGACCTTCTCCCCTCTCATACTCTCTCTCACTGTCTCTCTCTCAAATAAATAAATAAAATCTTAAAAAAAAAAAAAGACCAATAGCATGTTACTTTTTTATTCATACTGTTTTAGTAGAATATCATGTTTCCTCTAGGCATTATAAAGTCACCTCAATACTTACTTGTAATAATATCTAGGTTAGAAGTAAATACAAACGTGCTTAATCTCTATAATAATCCATTTTAACTGTAGTCAATAATCCTTCATTTTGACTGCTTAGTTATCCTTAAATACCACATAAAACCAAACTGTCAGTGGCACCAATAACTTTGAGACACTAGAATAAAATTCTCTTATAATAATATCCATTCTATACCAAAAGCCATTTCTTACAGGACTAATTTGAGAGAATATTAAAGTAGTTTTGCAAGTGACAGTTCTAAATAATCTATAGTTTAATGATGCATAAAATGTTATAAAACAAATTGTGCTAGAAATTTCATATAAAATCAACTCTCTGCAACAGATCATATTGTATTGGCCACATTTCAGGTTAAATATAGAATATCTGGGAAATTATACTGAAAATTGTACATTAAATGTATATATATTATTTTGCATAAAAACAGAAATTGGATTATTTACTTGAGAAATACTTATTTGAAGGTTTATTGAGCATAGAAAAAAAGATAGATTATAAACCATAGTAGAAAATACAAAACTTTACATTGACTTTGTAAAAAAAATCTGTAATTTGAAATTTTTCTGCAGTACATACACAAAGAAAAAGTCAGTATTTTAAAATACACAATCATTCTATGCCACCCTGTCTTATGCCACCCAAAGTTATTTCACTTATATATATCTTCTTGTCATACTATCTTACACATATGAGCTCAATAAATTATCAGTATTATTATCCCCCAAATGATAAATATGATAACAATGTTGTCAATCTAAGTTAATGTTTTCCCTGAAAATATTATATTTACTTTGGAAAACTATGATTTCCAGTATGATTCTTATACAAAAAATTGACATTTAAAATTTTTTTACATGGATGCCTGGGTGGCTCAGTCAGTTAAGGGTCTTCCTTCAGCTCAGGTCATGATTCCAGTGTCCTGGGATCAAGTCCCGCTTCAGGCTCCCTTCTCAGTGGGGAGCCTGCTTCACCCTGTCCCTCTGCTTCCTACTCCCCTCTTTGTGTTCTTTCTCTCTCCCTCTCTATGTCAAACGAATAAATAAAATCTTTAAAAATTTTTTTTAAATAAATAAAACTTTATTACATCTAGGATATCTATAAAGGCCATATATGAAGGAAATAATCCTCAAACTGCCTTTTCTAAGTCTATAAAATAATATGCATAGTAATTCTATTTCCCATGTATTATATTCAGTTGATAAAACATAATTTATTTTCTATAATTATTAAAATATTTTTCATTGATAAACATATTTATAATTATAGTCTATAGTCATTAGGGTATTAAATTTTCATTATATTTCAGTTTGTTGATTATAATTATTCATTTTATAATGAAAAATAATTTTTATTACTTCATTATTTCAAACATTATCTTTTTGTAATTTTATTTGCTATGATTTCAACTCCATTACTTTTTTAAAGATTTTACTTATTTATTTGACAGAGAGAGCGAGAGAACACAAGCAGGCAGGCAGAGGGAGAGGGAGAAGGAGGATCCCCACTGCTCAGGGACTCTGACACATGGCTAGATCCCAGGAGGCTGGGATCACCACCTGAGCTGAAGGCAGATGCCTAACCAACTCTGCCATCCAAGCACCCCTCAACTGCATTATAACTGAATTTTCAGTATATATGCTTTTCAAATGTAAGTTTTATTTACAAACCTATAAGAAGGATGAAAGCACAGTCACTGGAGCTGATGTCATATTAGTACTTTGTTTTATTAAATAAGTAACAGGTAGCTACACTATTGGTTTATTTGATTACTAGCAATTATTAAGTTGAAAATACTCTGGAATCACTGGTATACTGAAAAGCCAGAATTTATACAGGAAAAAAGTGAGATGACCTTGATTTTAGGGTTTATAAATTTCTATGGTGAAATACTCCCGGTGTGATCAATTTCAAGCAAAAATACTTTTGGGGAACCTTAAGAGGGATTTGTGAAGAGATGTGTACCAGTGGCCCCTTTTAGCCTTTGAGTCTGCCAGTGCTTTTACACCACTACCTGGAAATCGCATGGAGTTCCCTTCAGAGTCTCTTGCAAGGAAATCCGTTTCATTGCTTTATTGTTACATTGTTTATGTGGACCATGATATTATCAGTCAAACTCTTCTAGTGCTTGTAAAAATCCTAGGCTATGAAGAAGTTGGGGCAAAATGCAGCCATCTAATCTAATCTCATAAGGCAAATATTTGCTATCATTGTGAAAATTTACAAAAATGTGATACAAACACTAAAGTTAAGAAAAAGAAATATCAAAAATGTTACTAAGAAAAACTGAGTTATTTAACTGATTCAATTTTTGTAAGATATTATATATCAATGAAAAGAAGAATTTTCCTGAAGAGTTCATAAATAGTAAGTATAAGGTTGACCTCTTAAAGAATGTAAAACAAAATTGATAACTTTAAAATCAATGACAATTACAAATATATGCTATTCCAGAAAAGGCAAAACTATAGATATAGTAAAATGATCAGTGGTTGTGAGCAGAGGGTCAGAGGTTAGGGTTGAATAGATGAAGCACAGGGAATATATAAGGCAGCAAAACTATTCTGTAATGGTAGATACATAACATTATGCATTTGTCAAAACCAATAGAAGTTTATAGCACAAAAAGCAAAACTATATATATATATATATAATAAGATATCACGATTCTCAAGAAGGAATGCAGACCATGACAAAATAATTTAACTATATTCCCAATATACAAAACAACCTCACTAATGGGATGTAGGACAAGGAAATATCAAATCAAGTGAATGTGGAAATGAGTGGCATCTAGAAGACTAAAGATAAAAGGAACTGCACATAAGCACTATACTCTGGTTGACAAAATTTTTTTCCATGGGAACATGAATTACTTATAATATTGCTGTACACATAGAGTAGAATGAATGAAGAATAGTGAGAGTCAGGTTTCTCAATTTCTTCCTTTAGCATTTTTCCTTTGTATTAAAAACAAATTTTAACCAAACTGATCATTAAAATTAGATTATTATTAATTCATTTTTAAATCACACATTCTAAATTTATATACATGTGCTTAAAACAAAAAGCAGTTCTACATGATTTTCTGTAATTTGTAGTTCAATCTTGCAATTCAATGTGAATATTTGTATCTTTATGTTATAGTTTCTAATTTCTATAATTTTGCTTTTATGAAAAATCTTTTAGTTTTTACCAATGTAATAAAGGTTTTACATTTAATCTTACATTAATTTCTACTAATATCATGCTATAATTCTTTAGACAAAGCTATTTGTTATTTTAAAAACATAAATTGAATTTAATGATAGCATTGTTAATACTTCAACCTAAATGGAAAACTATTGGCAGGGAAATAACTCATGACCAATATCATAAATCTACATCAATCTCTTATTGTTAAGATGATAATTTAAATAAGGAAGAGCCCATGAAACTGAAATACAAAGGTAGTCAAATGAACTCAGTTGCAGAAAGAGCAAAATGCTGCGTTTGAAATTACACTGTTATGTTTTGCAAAGGTTAAATGAGCCATTTCTAAATGGTTCTTAGAAGATACATGAGAAGAGTTCTGATAAATAATATGGAAGAATATTTTAAACAGTAACTGAAAATTAATTTACCAACTGCTATGTGATGAAGGAAAGTGGAGGGGGTCCTAATAATTTTGGCTATTAACAATAAACGAGTGGGTTAATTTCTCATTCAATTTCAGAGTTGTCTCATTTATATCTTAATTAAATGCATAATGGAATTTGATGAGGCATGATCAGGTTTTATATCAAGATGTTTTTCTATGCACAATTTGAAAAATTGAGGAAAAAAGGTTCATTTGAAATATGATCTAATAAAAATATTAGACTACTTGGGAACTTGCCATTCAATCCTGGATACACAAGCAGCCATATTTATTCTTTTCCTTGCTATTGGTTCTTGATTATTTGAGGCATTGTAATCTCTCCGGTTTATAATACAGCTCTTTGAGGATTTCAATGCATATATTTTCCTTGAGGAATATGGAACAGATGTTTCAGAATCAGGCCAACTCAAAGGTGATTCCTGACCTACATTACCTACTTACTGCCTGCATAGGTTGAGCAAGGTCACCACTTCAGTGCTAGTGACCACACTGATCTTAGAAGGGAAAGCTGTCTTAGCTTAAGCTTTATCCCCTATGATAGGCTCCACTTCCTGACCTAGTCGAATTATAGTATTCATCACTATCTGTGGTCTCTCAGACTTTCTGAGATCTTTTGGAGTTTAAGCCATAGTGCATATATTTATAGAGAGAGAGCACTGGATTTGAAGCAAGTAATATTTCTTTCAGATTGACCATAGTAACCTGAGCTATTTGGAGAGTACAAATAAAGACCAAGTAGTGAGGAGACATTACTGTCAAAGCTTCAGAAGAAATTTATATCTTGTCAATGCTTTTGAGATTTGAAATGCAAAAATGAGGCATCGAATTCTCTTCATCTGGAGCAGTTATGATGATATGCAATGTGCGGAGGGCTGTGGGACAACTTTGACTATAAACTTCCAGAGAATTTAAGTAGAGCCCTAGCCTTTGTGTAGAGCAGTGGTTTTCAGTCACCTGGTAGCCACATTCAGCCACAAGCTGTAACCCAAATCCCCTGACTTTTACTGTTCTAGTTCTTCAGGTTATTTTATAGTCTTCTAATAAACTCTGTAAAATCCATTTGCTTCTAAAATACCTAGTATTTTTTTTTCTTCACTGAAACATAAGTCTAAAATGAATCAAAGTGCATGAATCCTTATTGTGGAGCAGATTTCCAAAAAGTAATTTTGACATACTGTTAAATATGTTATTACAATAAAATTAGAAGACAAAGACTTTGGAATCAGGCAAACTGAAGTTCCACCAATTATCCTTAGGCCTTGTACAAGTTATATAATTTTTTAATTCATCGGTTTGCTTTTAATATTCCTAGCCACATCTTTTAAAGAACAAAAAGTTTGGACTCTAACAAGGTTAATTTTTTTTTTCATTGATCATGCTTTGGTGATATATGTAAAAACTCATCCACAGACCCAAGGTCACCTAGGTGTCCTATGTTTTCTTTCTTTCTTTCTTTCTTTTTTAATTTTATTTATTTATTTGACAGAGAGAGAAAGCACAAGCAGGGGGAGCAGCAGAAGGACAGGGAGAAGCAGGCTCCCCGCTGAGTAAGGAGCTCAATGTTGGGCTCAATCTTAGGAGCCTGGGATCATGACCTGAGCCAAAGGCAGACGCTTAATGACTGAGCCACGCAGGCGCTGCAGTCTCCTATGTTTTCTTCTAAATACTCTATAGTTTTATATTTTACATGAAGGCCTGTGACCCACCTTGAGTTGGTTTTTTTTAAATATGTAAGATCTGTGTCTACGTTGTTTTTCTTTTAAACATATGGATATACAGTTGTCCCAGCAACATTTGTTGGAAAGACTATCCTTTCACCATTGAATTGCCATGGGGCCTTTGTCAAAAATCAATTGATCAAATTCATGTGGTCCTGTTTCTTGGATCTCTGTTCTGTTCCACCGATCTTTTTGTCTATTTTTCTGCCAATACCATACCATCTTGATTATAGTAGATTTATAGTAAGTCTTGAAATTGAGTGGTCCTACAAATTTGCTTTCCTTATTTGGTATTGTGTTAACCGTTCTGTATCTTTTATGTTTCCATATAAACTTAATTATTATTGTGTCAGGGTGTACAAAACAGCTTGCTGAGATTTTAAGCAAGATTGTGTTATGTCCATAAATCAATTTGGCAAGAATTTACATCTTAATATGAGATATCTCAAACATGGGATATCTCTCATGTTTTTCGTTTTAATACTTTTTTGCATACAAGCAACTTTCTTGTACTTTGGTTCATAAAGCCTTAACTTATTTCAGACAATAGTTTGTCTTTCTTCTCTAGCTACAGTTCTTACTTGTCAGGTATTGTTATATCTGCTACTGTCTCCCAAACCTTTTTTTCTCTTGTTTTTTGTATGAATTTTACCCTACAAACTTCCATTCATTCCATTTTTTGCTCACCAAATCATTATTTAGCTATGTCCATTCGGTCTTTAGGAAATTATTGACTTTGGGATTTCAGTTATTATAGTTTATCTTTATAGATCTCAGTTTCTACTTTGCACTCATCATCAGCCAGCTCATATTTGATAGAAATAAAGCAATTTTTATCATTCTTATACTATTAGCTGCATTTATTTTAGATCTTCTCTGTGACCTGTTATCTTTGTTTAGATATTAGAATTTTATTTATTTCTTTTTAACTTTTTCTCCCTGTGTTGTTATTCATTGTATCAGTGGTGATTCTAGCTTATATGTACACATAAATAATTGAATTCCTTGTTTCCTTATTATGGATAATTCATCCACTGATCATAACACCCTTCTAATAGTTATGCAGAAAAGACGGTATGTGTTGTGGGTTGGGTTTACCAGTGCTTTATCTTTTTAGGGATGCACCCTGCTTCTCTGATACCAGGGCTTCTGACCTTCATAGACAATAAGAAATGTCACTATGAAACAAATTAGTATAAATAGAGGTTGCACAGTCTATATGATCATAATGACTTTTCTGACTGCAGAATTTTACCCTTCAGGGTGTCTTTGTAGATTTACAACATCACCTCAAATGAATGACACCAATGGATTCTATACTAGTTAATTCTGGTCTTGCAGCTTTCTGAAACTGCTCATATTGTTTTCTCCGAAAGACTCTTTGGAAGTCTTCTCTATTCGTTTTGGAACTTATTTTCTTCCAATCTTTAACATAATCTCTTCTATCTTTCAGGGATTGTTCAAAATTACTATCAATGCCAATATAGTTATTTGAATTCCAAAATTTATTCTTAAAATATGTTTTGTCCATGTAATGTGATTTAGGATTAGATTATGTTGTACTTGCTCAGTTTGCTGCCTTACCTTAGGGATATTCCATATTACCTATACAAAGAAAGATGATATGGCTTAAATACAAATAATATGTTAAATATCAGGTGAGCCTGGTTCTTAAAAAGAACAGCTGAATGAATATTAGAATAAGAAGGACATAAATGTATAACTGTTTAGATCAGTTCCTGGACATTAGAAACATATATCTGATAGCCAATATAAGAGTGTTTATTTAAAAAAATCATAATGCTTGAGATGAGTTAAATATGGCTTTAAGATTTCAAGTGTACTTGAAGAAGATGAAAAGTACATCATAGAGAATATAGTCAATAATACTTTACTAACGTTGTATGGTAACAGATGGCAGCTACACTTAGTGTAGTGAGCATTGAGTAATGTATAGAATTGCTGAATCACTATATTTTATATCTGAAAATAACATAGCCTTGTATGTCAACTATACTTCAATTTTTTAAAAAACTTTATTTAATAATGAGAAATAAAGCAAATGATTACTTTGGCAAAAAGTAAATTGACAAAAATTGACATAAAAAATAATTTTCCATATAGAAAAGCAAATTGATCATTTAAAGTTAGACACATATTACTTAGGATCAAGGAAAATCTTTAAAAATAACCCTACAGCAGAAACTGAGAAAGAGCAATCACAGAAACCATTATCTAAGGCACCTTCTCTTCATTTATATATCTAAGTTAGCAAGCAATATCAAACACCTGCCATGTTTCAAGCACTTGTCTCTGAACTAGTGAAGAACAAAAATGTAAGGCCCAGCCTTGTCTTTTAAAACTGTTACCATAGAGTGTTTGATATAGGCAAAGAATTCAGTAAAGCTCAGTGTGAAATTTTTCATAATAAAGATAGGCAAAAGGAGCTATGGAATTATAAAGGTAGATCAAATAAGAGGGGGCATCTAACCAACCACAGTACTTAGGTGAAGAATAAAAATAATGCTTAACATAAATTTGGGAAGAAAAAGAGGACTTTTATAGGTACTATTAATACAAGGTCTCTCAAGAATAAAAAAGTAGATGCTATGAAAAGCAAATATTTGGGGCACCTGGGTGGCTCAGTTGGTTAGACGACTGCCTTCAGCTCAGGTCATGATCCTGGAGTCCTGGGATCGAGTCCTGTATTGGACTCCTGGCTCCATGGGGACTCTGCTTCTCTCTCTGACCTTCTCCCCTCTCATGCTCTCTCTCTATCTCAAATAAATAAGTAAAATCTTAAAAAAAGAAAAGAAAATATATCTTGAACATTTCCCAGTATAAATGAGAATCAAAATGCCACCCAAATTATTTACCCTTATTTAAAATTCAGAATACAAAGTTCAAAAAAATTACCAAATACCTAGATTTTTATAACTTTAAGACCTAAATGAGTATGGTGACTACAACTGAAGTATGTCAGAAATCATTGGTCTTATCATGACCATATTTTTTCTCTCTCTTTTAAGATTTTATGTATTTATTGGCACGCATGCACGTGCATGTGCAAGAAAGAAAGAGAGCACAAGCAGGGTGAGCAGCAGGCAGAGGGAGAAGTAGACTCCCCACTGAGCAAGGAGCCCAATGTGGGGCTCCATCCCAGGACCCTGAGATCATGCCCTGAGCCAAAGGCAGATGCTTAACCCACTGAACCACCCAGGTATTCTATAACATATCTTTCAATAAATCATCCTGTAAAGCAAAATTTTGTACCATGTTAAGTCTTTTCTCCCTACATTAAGGACAAATAAGTAGTTTGATCTTTTTGCTTAGTTTTGTTTTGTTTTTCTTTTTGCCATAATTTCATGTCTTTCTAGTCCCATGTTTTCAAGCTGAGTAATCACATTTTTCATATCAAACTAAACAGTCTTCTGTTTTTATTAGAAACCTAGATATGCAATATTAAGAATTAGCATATAAGATGAAATTAAATATACCATGAAGAAAGCAATGAGCCCTCTTACGTGAAGCAAAGCCAACAGTTTCCATTTTCATTTCTTACAATTCTTCAGAAGTATCATAAATTTCTGCCATGTGAAATGTTATCTTCCATCTCTAAAACTATGTGGGACCTACCTTTCCAATCATAGAAAGCATATAATAGGAACATGTGTTCACTATAAAACATCATTAGAAGTAACTAAATGCATAAATATAATGTGAGATTAGGGGAAATATATTTATAGGTACTTAAAACAGAAAGTAGGGGCACCTGGGTTGTTCGGTTGGTTAAGCATCTGCCTTCAGCCCAGGTCATGATCTCAGGGTCCTGGGGTGCAGCCCCACATCAGGTTCCTCACTCAACAGGGAGTCTGCCTGGCCCTCTGCCCTTCCCCCTGCTTGTTCTCTCTCTCTCTCTCTCTCTCTCTCTCTCTCTCTCTCTCTCTCTCAAATAAACAAATAAAATCATTTTTTAAAAACCCAGAAAATAATGATGTGTCTGGATGTTATTCTTGTTTTTGTTAGTTTAAACCACAATACTTTAAAGGATTTTATCCCCCAAAGTAAAAGTTTATTTTGTGATACAAACTTCTGTGGTGTAATATACAAAAGTTATGTAAAGAGAATGATAAAACTGACTATAAGAAGAGTTATAGAGTATAGTATTCACAAACTTTGAAGACAACACACATCTACATCTAAAAATGGTATTTTGCTAATAGGGCCAACTCCAGTAACAATATTCTATAATCATTGCTTATTCCTGACAATTCACATCTACTGACAAAACTGTATGTTTACCATTTTCTTCATAGTTTTGTTCCTGATCCATGGTCCCCAAATTCTTTTATTTGGTAATTTTAAAAATATACCCATCCTTTTTCTCAGAAAATTTGCAGAACTGTGTGCATACATATTATATTTAAAAAGAAATATTGTTATACTGAATTTTTAGAGGTTTGATAAGTGGTATTCTCTCTTTTTCCTTAATCAACAAAGAACATAGCTTTAAAAAATTCATATGAAGACTATACTGAAATTTATACAACACCAAAAAATTGCTACAACTGATACAGGAATTCAGAAAAGTCTCAGGATATAAAATCAATGCACAGAAGTCAGTTGCATTTCTATACTCTAACAATGAAGCAGCAGAAAGAGAAATTAAGAATTGAACCCATTTACAATTGCACCAAAATCCTTAAGATACCTAGGAATACACCTAATCAAAGAAGTAAAAAATCTTTACTCTGAATACTGTAAACACTTAGGAAAAAATTTTAGGACAACACAAAGAAATGGAAAAACATCCCATGCTCATGGGTTAGAAGAGCAAATACTGTTAAAAAGTTTATATTACCCAAAGCAATCTACACATTCAATGCAATCCCTATCAAAATACCATCCACTTTTTTCACAGAGCTCGAACAAACAATCTTAAAATTTGTATGGAACCAGAAAAGACTCTAAATAGCCAAAGTAACGTTGAAAAAGAAAACCAAAGCTGGAGGTACCACAATTCCAGACTTTAAACTGTACTGCAAAGCTGTAATCATCAAGATGGTATGGTACTGGCACAAAAACAGACACTTAGATCCATGGAACAAAATAGAGAACTCAGAAAAAGACCCTCAACTCTATGGTGAACTAATCTTCAACAAAGCAGAAAGAATATCCAATGGAAAAAAATCTCTTCAACAAGTGGTGTTGGGAAAATTGGACAGCCACATGCAGAAGAATGAAACTGTACCACTTTCTTACACCATACACAAAAATAAACTCAAAATTGATGAAAGACCTAAATGTGAGATAATAATCCATCAAAACCCCAGAAGGAAACACAGGCAGCAACCTCTTTGACCTCAGCTGCAGCAACTTGTTGCTGGACATGTCTCTAAAGGCAAAGGAAACAAAAGTAAAAATGAACTAGTGTGACTTCAACAGGATAAAAAGCTTTTGCACAGCAAAGAAAACAATCAACAAAACTAAAAGGCAACCTATGGAATGGAAGTAGATATTCACAAATGACATATCTGATAAAGGGCTAATGCTATCAGTCTTTATCAAAATCTCTAAATAACTTATCAAACTCAACACCTGAAAAACAAAAAAGTCCAACCAAGAAATGGGCAGAAGACATGAACAACATTTCTCCAAAGAAGGCATACAAATAGCTAACAGACACGTGAAAAAATTCTCAACAGCACTTAGCATCAGGGAAATACAAATCAAAACCACAATGAGATACCACCTCAAGTTGGTCAGATAGCTAAAATTAACAAGTCAGGAAATGACAGATGTTGGCGAGGATGCAGAGAAAGGGGAACTCTCTTACACTGTTGGTGGGAATGCAGACTGGCATTTGCATTACCAATGCAAATTGGCAAATACAGCCAATCTGGAAAACCGTATGGAGTTTCCTGAAAAAGTTAGAAATAGAACTGCCCTACCACCCAACAATTGCACTTCTAGGTATTTATCCAAAAGATACAAACATAGCATAGTGATTGAAATGAGCATATGCACCCCAACATTTATAGCAGCAAGTCCACAATAGCCAAAATAAGGAAAGAGCCCAGATTTCCATCAACAGATAAATGGATAAAGAAATGGTATATATATATATATATATATATATATATATATATGTATATATATATATATATATATATATATATATATATCTCGACAGATGAGTGGATAAAGAAGTGAGATATATCTATATCTGTGTGTGTGTGTATATATATACACACACACACATATATATATATACACATATATATACATATGTATATGCATATATGTGTGTGTGTGTGTGTGTGTGTGTAATGGAATATTACCTGGTCATCAAAAAGAATGAAATCTTGTCATTTGCAATAACGTGGATGGAGCTAGAGGGCATTAAACTAAGCAAAATAAGTGAGTCAGAAAAAGACAAATACCATATGATTTCACTCATATATGGAATTTAAGAAACAAAACAGATGAACATGTGGAAGGGGAAGAGAGGAAGGCAAATCATAAGAGGCTCTTAACTACAGGAAACAAACTGAGGGCTGCTGGAGGGGAGGTTGGTGGGGGGAATGGGGTAATCAGGTGATGGGCATTAAGGAGGACACTTGATTTAATGAGCACTGAGTGTTATATGCAACTAATGAATCACTAAATTCTACCCCTGAAGCAAATAATACATTATGTAATAACTAAATTGAATTTAAATTAAAATTAAAAAAAAACAACACTGATTCATATACACTGATTCATATATCTTAGAAGAATTTCCTATATGATATTGGGGTTGAGAGATTATTTATATTTTATAATTTAAAGATATTTATCAATTACTTCATTATATCATTATTAACTTTACTTTCCTACCTTTTTAAAAATATTTTGAGATAGTTCACTTTAATAGTTATTAATCTATTATTTTCTGATATAGCCATTTTTTACACTTACCTTGTTTTCTTTCCAAGAGAATATTTCAATCTCACAAAATATTCAAATGTTTTTATTGATATGGACAAATACAACTCCATGAGAAATTAATTGTAATACCTAAGGATATAGCATAAGTTTACTAATATATATGGATTTTAGCATCTTAATAAAATAACATTTGTACAACATTAATATACTCAAATACATATATATATATATAGTATAAAAAACACACAGACATACCTTTTGTTATATTTTTTGAGAACAGAGGAGCTAGGTACTGATTTTACAAGTTTGAATAAAATTGATTCAAAAGCTAATGATAGGAAGAGATATTTCATCAACTTAAACTATGTTAAGAAGTGTAATATAATAAAGTAGCAGAATATTATGAAACAGAAAAGAAAAAAATCTTTGTATTTAAGTGTCAGAGAAGTCTTCATAAAAATGTTAACATTTGAAAGATGAGTAGGAATAACACAAGTGTTTGGTTTGTGTATACATATGTCCACAGGAAGGATGTATGTTTGGCTTCTTAGTTCATCTCATTATTTCTTCAATATGGGGAGGCTAAGACCTTTCCAAACATTTAAATTCTATTTCCTTTCTGATTACCCATTTTTTCTTTAAGTAGTTTCTTTACTATAAGCATTCAAAAGAAACCAAACTGCTTTTTCAACACTTTGCTAAGTAATTTCTTCAGCCAAATATCCAATTGTTCACAATTTCAGCCTTCCACAAAACATGAGGATACAATTTAGCCAAGCTCTTTGCCACTTTACAACAAAGATCACCTTTCCTTCGGTTTCCAATAGCATGTTCCTCGTTTCCATCTGAGACCACATCAGAACAACCTTTACCATCTATATTTCTAACAATTTTCTATTAATGACCACTTTGTCTAAGAAGATTGAGGCTTTCTCTAAAGGTCTCCTCTTGTCCTTTTGAGCCTCCATGAAAATCATCCTTAACAGTCCATTCACTGACAATGTAAGTGTTTTCTAGCATGCACCGTGAAACTTTTCCAGACCCTGCCCATTATCCAGTTCCAATTCTCCTATGTTTTCAGTAGCACCCACTCTTGGTACCAAATTTATGTTTTAGTTTGAGCTACTGTAAGAAAATACCAAAGGCTGGGTAACTTATCAACAGCAGAAATTTATTTCTCAGAGACTGGAGGCTGGAAGTCAAGATCATGGGACTGGCATCGTTGAGTGAGAGCCCTCTTGCGAGTTGCAGACTCCCCATTGTATCCTCCTGTGGAAGAAGAGGCTAAGAATCTGGACCTCCTTTTATAAGAAACTGATTCCATTAATGAGGGCTCTGCTTCCATTATTTAATCACTTCCCAAAAGTTCCACCTCCTAATATCATGATCTTTGGGAGTTATGATTTTTGAAGGGACACATTCAGACCATAACAACAATGGTCCTAAATAAAGGTATCCCAAGCTAAATTATTATTATCATGTCATTTTAATAATGAGTTATTTTAACTGAAGACATTTCATGTTTAGTCTTAGTAAGTTTGGAATGGAATAATTTGGGCCATTATTTCCAGACATATTTAACATAATAATAAAATAGCAGATAGGACTAAAGTCAGATACCTTGATTGAAAGTCATTTTACATGATTGTTTAGCAATAAGTGAATCCCTTAAATTATGTGTCTATGTTTTTTTCAACAATGATTTGGTAATACCATTTCACTCAATGTGGTATTATCAATATGAACAGAGGATTCAGGGAGATAGCATTTTGAAAAACCAGACCAAAAACACACACAAATATCCAAAAATACTTTGTCGGAAGACAACCCTGGATTAGAAATAAACTAATGATGATTTTTCAACTACACTATTACCTGTGAAAAACTAATTTCATTTCTTAGCTCACATGATAGCTAATCCTAGGCTGTATTATCAAGAGAGTAATTGGGTAGTATCTTAGTCTGCTCGGGCTGCCATAAGAAAATACCATAAATTAGGTGATCTAAACAACAGAAATTCGTTTCTTACAGTTCTGGAGGCTGGGAAAACCAAGATCAAGGTGCTGAGAAGTTTAGTTTCTGTTGAGCTCTCTTCCTGTTTTGTAGACTGCTGTTTTCTGGCAGTGTCCTCACATAGGGATGAGAAACTCTGATATCTCTTCTCTAAGGGGACTGATCTCATCATGAAAGCCCACCGTCATGAACTCATTTAAACTTATCTCCCAAAAGTCCCATCTCTAAATGCCATTGTGGGGTTAGGGCTTCAACATGTTCACATGGGGGAGGACAAAATTCAGTCCCTAGCAAGTAGATTGGTCTTATCATCAGTTAGAGTGTGTGTGTGTGTGTGTGTGTGTGTGTGTGTGTGTGTGTGTGTGTGTGGTTTTGTTGAGGGAGGTACTTTTTTGTTTGTATGTGTGTTTGTCTCTTGCACTGAAGACTATTTCCTAAGAAAAGTCATTGAACCCAATATCTGGTCTTCCCTGCACGTATATATAAAATTATATACCTTCTTGAATTGTATCTAAAAGTTTCCCCCTCCCACCATATCTCAGTAAAATGTAAGTTTTCTTGGTTATTTTACTTAATTATACCTCTAATATTATTTTTCTAGACAGAAATTGACAACTCTCTAAAATACGCAATTATCACTTTAATTTTAACAAAATTTCTATGCTATTCTGGAATGATGAACAGAATTATAATTATGTAAAATAGGAATTTTTTAAAGTTAAGCACATGGATTCTATTAACTTATGTCAAAACATTTCTAACAAGTTTTAAGAGGGACTTTTTCTTTTTTCTTTTTAATCTCAAAGTCACAAAAATTCTATTATAATTTCAGTAGTTGTTATTAATTGAATTCCAATCAAGTGTTGTTTATCTTATTCACTTAGCACTATACTCATACCCATAGAATTGCAAAGCCACCCTTCTGCTCATAGTATACTCACACACATACACATATATGTATATATAGTAAAAACAGTGATGTAATGCAAGCAGTATAGATAGAAATGAGAATTGATAGATTTTGCTTATTTGATTAACATGAAAAGATGAAAATATCTCTAATGTAATGGAATGTGAGTAATGAATTGTAATTATTTTTATACTGTATATTCACTTCTCCTTAATTATACAGAGAAGGCAATCAAGATAAAAATAAAGTAGAATTTGCTTCAGATTGTTTCTTAATTGAATAGTGATTCTTTTTTTTTATTTTATTTTTAAGTAATCTCTACACCCATCATGGCACTTGAACTCACAACCCTGAGGTCAAGAGTCTCATCTTCTTCCAACTGAGCCATCCAGACGCCCCCTGAATGGTGATTATTAAACTAAAGTCGAAAGATCTTTGGCTCATTGAGAATTTGAGATATTAAGCTTATTTTAATATTTGCTAAATTTTAATGAAAATTTTAAACAAGATTCATATTCATATCATATGAATGGTTATCTTATAGCAGTTTTCTCACAAATTCAGCATTTGATTTATACAATGACCTTGTTGTCATACAGTACTATTTAAACTACCATTAGCTATTGAGAAAAAATAATAATAGTAAAAGAAAGAACTGGACAGTGAAGGATTTACATCATGCTTAGGCTAACACAGACCTCCTCTGGAATGCACTCAGGCTCTGTCTCCCCACATTACTGTTCCCTTGAAAACTAAAGAGCTTAAGATCTTCCACTCTGGGAGTGAAGGGGACGGAAATGGGCACTGTACCTCTGTTGAGGAAGCTGAGAGTTAACTTACATTTGCCCTGTATGATAACACAATATAAAAGACTGTCAGGACATCAAGAATGGGGAATTTCTATATCAAGGTGATCAATACACATCTGTGGCCATCTTAGTGTCTTGTGCAGATAAAGGACATTTTTGTTGTTTTGTTCTATTTTGTTCTGTTTTGTTTTAATGGATGATATGTGGATCCCCAACATATTAAGATAATGATGTCATATTTGCTGTATCTTGTGCCTTCTCTCTTTCTATAACACTAAGTAAATGTGATATAATATTTTACTAGTATCAGTTGGTGACCAGTTCAAACTTACAACCATAGCTATGTTGCTACTTAGAGGTTTAAGGTTTTGAAGAATAAGGTAATGGGGAGAGGCTATGAAGCTCTGAGAAGGTGATGCCTAAGTGACTGCTTTTTTTCTTTTCTAACCCATGGTTTTACCCACAGTTTTACTGACAGAATGCTCTGTAACAAATAACCAGTGGTATATCTTATCAGTGAAATATGAGTGACATGGATTTCTCCACTAAAGAATGGCTGAAATGATCTAAAGCAAAATGAGGAGACAGTCAGCTGATAAAATTATTTGATTACTTCTTAAAACTTCCCTTCATGAATTTGAAACTTCTTGGAGGAGAGGGAAATAACACAGCTAATTAAACAACTGGCCCTTTTCAAGTGTTTTAAATGAAAATAGACCCAAATTCTAAACCAAAATCCATGTCATAGACACGGGAAAACACTGTGCTTCATCCTGATGTTCTCCTCTTTAATTGCTGGTTCTTAAAAGAATCACTCAGGGACAAATGTGACCGGGCAGATAACTCTGGAAAGCAGACGCTTTAATATAAAAGAGGCCAGTCATTTTGCTGAAAAATCTTTTGGTCAAGATGTCTAGTAAATTCCTACTTTCCTATATTCCCAGTTCAGTTGACTTAAGGCAATGAATTTATGTCTGGACACTGAAGAATGAAAAGGAATGTCCACTAAGATTATTAGTCCACAATATTCTGTAGTGTTTGGTGTTTTTCAACTACCAGTAGGGTAATAGCCATGCCTATTTTGTGAGGGTTGGAGAGAGAAGATTCTGTGTAAAGAAAGGAAACCTGAACTCCTCTCACAGGCTGTGAAATGGAATACCTCCACAGAACCAGTAGAAGTACCAATGACAACAGCATCTCGGAAACCAGTTTCTTCATAAAACATGCCTCAGACCCAATTGGTGGCAGATATTGGGTTTAAGATATGCCTTCCGTCACGTGCTCCACATATAATTCTCCTACTGAGAAGGCAGGAGAGTTGATGAAGTGCCATGACAGATTTATTCTGACATAGCTTTTACTGAAATAAAACTCCAGACTCTCCAGAAGAAAGCAAAATGCCAGGGGAATGAAAATAGAGAAAGATAAGTAAAGAACCAGGGAATCAGGTACAATTATTTAAGTGGCTATTAAAACAAGATGAAGTAAATTTATAGGATCCTTATGAAAAGTTAACTAGTGCATTATTACATTATTGCTGGCTTGGGACAAAGGAAGCCTGCTTCAGTGTCAGCAGCAACCTCTTCTAAGGAGCCCTGTCAAATTCACTTCCTTCGTCCCAGGTTGGATGAATACAAATCTAGTCAAGCCAATAGGGAAGAGACATAAAACGTCCTGACATGGGTTACTGAGATTATTTCAGCCGCTAAGTTATTTGAAACAGTTATTGCATATGTTCGTCCAGCCACCAGTAGTGGGGTGTCTGAGGCTACATGCTATGGTGAGAGTCGAAGGTCCTAGGAATAATGAACAAAACTATGAGATAATGGAATGTCATTTCACAGTGTACTGTAATATTCCTAGACAGCATGAAGGGCTGAAAGTAAAGCCTGGCAGTTAGGCAAAGCTTTGGGAAATTTGCAGATAGGAAAATAACAATGTAAGATATACTCAGTTTTGGTATCACCTTTACTTGAATGTTAAGTGGAATAGGTGTGATGCATGTGTGGGTGGTCTTACCAATACCAGCTGAAAAAAAATCATCCTTAATTAGAAAAGCAGAAGCTGGGGAAATAGTCTTCATGCTTCTTTCTACAGTAGCCTGGGCTGGCTACAGAGAAATTTAGAATGCTCTTATCGGCAGGTTGTTGCCTATCACGGGTTTGAAAATATGTCCCCCTCTGCCAAGTCAAGGAGAAAAACATCCCTGTGCTTTTCAAATAAAATGCATGCATATAATATTTCTATTGTTGTTGTAACAGTGTAAACATTTTGAGTACTTGATTACAGATAAACATTTGTTGCTGATAGTTCTTAAGTTTTAATTAAATGATCCTATTTATACATTTTTGTGATTTTTTGGTGTGAAATTTCAGAACTTGTGTGATCAGTTTGATTATTCAGTTACTCTTTCTCAGTCAGTGATGGTAATGTGTATGTCTTGAAGGTGGTTCTACATTGATAAAGCAGTGAACCACAGTGCGGGAACAGAAGACAATCTATCTGGATTATTATGTATCTTCACCATATGAAAAAATCTAATAGGCGATTCTGTTACAAAGCTCATTAAGCAACTGAAGAAATTAATCTAAATCCTGATTTTCAGCTGACTTGTGTCTGTGCAAATAGCTGTGGGTCATTATCAGAAGGCTGTAACTTTTATTCTCTAAGTCAGATTTTCAAAATGACTCATTCTTGATACTGCATTGGGCAAGTAATTTATTCTTTCAAAATCTCATATATCAGTGTTGCTAGTAGTTGTGAGAAAATTTATTGAGTAGGGAAGCTTTAAGAAATTGGGTTTCAAGCTTCTGTACATTGTTTCAATCACTTCATTAAAAAAATATGAAGGTTAAGAAAATTAGTGTGTATAATATCATTATGCTTTATATAAAGGACTTGAAATAGTTATTCTCATTTACCTCTTTAGCTAAACTCCTACAGGAAAATGATACAATAAGCAAGACAGCCCACCACAAAAGCATGGCTCCCGCGGATGGTACTAAAAAGGATAAAGGAGGGGCGCCTGGGTGGCACTGTCCGTTGAGCGACTGACTCTTGGTTTCAGCTCAGGCCATGATCTGAGGGTTATGAGATCAAGCCCCCTGTCCAGTTCCATGCTTAGGAGGGAGTCTTGAGATTCACTCTCTCCCTCTCCCTCTGCCCCTCACTGCCCAACCCCCCCCCAAGCTCAAGTGCTTTCTCTCTCTCTCTCTAAAATAAATAAATAAATCTTTAAAAAAAACTAAAAAGGACAAAAGCAATTATTATGTAAATCCATATACCCTAAAATAAGAGCCTGTCCACATATACCCAAATATCTTACATTGGCATTTTGTGGTGGCTTTTCTTTTAAATTTGACCCTGCCTTTCATTTTAGATTGATTTGATCTGTATAATGTTCCTAGTGAATGCAGAAAAGGGGTATGACTGAGCAAAATAAACTGATACTTATTCAGGATATGAAAATCACATCCCATGAGAGTTGATGGCTTAGGTTATATTGGTTAAAATATCTTGTACGTATTTCCCTAATATCTCAAAAATGTAATCATGAGTCCAATATGAGTAAACCAATAAATTCTCTCATGATTTCTCCTCTTCTGTATTGCATGTTTTAATACCATTTAGTTGGATTGGAGGATCAGATCATGGTTTAAGGCTGCCAGTTTCACAGAGACATTTTAGTTATCATTTCTAGAGGGATATACCAACCTGACTGATCTTTGAAATGAAAGGTGAAATTGGTTAGTATAGCACATTCGCAGTTCAGGTAAAGCAGACAGTGAGTTTTGAATATGCCTGGCAAACTAAAGGGACACCAAATATGAGTTATAGCAGGGCTGAGAAATTTACTGAAATTCAGGTATATTGTGAATCTGAAAAAAAAAATTGATTGACAGAAGGGAAAGAAGATGCTGAGTTCATTATGATGTTTGTTGTCCAGACTGTAGCTTGTTCCACTCCACTGGACTCCTGCTTGAGGCCCTTGTGAAATGTATTCGTGGAAGGAAGAAATAGAAATAAGTAAACCAATGAAGAGACACAGACTTATTGCAAGACTATGAGTTTAACCTATGACTACATAGATATCAATGGTGAAATCAAAAGGAACAAAATATTTCAAAACATAATTCATACATAAAGCATTTTTAAACCTTTATAACGGCTTAAACTTTTCTAGTATTCTTAATTATGGGCAATGTTTGCTGCTAAAGTTTCTTAAGTTTTAAATATATAATCCCCTTTACATATACTTGATATAGAAATTCCTGAAATTCTGCAGACTGGGAGCATAGAAGAAAAAATAGAACAGAAAGTATAGAGAAATATTTCACAAATAATGTATAGGGAGGCACGTATCATCCTTTTTTTTAATAACCAAAGGGAAAATAAGAATGATCTTAATTTGATAAATAAATAATAAATAGATAAAAAATGGAAGAAACTAGCTTTGGCGTCTTAAAACCTCAAAGCTTGTGGTTCAGCAGATGAGATGCTTATTGGATAACGTTGTCCTTAACTCATGCCTTTTGGAGCAGTAATCAATGACTGACAGGAGAAGCCATGCTCATGAGTACATGTAAGATACCCCAGAAATATTTAGAAGGATTATTTTGAGAGACTGCAGTTCTTATATCTGAGGTTATAGAAAAGAGGCTGTGACATCCTGGTTAATCCTATTATGAAACCCTATCTCTAAACACAGGTCGAGAGGCTTCAGAAAACTAGATTGTACTTAATCATTGTGGGAGGAAAAAAACAATTTCCTCTCCTGGCTCTACAGAAAATCTCACATTAAAAAAGTCCTTTTTGAAAAAAAAAAAAAGTTCTTCATGATTACTTGTATCTACAAGCTGCTGGGGCAGATAATGGCTGGCCCATTTAATCCTTCATTAGTCTTCACCGTCCTAAATTAACTATTCCTAAACAGATTGTGTTGGGATGGAAGTAAGTATTGCTGCTATCAGTTATACTTCTTACTGATTTATCCTTTATATGTTATGAAATGTATAAAACTAAAAGCTGTTTTGGGACATTTAAAACAATTTTATATCATGATTATTTTCCTATACAATTAAATATTCTGTGATAGTATCGTTTTAATATTTATAATATCCTATCTATTCTGATATGATAACAGGTATTAAGCCTGCTATCTTGGCTTTGGCAATCTTTTCAAGGTCTCATGCAAATAAAAATGGAGGGAACAGCTTTGCATAAACAACATTACTTTGAGTCTTTCGTTATTTGAATCTACATATCATTTTTCAATGATACATTTCCCCTAGACAAAGATTGAAATTAAAATTAGAAGCCTATCTTACTTAAGGAATACAGACACATGAGCCAAATCCAGATCTGTCCTCAGAATATTAAATTAGAATTATTTCATCTCCTCTAGGAAATTTACTGTGAATTGCTATCATACTTGGATAGATTATCTTGATCACACTACAATGATGGCAAAAAATTTTTTTCCTATTACTGATTTTGCTTATCTCAAGTATGTAATAGTCTGGAGGGAAACTTTTCACAATAGCCTGTTCTCTCCTGAGTAAAGAAACCATATTTTACACGTCTAGGTATCATCAGAAACTAGAACATCGTAGGCATGTACTTTATATTTATAGAAGGAATGAAACTGGCTTCCACATCTAACACATTATGGCAATCAAAACTGTTTATTTAAACTTGGTACTGTCAATTTCATTACATTTAATACTTTTTTATTTTTTTTTTAAGATTTTATTTATTTATTTGACAGCGAGAGAGGGAACACAAGCAGGAGGAGTGGAAGAAGGAGAAGCAGGCTTCCCTCTAAGCAGGGAACCTGATGCAGGGCTCAATCCAAGGACCCTGGGATCATGACCCGAGCCAAAGGCAGACAAGTCTAAGCCACCCAGATGCCCCTACATGAAATACTATTAAACTTTTTTCCAAATGTGTTATATTAGTCAGGATTACCAGAATCATAAAGATACATTCATCTGTAGTTAAGTTATCTAATTAAGTTATTATTAAATATCTAATTAAGTTACCTAAGTTTCTATTAGTGAAATATCTAACGATAATTTAAAGAAGATATTATTTACAGAATTGTGGAAAGTGTTAAGGGAACAAACAAAAGATATTTAGTAAACCAAAGACTACCAACACCCAGAAGCCACTTCCTTCCCCAGGTCCAAAGGATGAAAGGGATAATAGGAAAATGGTGTCTCTGGATCCAAGGGTAGCTGGAACCATGAGAGGGATCATAGCAAGTCCATCACCAAAGCTCGAAGTGAAGAAATATCCCTATATCTTCCTGCCCCTGCTGCCCAGTCTTCTGCTATAGAATTCTTTGCTAATTCAACCAGAAACTAGGGGGAGATGGTACCCAGAGATGCAGTCTATTAAGATCAACTTCCTGCAGTGCAGAATTATGAAAAGAAGTCAAAAATTGATTGTAAATTAAGTAGAAAAGATCATACTTGTTAGAAGAGATAAATCTAATATTAGTTGTGAAGAATTATATTGTCATTAAAAATCTGATATGTGTGATTGTGTACATATATATGCATTGTATGCAAATATATATATATATACACACATTGGGAAGAAATTGAAAGCAGATGCAAATAAACCAGGAGGCTTACAGCACAACAGTGTTCTTGATACTTTTTACATTTAAAAAGTACTTTTTAGAATGATTTAAATTTATATTTATTATTGTCACTATCATTATTATTAGGATGGCAATGATAATAGCAGCTCTTTAATGTAAATGAATACCTTAAGTATTTACTTCTCTGATTAGCAATCACCCTATACTTTTATTTTGACCACTTGTTTCCAGAAACAGTACAAACTAATAATTTTAACTTTGTTGAAAATTTAAATTATTAACCTTCACTAACTTTCTCATGTATCTTAATTATTATTTAAGTTTTTCCATACATTTATAAGTATTATATGACAAATAATCATGAGCCATCTTAAGTTTTATGTCCTTTTAAATTCATAAAATAGAGTCTATTGATTCAAAATGACTTGTGTATACTTCACCAGGAAACAAAAGGGAAAATTATTTTTTAGTATCATTTACATAAACTGCAGAATAGACAAGACACACTGACAATGTCATCCACAGTTTACCTATACAGTCCTCAAGTCACTTTATAAAATTAACAGGATATTTCACAAAAATGTATCAATCCTAACTATATCACTTTGCAATATTAATTTGTTGATCTTAAAAAAGAAGAGAGCCAGTTATTTTACCTGCAAAATGAGTTCATTTTGGAATAGCAGAGAATGTAATTTGGTTAAGCAAATTATGGTGAACCATAGGCTAATCCAGAGAACAAAGGAGAGGAGCTTGCTTTTATAGGGGAAAGAAAGAAACTGGAGGGGGTTGTTTAACTGAGTTCTCATTGACTGGACTGTTCCTTGAGCAAGGAGAAGTTCTTCCTTCTTCCTGCTGGGTAGTGCAAGGTATGCTTCTTAAGGCAAATGGTAATGTGTGAGAGCTTCCTCTCTGGGCTTCCCATCTCCACTTTAAGTGAGATTGCCTTTATTTATTTTCATAGATTCAACAAGTAGTAAATCCCAAAATGTTTGTTATGAATTCATAAACCATGAGGCAATGGTAAATTCTTAACTTTTTTCCCCCTAGAAATAGTGATGGCATTATTATCAGAGTCTATATTACAGCTCAAATAGCACATCCTCAAAAAGAAATCTTATTATTTTAAATATTTTTGGAAATTATGGGTTCTCAATCATTCCTATGTTTACTCCTTATAAACTTGTTTGATTTCTTTTTAAAATTATATATTCCCTACTATAATGTAAAGAGATATACCTTACCTTCTTTGCTCATGAACACTATCATACAGTACAGTGCCTTCTGCATAGTAGGTCCATAATGTTTGGGTTGAGTGGATGATCTAATGAAAATAAATGATATAAGCTACTGGAGTCTTGATTTGATCATAAGGTAAACTTGATCTAAGCAATTTCATGGGAAGAATTCTAAAGAGTCTAAAATGTATAGAGAAATGGGAAGAATCTACTAACCAAAACAATTGGTTTAAACGGCAAACATTTGAAGGATGCCTCCTGGCTCAGTTGGTTAAGCATCTGACTCTTGATTTTGGCTCAGGTCATGATTTCAGAGTCCTGAGATCTAGCCCTGCATTGGACTTGTCTGGTCTGGAGCCTGCTGAAGATTCTCTCTCTCCGTCTCTGACTTTAAATCTCATTTTCATTCACTATTTTGCAAATGTTTATTGAGCACTTATCTTATTAAACCACTAATCTAGGCAGTAAGGATACAATTATTTTAAAGACAAGCAAAGGAAAAAAATAACCCACATGACAGCAGTTATATAATATTTATTTATTTATTTATTTATTTATTTATTTATTTATTTATTTATTTATTATTTGTAATGACTGAAACAAAAGGGAGCTAAAACCACAGCTTCTCGAAGAACCATTTGTTCTTGCTGGTCTTGTACATCTTAAACTTGACCTTGGACCCTGCTCAGGCCATGTATTTAAGAGCAGGGTTTCTTGAACATATCATTGTTGCTGACAGGTTTGTCCAAGGGGATATTCATAGGGGAACTTGTGGGCATGAGGTGATGGTAGTTACAAACTTTCACAAAAGATTTGGCCTTTGATCTCTTCTTGCTCATGACAGCTGTCACTTTTCTGGGATACCAGTCAATTCCAGCCCCCAGAGCATGACTATAGGACTGGTTTGAGGTGGCAATCATCAGTGTTCTTCACAAACACCACTTTGCCTTGGAAGTAGCTTCTTGCCAGGACCACGGTCCCAGTTCTCAGAAATGTACTCTTTTAATACCAACCACCTGAGCCTTATAATATATACTTCTGTAGGGAGACAAACAATAAAAAATGTGAATATTAATTTAAATAAAGCATTATATAGTGACAAGTGCTAGGGGGATAAAGTAGGGAAGCTTGGAAAATGTGAATATATGATATTTAATTTGAATGGTCAAAAAAGACTTTAAAAAATTGCCATTTAAAAAAAATAATAAATAAATAAATAAAATTAAAAACTGCCATTTTAGTAAAATTCTCAAATGTCATTAAAAGGCCAGTCATGTCAATATCCTCAGGAAGAGCATTCTAGTAAGAAAAGAAGAGGATGAAGGCCCTAGGCATGTTTGGTTTTTGTTTGTTTGTTTTCTGATGAGTTACAGAGATAGTAAGGAGGCCAGTGTGTCTGGAGCAAGGTAAGAAAGAGGGTGGGTGCAGATTATGAGGTCAAGGTTATAAGAAAGCAGATAAGAGGGATGGGTGAAAGCCTAGAAAGTCTTTAGTTTTACTTTACAGGAGAGTATTTTGAGAAGAGAAACAGTATAATGTGATTTATGTTTTACAAGGTTTGTGAATGTTATTTCGCATAGACTGAAGAAGGACTCTACTCTAACTCATGATTTCACTCCTGTAAACAATCACCTTATTGGATAATGATCATGTGAATTCATTTTGATAATGATATCCTACAAATATCATAAAGTAATTTTCTAAATATTATCATTCCCTGCCTTATTTTTGATTAGCCTATTTCCTATTGTGGAAGTGTTCTCTAGGTATGAAGAGTTTATTCATTAGGAATCACTTTCTCATTGGAAGAGATTGAAACTGAAGTCGAACTGCCTTAAGAATAAAAGGGAGTGTGGCTTTATTGGACCATATAAACACCATAGCTTCATGCTTGGATCCAGTTGTTCATAAGAAAGTATCAATGCTTTATCCCTTATCTTTTCTGTAGATTTGTTTGTTAACTTTATTCTCTAAGAGGTTCTCGATGGTGGGGGGCGGGGATGACACCTGTTTGCAACACCAAGAAACATTCTAACGGCTTAATGAATCAACAGCTTAAAATGTCTTACCTTTATCAGTGACTATACAGCAAACACATTCAGATTTTCTCATTGGAATTGGGCATACTTGGTTGATATGGCCAATCTTGAGCCCAATACTATAGCTAAGAGGATAAGTTATCTACTTAATTGACATACAATCCGGAAAAGTCAGATCATTGTGATTTACTGCTACAGGTTTGAATCACATATCTTATTCCTGTGGCCTGTGAAGGGCATGCCATTGTGACTTTCAGCCATAGAGATGAACGGATGGCAGGTAATGAAAAATATCAGTTCTATATAAGAAGATTGGACCAGTAATGTCAAAGAAACATATAGGAATACTTAATAGGAGATTAAGACTATCAGTACCATAATCCAAAATGGGCGATAATCAGAGGATCCAATGGTAGGTGAGAAAAAGGGGAATTTAGAAGACAATATAATGTTTTGTATTATTTTAAGTAGTCTTGCATATGTTTGGAGTACACTTTAAATCTGCCAAAGCCTAACTCACTCTGCCTCCTGATATTTCACTTCATGTAAAAAGTATATTTAACTTCTGGTACATTAAAAAAATGTCTGTGTGTGTGCGTGTGTGTGTGTGTGTGTGTGTATACATAAACAAACATAACAAATCAATATGATATGCTTATAGGCAAAAACACATTGGTAGAGATTATGGCTTTTTTTCTAACAGCACAGACTCTAGCACATAGAAATAATTTTTCAGTGAAGCCTTATTAAATCAGCTTGTAAATAAATGTTTCATATATGGCTATGAACTCCAAAGCTTATTTTTAATGTATTCATTCTTGTACATAATAGCTTCTAATATGTAGTAATGCTTTCTTTTTTTAAAATAAGGAATTAAGTCCTAAAAGGTTATACACTTTAAAATTCCTCTAATTCTTTTTTTTCTTTATTTACTTTTAAATTTGGGATTTAAATAAAATATCTTAAATGTTAAATTATTAGTACAGAATCAAAAGCAAGATTGAAAACACATGTACTGTGGATGTTTTGATTATATTATTCATTCTATTTCTTTTCTTTCTGTCTCCTTTACTTGTGAGAAGAGAAATTAATTCTTATTTTGACTTTTTTAAAGTGCTATTCTGGGGTGCCTGGGTGGTACAGTCAGCTAAGCATCTGAATCATGGTTTGGGCTCAGGTCATGATCTCAGGGTTGTGAGATTGGGTCCTGCGTTGGGCTCCACACTTAGGACAGAGGCTGGTTGGGTTCCCTCTCCCTCTGCTTCTCCACCATCCTACCCCCTGGTGCGCTCTCTCTCTCTCTCTCTCTCTCTCTCTCTCTCAAAAATAAATATATCTTTAAAAAAGTAAAATAAGATAAAGTGCTGTCCTACTCCCAGAAACAGTATTACACTATAGGCTTGCTAACTAGAATTTAAATAAAAATTTGAAAAAGAAAAAAAGTGCTTTTGTATTCAGAATGAACTAAATTTGTACTACTTCATTAAACACAATCACATTTTTTCACTTTATATGAACACCTTGTGATTATTGTTTTACCTCCCAGAATTGTTTTATATAGACACAAAACACTTCTGCTTAACTTGATGATCCCATCTCTACCAAAATATTAGGCAGCTGTCACAAGATGCAATTTATTTTTTTATACATACTGGTGACTAAGATGGACTCATGTTACACAAACCTCCTAATGTTCCAAATTCTGTTTCATACATTTTCCACAAACAGTGACCACAAATAGGTCACTGGATATTTCTGAATAGAAGATAATGAAATAAAATGAGAAACAAAGATTTTCTCTGTAGTGGGTAGTGTGAAATCACAATAATATATTTTGTATTCTTCATTGGATGTTTCATGTGAATCAGTTACACATTAAAATGAAAAAAATTTATTGTTAAAGAATGCAGCAGAAATTGAATCATTAATTTCATTGGTTGAACACACGATCTTGTTACCCTGAAAGATGTCTTGCTCTCTCGACTATATACTGTATTTTAAAAGGAAAATAAACAGTGAAAGCCCTTGTTTTTTTTTTTTCGAAAGCCCTTGTTTATAAAACTTGATTTCCTACAAAAACATTCTTTAGAACCAAAAATTATCATTTTGTTCATTATTTATAAGGACCTGACCTTGCAGCAAACATGTTAGATATATTTATTTTTGCAAAACACGTATGTGACCAATTTTCTTTATGGAGCATAGAAGAGATCATTTCTCTATTCTGTTAACAGGTTTCACTCACTATCTTCCCCCTTCAAAATGTAATATTTTGGGTCTCTATGTTCGAGATATGGATCTGTCACTAATACACATACGACAACTGCATTGCTTCTGATGTGACTTTTTTCTAAAAAAACTATTCCCATACACTGGCAGGCATCTTTTTTCGACGATCTCAAGATATGAACTCAATTGGCAAAAGGCTTTATTGTGGGGAATTTTGCACATTGTTCTCATTACTTTTAAGGCATTTTAAAGCCTACACAGCTGTAAAATTGTTTTATCTCCTCTTTTCTCCGCCAATAAGGATTAGCTGAGGTCCAAGGAGTATTATAAGCCTGATAAAGCTTTGAGAGCTTTTACACTGAACTTGAAATGAGTCCAAATATCTCTAACTCCAACATATCAAACTTAAAGTATCATGAAAAACCCAAGTGGCTAAAAAATCCACCACCACCTTCAGGATTGAAGCACTCATTCCTCCAGCTGCTGGGAGTATAGTCTCTCGGCAGAATCTCTCTGAAGAAATCCCACTAAGTTTTAGAGAACCCACTCACCAAGATTATGTTTTCTTCTGGAAATGTAGTCCATGTCCAGTGATTGGCCAGAACAGGCACGGTAAGGTGGGTTAAGGGTAAGGAACTGTTGTTAGAAGGCTCCATCCTTTTCCCTCCATTCATGACAACCCTGAAGAGTCATCCTTGCTCTAGTGGGATTGACTGGTCTTTGCCCAATGGCATGAAGTTTTCATCATCCCTCTGTTCAGGCCTGTTTGGGGTTTTTTTGTTTGTTTGTTTTTTTAACTCTCTCACAGATGCTATTCCTGAAAACAATGAACTTCTTGCGTACAAATCTCTGTAGCAAAGCCTATTTCCCAGAGAAGCTGGCTAACAGCACAAATTACTTAAAGTAAGAATATGCAATTCTGTTTCTTCACAAAACCTTGAAATTAATGAAGAAAATCTTATATCACTACCTTCAGTATGTGAAATAATAGTGGGCTGAATAAAATTATTTGGCTGCTTTTGGGTAGTATTGTCACGGGGACTAAGTATACGTTTATTTCCTTGATTACCTTTTAAATTATAATTCTAAGTCTGAAGTACAAAATAAAAAACAAACTGATGTTGAGGCTATTTCTTTACATTTATGTATATCCTTCCAGTACTGACTGTTTTTTAAAAAACTGATGAATTCACTTCTCTCTCTCTTCCCCACACCCTGTCTTTTCTCTCTCTCTCTCTCTCTCTCTCTCTCTCTCTGTGTGTGTGTGTGTGTGTGTGTGTGTGTGTGTGTGTGTGTCTGGAAGTAGGAGGTAAGGTTTAAAATAAGCTTTAAATTATACAATATTAGATTTAATTATGACATACTTTAGCATATGCCTAAAAAGTGTTCCTTTAATTTTATCATTTTCATTTTACCATTTTTTAAAAGTTTATTTTCAGAGTAAAAGAGTTTAAAAGTATTTGGGGGCTTAGTGACTTCCTGCCCTTTGTCCAGTTGTGGACATTTCCTCCCTACATCTTCTGTGTTTCTTGTTATAATGTCTTCTTTAAAATATTAACAAGTTGGCTCCAGGAAGGTACTAATTCACCATCCCATCATCACTGTAGGAGAGTGCTCATTTTACAATGTTAACTATATCCCATATAATCTTTTTTTTTCTTTTGTCAATACAATGGATGAAATGCAATGTATTTCATTGTTTATTTTACCTTCTAAAACTAACAACTGAAATTGAAAATATTTGTACATTGATGTCCAACAAAATGGTGGTATGACCTTTGGGCCCCTGCCACAATATAATTAATATAAAAATCACCCCTAAGCTACACCTGGATTAGTGTCTTGTGGTTGCCCAGTGGAAGGCAGGATCAACCCACAATCCAGAATTCAGTTCAAATATTTAGATAGATGATGCTATCCAAGTACCAAGAGGTATAAAGACATTTATTACTCACATTAGAAGGTTTCTTGGGAAAGCAAGGCAGACTTACACTAAAGTACAAAAATGACAGAAAAGAACAAAGAGGAGGGACATCTAGGTGGTTCAATGGGTTAAGCATCTGCCTTTGGCTCAGATCATGATCCTAGGGTCTTGGGATCAAACCCGGCATCGGGCTCCCTGCTCAGCAGGGAGTCTGCTTCTCCTCTCCCTCTGCTGCTCCCCCTGCTTGTGCTCTCTCTGTCTGTCAAATGAATAAATAAAATCTTTTTTTTTTAAAGTAGAGCAAAGAGGAATAAATGGCTTGGAATTTTATAGTGATTAGAGGGTAATTTCAGGTTTATAGTCCCCACTTATTGTCCTGGATTTTATGTGGTTTGAACTTTCTACCAGAACCAAGGGAAGGAGCCTGTGAACTTGTAAGTGGGCTTGCTAAGGTGTGGGATAAGAAATGTCTAAGAAAGTCTTGGGCTTGAAATATGTCAGCAAACATCAAAACTGCAACCAGACTCTGTCTTACAGTTAAAAATAAAGTGAAATAACAAGTCCTAGAAATAGAGAAGGAACTCAAAACTACAGAAGAAAAAGCATATTTACATCCTAAGAGCCCAGAGTACTGTAAACCATGGAATCTGATTGACTGAAACCACCGAATGACTTTATGTTTTCACCTAAGGGAAATGGAAGTGACATTCCTCAAATTTTGAAGTGCTTCTCCTCAACTTAAGAAATTAGTAAATCAAACAACACCCTCAACCCACCTTTAGCTAGAGTAATGGCAATGGTGTTTGTCATCTACCTGGGACTTTGAGCTTTAAAAACTTACTCCTTTAAGAGAAATTGAAGCCTTAAATCTGTAACATATGAGTTTTATAATCAGAGTTTAAAATTCACAACATACACTTAGTTCTGGAATACACAACCAAAGAATTACTATAGAAATTTACTAAGGACTTGTAAAGTTTCTTGAACTCTGTAGGAAGCAAGCAAATTTTCTTGAACTCTGTAGGAAGCAAGTTGTAGAAACACATCTACAACTGAAAGACAAACTATAGAATCAATAAAATGATGATGAGCTTATCTTGAATGATTTAAAACAAGATCAAGAAATGAACTCATAAAAAGGCAGGAACAAAAACCCAAAGAATTAATATCCATAGGACAATTTAGAATGAATATAATACTAGCATATTTTTCCTTTTTTTTCGCTAAGTTTTTATTTATATTCCAGCTAGTTAATATACAGTGCATATTAGTTTCAGGTATAGAATCTAGTGATTCATCACATACAACATCCAGTGTTCATAATAACAAGTGCCCTCTTTAATACCTATCACCCATTTAACCCGTACCCCTGCCCACTGCCCCTCCAGTAGCCATCAGTTTGTTTTCTATAGTTAAGAATCTGTTTCCTCGTTTGACTCTCTCTCTTTGTTTTCCCTTATGTTCATTTGTTTTGTTTCTTAAACTCCACATATGAGTGAAATCATATGGTATTTGTCTTTCTCTGACTGACTTATTTCACTTAGCATAATACTCTCTAGCTCTGTCCATGTCATTGCTTGACATGATTTCATTTTTTATAGCTGAATAATATTCCATTATTCATATATAAGTTATATAAGCTTATATAGATATAAACGTCATACATAACTTATATATATATATAAAACTTCTTTATCTGTTCATCAGTCAATGGATATCTGAGTTCTTTCCATAATTAGGCTGTTGTTGATAAAGTATCATTTTTTTTAAAGATGAAAAATAAAAAAATAGGACCTCAAAGAAATCGTACAATGTCATGAAAAAGGCAATAATGGGAAAAAAAAGAGAAATTATAAAACAAATAAAATATGGTTGTCAAAATTTAAAAATGTAATGAATGGTCATGTTAAATGGGACAAGATCATACCCTCCACGGTAAAGATACTTAAAAATACATTGATCTCCAAAAAATGCATTGATGGTTCTATAACAAAGGAAAACAGAAGCCAACTGAAAGAATTCCCAATGGCCAAAGCTGGGACAATTTGACCACCAAAATGAAGTAGGTATAACATCTCAAGGCATAACATAATATCCATGAGTTGAAACTGATGTACATACATAATTGAATAAAAAAATTAATGGGAGAGAAGAAAAAAATCTCTGATGCAGAAGAATTCCAAATTATTTATGTAGATACTCTGCCCTTAAAGTGGGGATTATCAACACCCAGTCTTTAAGTCTTGGTTGTGCATACTGATTTCTTTCTCATAAGTACCGTGTGGAAAGTGATCAAAGCCTAACTTTATAGTGTAGAAGTCTGACAAACACTACTTCAGTCAGGTGATCTAGATCAATATCTACAGTGTAAATCATGTTGATAGTATGCACCCTTGATGTGATAAGTTGAAAATATAACTTCATCTCTGTGGTCTTTCTCCCAGAAATCTATAATCCCAATCTAATCATGAAAAAAAAAATGCCATATAAATAAAAATATAGGCACACCATGCAAAATACTTGGCCAGTATTGTTTTAAAGATTTTATTTATTTTGTATTTGTCATTTATTTATTTGTCAGAGAGACAGAGAGAAAGCACAAGCAGGGGAATAATAAAAATAAATATAACAATATTTATATTGTTATAAAATAACATAAACTATGGGTTCAAGTCAATAATAATGTATCAGTATCAATATTGGTTCATTAATTTTAAGAAATTCAATATGCCAGGGACACCTGAATGACTCAGTCCATTAAGGACCCAACTCTTGATTTCTGCTCAGGTCATGATCTCAGGGTCCTGAGATTGAGCCCTGAGTCAGGCTCTACACTAAGCATGGAGTCTGTTTGTCTCTGTCCCTGCCCCTGCACACACTCTCTCTCCCCGCCCCCCAAAATAAATAAATAAAATCTTAAAAAAAAAGAAATGCAATAAACCAGTATGTGAATAATAAAGAAAACTGAGTAAAACTATATATGTGAACTCTACTACCTTCCTAATTTTTCTGTAAATCTAAAACTATTCTTTAAAAATCATTCAATCTAATAAAATAGAAAATTCAGAAATAAACTTATTTTGATTTTGATAAATTGACTTTTAAAAAAGATCAAAGGCATTCAGTAGAGAAAGAACAGTATTTTCAACATATTTTGTTGGAAAAACTAGGTATCTATATGCAAAAAGTTAACATTGGTACATACTCCACACTGCATAAAAATGTATTCAGATTGCTTCTAGATATATATGTTAAGTTTAAAATTATAAGACTTCAAAATTTGATAGGACTTGCCATCCTTGAAAATTATTTGTGATAGGACAGAACTCTTTAATCTCTCCAGAAATGGGGGAATACTTTTGTTTTCATCTATAGAGACAATTTGGGAAATTTGTATTTGGTTTTTTCATATCATAATAATCTTCACTTTATGGGTTAGGAAACTATGTGCAGATATGCTTGGTACTGAATATATCTGTTCCAACTGCATTCTAGAACTAGGGAAATAGATGCTAGGAAGATAAACATCAATGTGTCTACCAAGAAACAGATCTAAGTCAAAATGCCATTAATCTGATTTCTGAAAATTTCTAACTGGAGGACCTCAATGACGTTTGAGTTTTTAGGAATTAGTTCACATTCTGAGCCAGTGTCCAGCAATCCCATAAAATTATGATTTCTCTCATTTCCCATATAATTATGTTACCTAATGGATAGTCACACTGTTAAATGATTATTCGGGAAAGACCAAGAGGAGAACTGAGAATATAAATTTCAGCAATTATTTCTCAAATTAATTCATTCTCCCTCATTAAAGAGACTTTGAGTCTTAAATTGGAAATAAAGTTCCTATGATCTTTTGTTAAAAATCTTAAAGATTTTCTACTTTACACAGATCACTGAGACTTTCAGAGACTGTCCATCTCTTCAGTCTTAACATGACCAAGATTAATTTGCCAATAACATTAAACATCTCTACTTACCAAAACATTCTGATTACTATTCATCTCTGTTACTCATTGTGGTAACCGTATCTACCCTGTTTCTGTCAATTGCATGCTCCCTATATATCCAAATTCCCCCCTAAAAAATCTAATTTATTTCCTCTTTCTCCTTGAGAGTATCTCAAGGAGAAACCTCAAGTTTAATAACATTCATTATATTAAATATTTGTTAATTATTATTTTCTTCCTTATAAAATGGATTCATATTCTTTTTTATCTGAGCCTTGAATGACCTTTCTCATTGCTAGATTAGCTCTGGAGAATATTTTATATCTAATTTTAATTCGATGTTTCAATCATTTTATTTCAACCTTAATTTCTACTGAATTGCACTGTGATTTTCCTTTCTAAACCATCTCAAAATAATTTATGGCTTGCTGTCATTTTAATTCCAATGTTTTCTCCTGAGTGTTTGATGCAATAGTTTACTTATTATTCCATTATATAACTACTACTACAAAAATTGAATTTCTAAATCTAATTTTGCCTGCCTCAGTGATGTCTAACATAAAAAACCATTATTTTATTCTCATTTTATGCGTTCAACAGAACTCAACAAATTAGCACTTATTTACTTCTTAAAATATCTCCTACATATTATAAAACCAGTGCCTATTATTAACATCTGTGTTATTATTGGGTCATTTTTAAAAAATAAAGCTTTTTTCTTCACCTTTCAGATTATTAATTCTGGTTCTAAAAAGTAATATACCCCTTTCTGAACATGTTGTCAAGTTAGAATTGCTAAAAACTTGTATCATAGATCTCTGTTAATGATGACCTTTGCAAATATAAAAAATGACATCATCATAGATATTTCACAAAGGTTATTATTAATACTAAGTCTTCACTTGTCTATATACCAGTGAATACCATACCCTTAAAAGATTGGATGGAAAAAGAGAGAATAAAACAGAAATAGTAAAACATGCTAATAAGTAAAAGTAACCTTACATTTGGCATTATCTTCCTATCCCTCTACTATCATCCTATTTTATTGGTTACATTTAGCATAATACACATTTAAGTATTTATGTTTTCCCTTATGAAACTGATATTTCAAATATACTTCACATTCAAATTAATGAAAAAAAAAGCAAAACATAACTGTTAGATATATCACATGTTGTCCACTAAATATGCATTATACTTTCATATGAATATTCTGTTTTCTAAAATCTTGATATTTTGACTTTTTAATTTCTCTAAAAATATATGCTTTTGTATCTCTTGTGATTTCAGGAAATTTACTTTCTTCTTTTGTTGCCTTTGTAGGTTGCTCTGCAACTTAAATATATACTTCACTCTGATTTGCTTTTTCTATTTTAACTCTTTACTGTCATTTCCTTCACATTATTAAAATTATTGTATTTATGAGAAAAATATACACGATGATTTTAGTCAAAGGTAATATTCCTTTATCGTATTGTTAATAATTAAAATTAGTCTTTGTGTTATTTAATCTATGCATATTCATTTTGGTTTTAGAATTTTAAAAAATTGCAATTTTATTACTGTAGTAATATTATGATTTTATTATAAAATTACAATAATGTAACAGCTTTCAGAGTACTAAAACTGCACATCAAACTGAAACCAAATGCATTTGTAATCATTGGTTCCTTTAGCCAGCCTCCCAGCATCTCATTTTTCTGATATACAAGCTTTAAACTTATAGATGACATTTTTAAATTAATGAAAAATTCTATAGGTTTAATTTTATGGACTGGTAACCTAAAGATAGATCAATATATCTTTTTCATGTTCAAAATTTTGGTCTGGCAATTTATATCTGAAAACAGTTATTACATTTTGATATATAGAGAATTCAGTGGGTCAGGTTGCACCAAGGAAAAAGAGGGGGTAGAGGCAAGGAACAGTGAAAGGAAAAAAGAGAAGAAGGAAATGAGAGGCCAGAAGAAAGAAATGATTTCATAGCTTACACTAATCTGTTACAGATTTTTGACACAAATTTACCCATGCAAGTATGCTATCTAGATCAAACTTAGGTGCTAATAGTTCTAATATTGCTCAACCTTCTATACCAGTGTCATGTAGCAGTAGAAACTCAAGAGTATTTAAAAACAATCTGAATATTGTACCAATAGATTATGAAGATAAAACAGTAGACTTTGGCAATTAATATATTAATGAATGGAACATTCATAATGAAAGGCTCCCATGGAAACTAGACAGAAGGGACACATAGATACATAGCACATTTCAGCGAAGACAATAAACCAATGGTCATTTGTTCATACAGCACAGAAAGAAGTGGATAATTTCCATCTCAAAAATAGATAAAAATGTATGTATATTATATGTAGATATCTAGGTAATTATGTATATTTTTACTGATTTGTGAATACAGAAAAATAATCTAGGAATAATGTAAGAGTACCAATCTCTTCCTAACCCAAGTAGATTTATTTATAAATGTATCCATATTGGCCACAAACAGACTGATTCTCACTGTCAGCAGCTGACTTCATTAATGTGGAACTTTCAAAGAACTGGTGAAATGCTTGCTTGTGTTCTAAAAATAAAGTTTAAGAAGTTGCATTTTTCAGCTATTTTTTTGTGCAAGTGCTGTCAACTGTGCTGAGACTTCCCTCTTCTTAATGGGGGGTAAAAAAGAAGACCAGTATGATAAGAATGAGTGTGTGAGGGAGAAAAATGATATCCCAAAAATCATAGAGTATAAACTCTATCCTTTACTCTCCACAAGTTGTGTTATGCTCCAATTTGAATGAAGTGGGGGTAGTCTCCAAATAGTACTTAATTATTAATTTAGCCACCCATCTTCCTCATAATTTAAGGACTTTTGATTAGAAGACAATATAGATATTCCCCAAGCATTTAAAAATTGAAACTGTTCATACTGAAAATGGAATTAAAATGGCCAACCTAGAGCATACATATCGCCTAAATTTAAGCTATTCAACAGGCTGTGTGCAGTTAGCTTTTCTAATTTGTTATGGTTTCTCTTCCCCCATTTTCCACCCCTTACTCCTCTCAGCTCACTTCTTTTTGTTCTTTTTTTAAGATTTTTTTATTTTTATTTGAGAGAGAGATACAGTGAGAGAGGGAACACAAGCAGGGGGAGTGGGAGAGGGAGAAGCAGGCTTCCCACTGAGCAAGGAGCCCGATGCAGGGCTCCATCCCAGGACCCTGGGATCATGACCTGAGCCGAAAGCAGACGCTTAACGACTGAGCCACCCAGGAGCCCTAGCTCACTTCTCATTCAGAATTCATGCTGTGTTTATAATACAGGTAACATAATGAAAATAAAGCCAAAATTCAACCAAAAGTTCTTGTGTTAAAAAAAAAGAACCCTTTAGTATTCCCATCTTCTCAATGCTTAATAATTTCAAATCATTATAAAAAGTGTAAGAAAGAGAAGACAAATCCTTCATAAAATACTGTTAACATTTGTTAAATATACTTCCAGGTTTGTTTTTTGTTTGTTTTCTAATTGTGTTCATACAACATATACTGAATAAAACCCTTTGTAGGGGATGGTCGGCTTAAATAATCACTTGTCTGAAAATCACCCTCTCACAGGACTGGATAGAGACCACCATATTTCTACTACTTAGTCTACCACACTCTGGACATGATTTATGGTAGGATTGGTTGTCTGCTGAAAATAAATTTAGTGATTCATGCTTTGGTGATTTGAAATTATGAGTGAGGGATCTAGTTTCTTCTGAATATTTTTTTTAATTATAGTTATTTAAATGTGGCCTGCTATCTTTTACCATATACTCACAATAACCAAACAGTTCAAACTGCTGAAAATGAGTAAGTCAGCTATAGATGGGGAAGAGGAAATTTTACGTTAGACCCCAAGAGAAAGAAATGGAAAGAGTGGCTTTCTGAACTCAAGAACAGGTTCCAAGTCCTCATTTCCATCTTTTGGGAGATTACAGTACTTTCTTACATGTAGTTTAGTAAGCTGCTTGTTAGACGTTTTCTTGCTTAGAGTGTCTCAAATTTGTTTCTTTACTTAGAACAAACAGATATGAAATGAGATACATTTTACTTTGTAACTTACTTTTTTCAGCTTTAAAATTTAAGTATTGTTTGTGATAGAACTAATATACTCTAATTGATGTGTAAACTCTATTTTTGAAGATATAAGAAAAAAATTTTCATAACAGAAAACCAGTCTTTGCAAATATTTTTATATACTAATATACATAATTAAGAAAATGGGTATTAATGAAACATAAGCACACAAAACAATAATTTGCCAATAATAAAGGCGTGAACAGAAGTCTAACTATAGACTTCATTAGAATTTCTGCTTAAGGACTTACTTCAATGTAAATGTATTCAGATCTTGGCTAAGCTGAACAAAACAAAGGATAATGTCTTAGCCTATTTATTCATAAAACAGGTTGATTCATGTGTTTGTTTTAAGAGGGTAATTGTGGCATTATCAAAGGGAAATTTTTCCAATTAAATAGCCAAGACAATAATCCATGAAGAGCAAGATCATTTGACCTCAAATTATATCTCAGCTTCCTGAGATGTCTGCACATACTTGAGATGAAGCCACCAAGAAGAAGCATTTTCCAACTGAGCTGCTGCATCAAGTGATGGCTAGTCAGAAAAGGATTTCAGATAGTTTTAATCTGGTAACTTACTGTTTCTTGCCCAACACTCTTTATTCAATATGTTAAAACAATATAAATAGCTTGGAGCAGGGCCGGGGGGTGGGGGGAATGACAATATGCACAAATTGAGCCATGGAAACCTACTATACACTTTCTATAAATAGGGCTGAATACTGCCTCCTTAAGGTGAAATAAAATGTGATGACTTTCTCTGAAGGAAGTTTGTACCAATTTTGCTTTCAGTGAACATTTTATGAAAACGGCTATGTGCAACTTTCATTCTATGAAATCTGGTTGAGTCCCTCAACCTATTCGGTTTCATTGTAATTCATTTTATTACACTTAGGTGTTGCAATATGTTATTACTTTATCTTAGAAATTTCATTTCATTTATTTCAAATGAGAATAGATATATTTCCATGCTGATTGCCTGAAACATACTGGAGACCCAGTAGATACATCCTGAGTAGATGGATTGATTGTTAGACTGGAAAAAGAGTGGATGCATGCATAATTATTTATTATTATTTTACCTCTACTTTTCAAAATCATCTACTCAGATACTTTTATTTCTGTATTTATATTTTTTTAATTAATTAATCTTAAAAGTACCTTAGATATAGCATACGAATTTTCATACTGATTTTTAACAGCATTTACATTTGTACTTTATGGAATTTTAAAATATTTTCTCATTACATCTAATCTTTTTAAATTATTATTACTTTATTTTTATACTTGGAATGTCCTGCCTTTACTGAGACTGGTTATAACCCAAAATTTTGGTGTGTTTTTTTTTTTCATATTTAAATCATTAACTTAACCTCAATTCACATTATTAAGTGAATCAAGTTTCTTTTAATTATATTTGGTTACTTTGAAAATAATAGTTAAATAAATGAACTTCCCATCATTCAGATTTAAATAACTACTTTAGCTAATATGTTAATCTTTTAAAGATTCCTAGCCTATTAGGAAGAATTTCTTTATTTTTCTTCTTTCTGAAATAAATTTATTTTATAAAGCAATGTGTAAAAGTTTCAGAATTCCAAAGGATGGAAATCAAAACATCAAACAGGTTTTTTAACTAATTAAAAAGAAAGTAATTTTAAAAAGTAAGTCAGACATTACTCTTGTTGATTTTTCGGGCCTATTCTGGTAAACTTTCTCTTTCTTTCAGAATCTCAAAAGTAAATACTAATCTTAGGAGAAACAGATGGAGAAAAGCTCATCCATTAACAAGCTCCCAGAACACTCTTTTTCCAGGGTGAAATGACATGGTCAATTGCCTCAATAAGCAAGATGATTGACAACAAAAACATTCAACTCAAATTTCTTATTTGGGGTATGAGTTTCAGGACTCAGTGCTCCAGTAAAAAAAAAATTACTTTTGTAAAATCTATGCATAATCTCTTAAATTGTAAAACAAGACTGAATCATCTTCAGAATGGGCCTATAACAGCTGGAACATTAAGGAGTCTTTTATGCTGGGCCTGTGACAAACACAAACATCACAATTCCCATGACTCCAGAGTAGCTTCCATCCACATCAAATAAACGCGTTTTATTTTTATTTTTTTAAATCTCCAGTTAACTTATGAGCTATCGAAGTAATAATATACTTGGTGATTTGAAGCTGAAATTTTCCTATATATGCTCCACATTTCACATGTGTCTTTGTTGAAATTTTCAATTTATATAACCATTGCTCTTTTTATTGGAATATTCTGATAATGATAATTAAGTGTCCTTTTGTGGCGAAAGAAGGGTTGTCATCTTGTCAGCAACGTATTTCAAAGCTGCATAACCCAAATCAGTTTGCAGTTTACAGGAGCAGTTACTGTATAACTGTAAACACCCCTAGATTCTCTTTTTAAAAAGAATGTGGTTAACTCTTTTTCTCTACTAATGACAACAAACAACCTCCTGGGGTAGTTTTCTTTTTTTTTTTTTTTTCTCTCAGTAACTTTGATCTTTGTCCTCTAAATTATTTCTTTCTGAGTCATTTATGCAACTGATAGTGACACATTACTTCACTCTTGCACAATCAATAATAAGGTGCTTTAACATTGGCTCTTCTGGTACAAATTAACATTCAGCAAATTTAGCCAGGATGTAGGAGATGGAAAGACCTCCTAAAATACAGAATGACCTTGAATTTTTTTTACATTTGATGTTGCAGCAGAATGATTTGTTACTCTAAAGAAGTTGCATTTATATTTCTTCACTAGATAAAGAAACATATTCTCAGAGTTAATACCCAAGGTGACACAATAATTATCAATTATTACACCCAAGGTTTCCCATATAATATGATATTGCTTTAAAATTATGGTACCATAAGGCACATATGGTTCTGTAATATGTTTTTGCATTTTCATTTAGTTAATCTAATTCTTTTGGTTAAAGTCTCTGTAGTACTAATTATTTTCCCTAGAGATCTCTATTTTCTCCTCACTGTTTTGATGATTATTTTGTATTAATAAGGAACCTGAATTCATAAATTGCTTTAAGTTCATAAGGTTATAAAGTTCTTAAGTAAATTGCTTAGAAGAAGGGTCTCAGCATGGGAGCAAATCCAACAAACTTTGATTGATATGTTCATGGTAACAGGCACCAGCAATTACAATTTGCAACTACTACTCTAAGTTGTACATTATGCTAACGTACAGAATATGGCTAAATTATTCCTGAAAGGAAGGTCCACCAGGGAATTTGTGCATGTGTTAGAACACTTGACTTAAGATACCTACAAAAGCAGAACATGTGTGTGTGTATTTAAATTAACATGCAGACAAAATCTAAACAGCCCTTCCTTGTTTACTGGCTGTAGTAAAACTACAAAATGCACTAAAATAGAATAGGATTTCAGGCAACAATAAGTTGATGTGATGTTATAAACAGTTATTTATGACAAAAGCAATTCAGAAGGATCTTTAATCTCTTTTAATTGTATAGCAATTTAATTATATAGCAATTTAATATAAAATTTAATTGTATAGCAAAACAAGCTGATATCTAGATATCGGCTTGTATTGCTATAGTTTAAAAAATGGTATATGATATTCCAAGCCTGAATATGCCATTATATGGTAGTTTAAAGAATTGAAGAGCATTTATTGCACTAGAGTTTTTTTGTTTGATTTTTCCAAAGTTTCGTCAAAGGTGCCTCTTAAGTTGACATATCCCATAAGTAGAAAATACCTTGCTTTTTTCTTCCTTAATTGTCTACATGGAAGTTTTCGAGGCTGATCTAAAAAAGTTATTGTCACTTTTAAAGCATGTACATTAAACTAATTTCTATTATTAAGATTTCAACTTTTATTATAAGATACAGTAAACTTTTAAAAATAATGCCATTCATTTCTTGAATTCATTTTTCTGTCACAGAATAGATTAAATGTCATATCTGAAACTGTGTATAATAGTAGGGTTTGCTGATTATTGGGATTATGAAATACAATAGAATATGTTAGACTTGATTCAGTCATGACTTTAAGGGGATTTTTGTATTAGAGGAACAAGTTGTAAGTTAGCTAATATTGATGGCATTATCTCCTATAATTTTGGTAGGACTTCATGAAAATCTCAATAAAGTTTAGAATCCATGTGCAAGTAGTCAGGACTACAGGGAATTTTTACATAACTTTTCATTTGCTTTCTTAGAAATGTAATTAATGTTTACTTTTGTCTGTAGTAAATTCAGTTCTACCACTTGAACTGCTATCATATTTGCAGAAAAATGATATTCCTATCTTATCCATGGGAGTTTAATACCTTTATGTTATAATTTTATAACATTTTATGAGTGTTATTACCATTCATGATTAGTAGAGATCAATCTTGCTTTAGATTTACTGAAAATTAGTATTAAAAGCAAATGATTGTATATTTATTTCTATTGCCATTATATTTTTGGATATGCATCTATAACAAAAGTAAATTTCTGCGACAAGTAATAAAAACTATATGTTTGATAACTGCAAGTTATATTATGGAACTTTCAATGAACCCTGTAAGTATTTACACATATAAATGCATTGAATTATATATATATCAATATTTCAAATATATACATGTACCATACATGTATGTATAAATAATGCAGTATTTTTGATGTCCTAGAATATAAAAGTTCTTAGGGAAATCTTTTGGATTTCATAATGCTCTAAAACCTGAACAGGGAAATTACAGTTGATGTAGTCTTTGTCTCTTAAAACAATACAAACCAATACAACTAAATAAATTTCCATGATTTTATAATCATTTTAATAGCTACATTTTATTTATAAATACTTCAAATTTTCTAGACTTTTAATCTTGTATATCTGACCTTCCCAAAAGCAAGCCCTGCTACTTCCTTTCTTTGTCACTACTCATGTGGTCTTTGCTTTAGAAATTTAAAAAAATGAGTATGTAATTGTTTGAAGAGTGAAATATGATTACTAGTTATTTAATAGGGAATTTAACTTTTTTAAGTTAAATTAAAAATACCAAAAGTTGAAGATTAGCTGTATGTAAAAATATACAATAAAGTTGATTTATATGTATCACTGACTCCATGAAATTAGAATATGTAAGACATTATTTAAACTCTGCTAAACTCATTAACTGGAAACACTACATAGAGCTGAATTGTTCAGACAACTTAGGTTATTAACTTTATTGGACTTATTAAAATAGTCAATCAAAGGTTCAATTTAAACATATTTTCATATGAATAAGACTCTTCAACAAAATCATCCACACTTTTTTTTAATATATCTTTATGTTTGGTGGTGAACCAAAAGAGAAGAGAGATGTAAAGAAAAATAATATCCATCTTGACAGGCAAGATTATGTTAATGTTGGACTAACCAGTGGAAAATAGTCAGTGAGCAAAAGCTTTAAATTCTTCAAAAATCAGAGCACCTGGGTGGCTCAGTCCATTAAGCATCTGCTTTCAGTGCTGATCATGATTCAAGAGTCCTGGGATCTAGCCCCCAGTCCAGCTCTCTGCTCAGCAGGGAGACTGCCTTTCCTTCTCCCTCTGCCTGCCACTCCTGCTCATGCTCTCTTTCTCTCTGTCAAATAAATAAATAAATAAATAAATGATTTTTTTAAAATAATAATATAAATAAATTCTTTGAAATTGAAGGACTACAACTATCTAAGATCTTGTAAAGTTATTTTAATTAAAGTATCTGCATACTAACATTGAATACGCTAATTACAAATAATTGTTACCTAATTATTAAAACACTGAGACTTAAGACTTTGAGCGGGCTCTTAACTAGTAATTTGCTAAAAATAATATTCTCTCAAATTTTCTTAATCTGTGCTCACGTGTCCATGCTACAAAACAACACATTAGGAAAATAGAAAGTACATGATAAGAATTTACACTGATATTCAAAAATGTCATACATATTGACAATTCAGATAAATGTCTACACATTCACACACTTTAGACAGAGTTTTTGAGGGCCTGGGAAGAAGAGATGGGGAAATAAAAGAGCTCCAATCAGTTAGAATGTCTTTTGTGGCAGACCATGTGCCATGAATAGTTGTCCTCTACCCTCTGTGCAAAGTTACCTAGAGATAATTCTTTTTGCAAGGAATACTGACCCTAACTAACACTATGTATGGTATGTATGTATTATTTCTGTAATAACATGACTTTCTCTTATTTTTACTCAAATATAATTTCTTGAATGTGAGATAAATGGTGGCATTCATTCATTTTACCAATTATCTCAAATAATTCCAAGGCCTTTTACTTATACCTCAGCCTCTGTTGAGTAACTATAACTGATAACATTGAGACAGTTCCCTTTTACTGCAATGATTAAACTTCCTGAAAACATTTTGGATTTCTTCAAAATCCAGTATGCTCATGGAATGTGTAATGCTTTAAAACTGTTAGGTCATTACAGAACTGATGTATGTGCACAATTGAAAGGATGACCAGCTTCCAATATTAAAATTCTTACTTTCTCAAAATAGTCTAGTGTAAGCAAAGAGCATTTCTAACTTCTGAGTCCTGACGTTTGAGAGTCTGATGAGGATATTTAAGTCAAAGTATTCCAAGGTGTGAAATTACAAGCTAAAATAAATCTCAAATTAGTGGAATTATGGATATTTGGGGGAGATAAAGGATGACAATTTTAGCAGGATGATAAGAGTCAGTTTATACATTCTTGGATCATCAAATTGCAAAATAAAAACTTCCCCAGGTGGTCTTACTGCCTCTCTGCTCCTTTTATTCTAAAGCTTATTGTTGTTGTTGTTGTTTGCTTCTCTGACTTTGCCGTCTTTTACCTGCGCTTCCCCTTTAATGGTAACTTTATGAATTTTAATGCCTCACTTTCCCTTCCACCTTTCCCAAGGCCATGATATCATTCATATATTTCTTTTGGTTTTCCTAGTGAAATATGACTATATTATTATGCAGTGGCATATTTTTATGAATTCACCTAAGTACATATTTTCTTTTACTTTTAAATGATGTTTTCATATTCAAGGTTTGTAAATACTCTTGCCTAAAAGCAAGAAGTAAGACACTAGCTTATTTCCTAATACTTGCCAGGTCATATTAGCTGAATTTACACTGAATCACATCCAAAATAGGATCACAGAAAAAAACATATGCTGTATGACACCTGCTGTTGTGCTAATAGATTTTAGGTTGAGGAAAATGAAAAAATTATTATTTCATTGCTTAAGACAGGATTCTTTATGTCGTAAGCAACTGAATAAATGTAGTCAACCTGTAAGATGTTTCCCTATCAGAACATTGTGGGATGTGGTGTTTACCATTGAAATTACTTCCAGTTGCCAAATTTGATAGGTGTTGATTCTTTAAATATATTAATTTCTTGTGGTGCCTGGTTGGCTCAGTCAGTTAGGTATCGGATGCTTGGTTTCAGCTTAGGTCACGATCTCATGGGTCATGAGATCCAGCTGCTTCCTGCTCCTCGCTCAGTGGGGAGTCTGCTTGATGATTCACTCCCTTTGCCCCTCCCCAACTCTCGCTCCTGCTTTCTCTCAAATAAATAAATAAATCTTTAAAAATATATATGTATATATGTTAAAGCCTCTAAATGATTTTAAAATCTGAATCTTCATTTAAATATATACATTCAGAACTTCCTGTTTCTGGTAGGACATACAAAGAGCTTGAAAAGCATCTTGTCCATCCTTCCATCCAGAGAAAAGCTGAACAAATTGAAAATCAACAACTCTGCTTAGATATGCCAGAGAATGGAGGTTACATGACAAAGTCATATCCCTGCCTACAAGTAGAGGTACTGGCAAATACAGAGAATCATAGCTTACCAAGAGCAGAAGATGTGGGAACAGGAATGGAAAGAACATTTAAACGGTGGTAATTGATGAACTGTTGGAAGCTTTGTGTAGAATAATTTGAGTTAAAAAATCCGGGGGGAGGGTGCCTGGGTGGCTCAGTTGTTAAGTGTCTGCCTTCGGCCCAGGTCATGATCCCAGGGTGCTGGAATCAAGTCCCACATCGGGCTCCCTGCTCAGTGGAGAGCCTGTTTCTCCCTCTCCCTCTGCCTGCCGCTCTGCCTACTTGTGCTCTCTATCTCTCTGTCAAATAAATAAAATCTTTAAAAAGAAAAATTAAAAAAAAAAATCCAGGGACACAGCCTTGGTTGTCACTGTAGTGAGATTTGCCTCTAGGAGCTCTTCTGGTTTCTGAAGATAAAGATCTAAGATACTCCCCCATTATTATTCCAGCAAGAGGAGGAGAAAATTGAGTCATGTGGAATGTGCCCATGGAAAAATACTCATTTTGGAATATGTCCAGAACTTTTTGTTCTCTGCCTGCAGTCAAAGTAAACTTATTTGCCAGAGTTTAACACTAGAAGTAGGGAAATAATCAACTTTACCCCTCTTCTTCAACAAAGGTGGGGGGGAAGCTGGACGTACTTGTGAATTTCACAGGCCACAGACACAGGCCTCCTAAAGGCTGAGACCTACTTACAGGATTGCAGAAAGCTTCCCCTTTCCCCATACCTCATCTGCACATAAACAGGATTCCTTAGCATAATAGAGAATTACATGTAAAAGAACTACAAGGCACAGACTAAGAAGGGACATTATAGTAGGTTTAAATTTCTAGATTCTGGTATGTTTGGAGTGTCTACTTCTCAAACAGGGAAAACTGCACTATTTAGATTTGTCTAAAAAACATAGTGAAATCAGAGGAGTTTCAAAAGTTAGGAGTCTTACAATGTATTCATCACAAATTTTAAGAAAAGACTAATATTCTTTATTTTTTTTTATTTTTTAAAAATTTCACCTATTTTGAATTTGGGTATAATTAACATACAATATTGTATTAGTGTCAGTTGTACCATATAATGATTTGACAATCCTACAGATTACTCAGTGCTCATCACAACTATACTCTTAATCTCCTTTACCTATTTCACTTATTTCAATATTTTTTTGTTTTTATTAAAATGTATAGGTTTTGGGCGCCTGGGTGGCTCAGTGCGTTAAAGCCTCTGCCTTCGGCTCAGGTCATAATCTCAGGGTCCTGGGATCGAGGCCCGCATCGGGCTCCCTGCTCAGCAGGGAGCCTGCTTCCTCCTCTCTCTCTGCCTGCTTCTCTGTCTACTTGTGATCCCTCTCTCTCTGTCAAATAAATAAATAAAATCTTTAAAAAGAAAAAAAAAATTTATAGGTTTTAAATGGCATCTCTCTTACTGGAGTTATCCACTGAACTTATCTTGTGAGAATTGTTTTTATGTTTAATAGTTGTATGTGTCTCTAAGTAATATGGTCGAGTTTGCTCTTTTTAAACTGATATTGATACAATCTTATTGCATATAGTATTTTGGGTATGTTTCTTTTGCTTCATAGTATACTTACAAGATTCATCCCTGTTTTTGCATGCATTTAACCTTCTTTAATCTCCATCCTTGTCTGGAGTTTATATGAATATAAAAATATTATTTTTTCCTTTTTTATTAACGATTTACTTATTTATTTATTTGACAGAGAGAGAGATCACAAGTAGGCAGAGGCAGGCAGAGAGAGATGAGGAAGCAGGAAGCCCAATGCGGGGCTTGATCCCAGGACCCTGAAATCATGACCTGAGCCAAAGGAAGAGGCTTTAACCCACTGAGCGACCCGGGCGCCCTAAAGATATTCTTTTTCAATGTTGTTCTTAGTGGATGTGATTTTTTTTTTTTTTTTCTGACTGGAGCTACTACAATTTGCTATAAACATTCTTATACATGAACCATGATGTAAAACATTTTCACAAGTAGTAAAAATCATATAGGTAATGAAAACTGGCTCACTCCGATCTTTTAAAGTTTAAATCTTGCTTATTGAATACATTTTAACATTTTAGAACTGGTTTTGTGTGAACCTACCACAGAATCGCTCAAGGGAAAATATGGCTTCTAGGCAAAAAGCTTTGGAGGGTAGTTCAATGATAAACCTACAAAAGAGGAAGTCAGGGTAAACTGATTTAAACCTCTGAACTCTTTTTTACTTCTTCACTTCCTCTAGGGCAGCTAGATTTAAAAGAGCAGTAATGGCTAATTGCCAACCAGTTTGTGGAGCTCTTGGCAAACTCATGTTAAAACCGATCTTTTTTTTTTTTTTTTTTTTTTCCCAGTATCAGTTTTCTCTAGGCATGAGGTACACAGGGACAGAGCACAGAGCGTGAAGGCCAGGAAGTAGAGAATATTGCGGAGGGGAGGAGACATACAATGAATGTGAGAGAGCACATATTTGTGAGAAAATGTAGTGTGCTCACAATTTTCACTGTCAGAGGATATGTAGAGGGGAACTAAGTAAGCATGATGTGATATAAGGTATTGGAACAAGCTCTGAAGTTGCTAAAGCAGACCATGCTGGTTCTTTCAGAGTTTCTCACTGTTTCCTGATTTTTACCACATCAGAAATTTTTAGTGAAATTTCACTTGCTAGTGAAATATGGTTATGTCCATCACAAACCTATTTTCTTGAAAAGTGAAATAGATGAGCATGCACCATGTACTTTGTATTGCTCTTTTCTTGCTCCTTTTATTTATTTTTATCCTTTTATTTATTTAATTACCTGTTTTCATACTAACAGGCCGTTTTCAATCTAGCAGATATTTTCCTCAAATGGCACAAAAAAGCTCACTGATTTAGATTCCCCATCCCGTTATTTTCCTAATTCTGAGTCCTATAATATCTATGTGATACATTTACTTCTCATCCGCACTGAAAAATGTCTTTTTCTAAACTTATGTAATTTCTCCATTATCTTGCATATGGTTGTAATTAAATATGTAATTGGTTAAGATATTTAGACTTTAGGATGTTAGTTTCTATTTTAAATTTAAGCCAATTCTAAGGGAAGCAGAATCATGCAAGCCACTAAATTTAAAATATGCAATATTTGTGACTGTGAACTAATGCTTTTATAATAAGCATTGTTTAAATATATTTCTATAACTTTAGATAATAAGAATATTTCCCTTGATAGCTGTACATAGTTTTGCATAGCTTCTACAGTTTTTTGTCACTCGCTTACAAAAATGGCATGCTTATGAAATGCAAACAAAAATAAAATTTGTAAATGCCAACTGCATAATCAAATGTTAATGACAGAGTAATATTTCAACTACTGCAGTGATGTCCTTTTGTCATGCCTAGAAATTAATTTATCTAACAAAATCATTATAAACCAGACTGTCAGTTGCCATTAAAATTCTATATGATTCAAATGGTAACAGATTTATTAATTGAACACAATGTACCTTGATGAAAAGTGCTGTATTATCAAATGTAAGATGGTAAAAAAAAACAAAACTGCTTGGCTTTGAGCATCTAGAATGTCAATCTCTACTCATAGGATTGCAATAAATTTAAACCAATAGCAGTGAAACATGCTAAGGATTTATTTGCTAGCAATTTAATACATCAAAAACAGAAGTGTAAAGGGCATCTTAATGACTGTAAAAATCATTTTCAGTTTATGGATAGTCTTTATATGTGTGAAATAGGTATTATATTCTGCTTTCATCACCCTTTCATTAACTTATTTAATATATATTATTTCATGTAACGTTAAAATGTCATAAAACATGCCTAATATATAAATAAAATGCCATAGAACGTATTTTCAACATTTCCGTTTTCTGTTTCTAAAATCCAAAGAAGTAGCTGAGTGTGAGTAAAATGACAGTTACCTATTTCACTAATTCCACATAATGTCAAAAAAGAACTCATTCATTATGCAATATTTCTCAGGAAAATATTAGTTGATAGACCAATTTCTAAATAGGTAGATGCTTGCTCATTACTACTAGAGCATATGTGAAATAAAATTAAAGATACACATTTTAATTACTACAATTGCTAAAAGTTTTATCTAACATTCTTTTTTTTTAAGATTTTATTTACTTATTTGACAGAGAGAGAGATCACAAGTAGACAGAGAGGCTGGCAGAGAGAGAGAGGGAAAGAGTCTCCCTGATGAGCAGAGAGCCTAATGTGGGACTCAATCCCAGGACCCTGCGATTCATGACCTGAGTTGAAGTCAGAGGCTTAACCCACTGAGCCACCCAGAGGCCCCTCTTTCTAACATTCTTAAAAACTTTCACACTACTACATCTCTAGTGTAGTCTTCTGCCATTTTTGCAATTTTCATTGATCAAATTTTCTTGATTATCTGCCCAGAAGTTCATGACCTATGTGTAAATATGGCATATATTAAAAATTATTTTCTCAGTTATTTTGATAGAAATCGCCTTTTGGAAATTTTATTTTGAACAAATAGCATTCCCTGGTCACCTGCTAACTAGTGTTAAGTACAGAGCCTCCTTAACCTACCTGATGAACATTTACAGTTAGTTATCTCAGAGACTTCTGCTGGGCTTCAAATACCACTTTTAAACAAATGAAAGGAACATGAACATATTTATATCATGGAAAGCAATCTTTCATAAAATAGGTTACCTTTTTCATGTTGATGAATTGAGTAGAGTTTATGTGAAATGTTTCCCTTGTTCATAAAGGGGAAAACAAATACAATGCATAAGAAAGGTAAATTGAAGTGATTACAAACCTAGCCTATGGAGCCAGACTGTGTGGACAGAGCCTGATTCCACCACTTGCTTTTGAACTTTGTTATGAACTTCATTTTGTCTCGTCTCTTCACTTACAGAATAGGAATAATTCCCTTCTCAGATATCATTTTGAGGATATAATGTACTAGTATATCTAAATTATAAAAAACTTGTGCCTAGCATAGAGTAAGTACTGCCTACTTAGTAACCTTTATCCTCATGAAAGGAGTATCCAAATTTTCTTACAAATCTTTCTTCATTATTCGTCGCCATACATGTTCCACTTCATTTGCTAACATTATTTTACTTGATTTAATCTAGGTCTTATACTTATCTCACTTACTCTCATTGTATTATATGAATGTTAACAACTCTATTTAAATCCTAAAGTGGAATAATTTGAATTTAAATAAACAAGAGATTTTCCCCCTAACACTATAGTACCACTTATTTTCATTAAAAACCTGTGTAGTTCAATAAAAGTAAAAAAAAAATCAATCATTTCATTACTTCTTTTCAAAGTTGTGGTAACAAAAATACACACAGCATTTTTAATTATAAATTAGTATTGCTATAGAATAACATTTCCCCATACTCATTCAGCTGTCAATTATTCATAAAATTGAAGGACGGAAGATGGTAAAAATACGTTCTGAAAAGGTGAACAAAATTAACATGCGTATAGGATTATACTCTTTCTGTTACTGTCACACAAAATTTATTTTAGTAAATTATATGTGCATGCATGTGCACTTGTGTGTTTTATGGTATACCCATTGAAGTAACTGCTTTGTTATGTTTTATAACCTAAATTAAATTATATTAAATACTGGATCATCTCATTTTGTTTTATTTTTTTAAAGATTATATTTACTTATTTGCCAGAGAGAGAGAGAGTGAGAGAGATAGAGAAAGAGAGAGAGAGAGAAGCAGGCTTCCTGCTGAGCAAGGAGCTCCATGCAATGCAGGACTCCATCCCAGGACCCTGGGATCATGACCTAAGCCAAAGGCAGACACTTAAGTATCTGAGCCACCCGGGTGCCCTTGATCATCTCATTTTAAAGAATCTTTCTGGAAACAGTACTTTGTTATGTTTTATCAAAATAAATTTCAAGGATATCATGTAATCCTTAATATGCTTTGACAAATTATCAGTTTGGGATACCTTCACAAATGGGACTTAAAACCAAAACACATTTATAAAATTAGTATGTTACCCACATAATACATTACTATGATATTACAGAATGATTCTAGAATCTAGAGTCTACCTAGTCGTGCTAGGCTTGGATTTAATTTTCAGTCTTTCACTTCTAATCTGTTTTACTTGGATATTCTGAGCAGTATTTTTTTTTCCACTTAAAGTATTAATAGCAGTAACTATCTGTAGGAGATTATCTGAGGAATAATTAATATAATCTACCAGAAAATTTTGCAGTGCAAGTTTTTAAATATATAAGGGTATCAATTCATAGTAACCATTGCTAACCTAAATGTTTTGCTATACCAAATATAACAAAATTCTATACAAAATAGATTGGATGCATGTTTTATGCAATGCTATTAGTTAGTTTGATATGTCTGTTCTTATAATTGTATATATTCAGTCAATACTGGTTGCTATGCTTATTTTTGCCACCACAACCATATTTTTCTGTGCCTTTTTATTCATACTTTCGAAAATATTTATACAATACTTTTTGTTCTTCTCAGTGTAACAGTGACCTTGGTTTCTCTTAGAAAATCAGATTCATGAGACAAAACGGATTTCATCTAATATCGTGGCTATCTATCTTTGAAAAGGACAGTAGGCCGGCAGCATACATGCATTGTACTGACATGGTAGAGGTCTTGTGATTCCCAAGGGTTCTTAATCTCAACATAATAATCTCAATCATACCACATTATGTTTTCATGGTCACAGAAATGAACTGAGTGGTTAAAAAGAAGTTATCAGATCAGGAAACCTTCCTACTACAAATAATTTTGTTATATAGTCCCAGGAAGGGATAATATCAGAATTATGTGACTATCACTTATTCTTTACTACAAGAATTGTGGGTTATTTGTCAATGACAGATTCAAACAATCTTGATGAATAGTCAAGACACTTGATTCAACACATAGAAACTTCAGCAGGACTCTCATTCTTCCCGGATTCAGTATATGCTCATATATATATAGATATATATCTATATATATCTATACACACACACACACACACACACACACACACACACAAACTAATATATATATATATTCCGTACTAACTTTACAACATATTTCCCCAACCAGGTTAACTTTCCTTTTTTGGTACAGTTCAAAAATCAGATATCTATCTATCTATCTATCTATCTATCTATCTATCTATCTATCTATCTATCTTGAAGCAGGGCTAAGGGTGAACTATTAACCATTTCTTTCAACTTATCAAATACTCCTTGCATGCCAGACTTTGTGGTAGGCTCTGTGCATACAATGATGAACAAAACAAATAGAAAAACTGTCTTCATTTAACCTGCAATCCAGTGTGGAAGTGTAACAATTAATGTTAGTAACGAAGTGGTAAGTAGCATGGAGGTGTATAGAACAAGCAATGGAAAGTGACTTGAATGATGAATAGAATTTATTTGGAAGAAGATGAGAAATATAAATGTTCCTAAAATCATGTGTTTATTCTCATAGTAACATTGGAGTTCTGCCCAATCCTGTCCTCCCTGTTTTTCCCTTCAAATGATTAGTCAGGTTAAATAAGTTATGGGAAAAAATACCAGTGAGTTCTCATAGAAGATTTAAAAATGTGGGATAGAGGTAACAAAATCCAAAAATGTAACCAACATTTAGAAAAGGAGAAAATCCCCCATTTTAGAAATGAGAAATAAAGACAGAGCAAGAAGAAACTAATACCATGATGGCACTTGGGTAATTGACCACAACATAGTTTATCAAGCCTTAAAGCCGAAGTTTTAGTGCTGAGATGCATTTAGAAAACATATCTTCATGGTTTGCAGAAGAGGAAAATGAAAGTAAACCAATCTGCATAAATATAGGAATATAAAACGTGTTCTCAAAGCTTTTAGCCACATGCCTCAGGAAGCAGAAAAGAATTTATAATCTGAGTAGTTTAGGGAATGGAGAAAAATCACTCAAGAGAAATAAATAGCTCTATCATGGGCCATGTACAGAAAAGCAACAAGAGTTTAACATAAAAGCTGCTTTAAGACCCATTAAATCTTAATCTAATATTTAAATTTGAATGTATTTCACTTAACATAATGATGTCAAGGTCCATCCATATTGTCACAAATGACAAAGTTTCATTCTTTCTCATGGCTGAACATATTATACTCTTATATATGTGTATGTATAAAATATATATGCATGTATCTATGTATACATATGCATATACTACATCTTAATATATATATTCAGAATCTTCTGAATATATTATCTTCTGTATCTTCTTAATATATCATATTCATTTATATATATATACATGTATGTATGTATATACACACATATATTATATCTTCTTGATCCATTCATCTGTTGATGGAAACTTAGGTGATTTCTACTATTGGCTATTATCAATAATGCTGCAGTGAACATGACAATGCAGACATCTCCTCAACATCCTATTTTCATTTCATTTGGATATATACCCAGAAGAGAAATTCTGGATCAGATGGTAGTTCTTTTTTTAACTGTTTGAGGAACATGCGTACTGTTTTCCATAGTAGCTGTACCAGTGGTAAACAAGGGTTTCTCTTTTCACATCCTTGTCAATGGCTGTCATCTCTTGTCTTTTTGATAATAACCATTCTAACAGATGTGACTTTATATGTCATTGTGGTTTTGACTTACATTTCCCTGATGATTAGTGATGCTGAGCACTTTTTCACATACCTGTTGGCCATTCAGATATCTTCTTTGAAAGAATATCTATTCAGGTTCTTTGCCCATTTTTTAATTGAATCATTCATTTTGTTGTTGTTGTTGTTGTTGTTATTGAGTTGCATAAGTCCCTTATTACTTCTATTTGGGATCTTAAAAAAATCAAAATCATAAAAACAGAAAACAGTGGCGCCTGGGTGGCTCAGTTGGTTAAATGTCTGTCTTCGGCTCAGGCAATGATCCCAGCATCCTGAGATCCAACAGTGGCTGGCTCCCTGCTGGGCAGGAGTCTACTTCTCCCTCTCCCTTTGCCCATCCCCTTCTCTCATGCTCTCACATGCGTTCTCTCTAAAAAATAAAATCTAAAAAATACCAAGAAAACAAACAAACAAACAAACAAACAAAAAACCAGAACATGTTCCTGGTTGACAGAGGACAGAGTGGGTGGGAGAAATGGGTGAAGGTGGTTAAAGGATACAAGTTTCCAGTTGTAAGATGAATCAGTTCTGAGGAGGTAATGCACACAGCGTGGTGACTATGGTTAACAATACTATTGTATATTTGAAAGTTGCTGAGAGTAGATTTTGAAACTTTTCACTGTACACACACACAAAATTATAACTAACTATAGCTATGTGAGGTGGTGGATGTGTTAACTAATCTTATTAAGTAATTATTTACAATATATACAAACATAAAATCACTACATTGAACATCTTAATGTTATATGTCAATTATATCTTAATAAAGCAGGAGAAAATAAACATAAATAAATAAATAAATAAATGTAAATCTACACATGTTTCATTTCTTTTGCCTCAAGGTGGGAATTAAGTTGTTTTATTAAAACATTATCTTTTCATGGGATTTCCATATATCTCATTATTTTTGGAACATGATTTAAGATTATTTCTGTGCCCTTTTTCCTTTTACAATTTGGAGAGATTGTGCCATTGAATTTTAGCTTATAAAAAAATAAGCAAGCTGCTTATTAACTATATGGCACACATTTCTCAGTGTCTCAATTATTTAACACTTAATATAATGAAACACTTTAGAAATTCCATAATAGATTTGCCTCCTATATACTTAACTGCAATACTTAAATGTGTCACTGTGGTTGCTGGTATTCAATGATATCAAATTTTAAGACCCAAGAAAACTGTGTATGAAATATTATTATTTCAGTGGTTCATGCCTCAAGCAATTTAAAGTAATGATAACTTTTCTTTCAAAAGTATAATTTCTCTGAACTTATGATTCTCAGCTTGAATTAGTTTCTGTAAATTTTTTTTTTCTTTCTCCTCTGAGGAACCCACAATACTTCTACTTTCCATTCTAACTTTACAACATATTTCCCCAACCAGGTTATCTTTCCTTTTCTGGTACAGTTTAAAAATCAGGAATCTATTTCCCTGAAAAAAAGTGTAATAATGTCAAAAGGCTAAGGAATAGCCTGATATATTTTCTAGCTCCTTGTTTTTCTCATTATAATGAGTCAGAGTCCATTTTTTTGCTGGTTGACTACCATCAGCTTTTAAGTCTCGACCCTTCCTTTTTCTTTTTGTTCCACATCTGAGCGAGCACATACATAAGGCTGGTGCTCCCTCCTATGATGCAAGTGGAGAATTCAAACCATCAAAGACCCTGCCTGTACATGGGAACTCTCAGCCTGGCACAAACACCTAAAGACCATAAAATACCCAAACCATTCTCATTTTCTTGCTCTTTCATACTATTTTCAGACCAATTGGCAGGGGGGGCATCCCCTTCCCTTCCTAGAATGTTTCATTATGTAAATAAGTAAAACTCTTAATACCTTGTAGGTGTATGTGTGGTCTTATCAGTATTGTTATCTGAACCAAATTTGAAGTAGGAGCTTCAGGGTGACCATAGGGTGGCTTCAGTGCTAAAGTCCAATCCTGCCTCCATTCTCTTTCCTAAATTAGTAACCATCTTGATAGAGAAGAACAGCCCTGATTTTTAGGGGAAGGAATTTTTAAGGGGAAGGAATGAGAACAGGCATGAATAAGTGAGAGGAAAACAAAGAGGTTCATGGTATACTAGATTCTAATAGGTAGGCTGGAAGGGGGAATTCTTGGGATCTTGGGTATTTATAAATAATATTTTTATAACAATTTAAAATGTATCTTGCTTAGAGATAGAATCAGTTACTGGAGTATGCCAAATCAGCAGCAGGGTTTGCAGATGGTCGCTTAAATGTAGGTAACCAGCACTCAGTCTAGAAAGCAACTATGGTGTGGCTTGGTGGTGATAACTGCACTTTAGCTGAAGGAGGAAAAACAAACCTTCTCAGTGGGCACACGTATGGGATGTGTCCTCATGGCACCATAGGAACTACATAAGAATCATGATAGATTATGGATTTTTATAGGTTTTGGACCATACACAATGGACTGGCAATACTGTCTGGAAAATGGGTCTTAGATGATTGGGAAGACAAAGGAAATCCTACTGTAGGACATTATATCATAGAAAACTTTGTCAGGGCACCTGGGTGGCTCAGTCGGTTAAAGGCTCTGCCTTCAGCTCCGGTCATGATCTCAGGGTCCTGGGATCAAGCCCCGCAACCGGCTCCCTGCTCAGCAGGGAGACTGCTTCCTCCTCTCTCTCTACCTGCCTCTCTGCCTACTTGTAATCTCTCTCTGTCAAATAAATAAATAAAATCTTAAAAAAAACAAAAGAAAACTTTGTGGACTTTGGGAGAAGGAGTGAATAAAGTTAGGATATACACAGCACATCAAAAGAACATTTATCTGGGCACCTGGGTGGCTCAGTTGGTTAAGCGACTGCCTTCAGCTCAGGTCATGATCCCGGACTCTCGGGATCGAGTCCCACATCAGACTCCCAGCTCCATGGGGAGTCTGCTTCTCCCTCTGACTTTCTCTCCTCTCATGCTCTCTCTCACACTCTCTCAAATAAATAAATAAAATCTTAAAAAAAAAAAAAGAACATTTATCCAAATTCTGAAGATAACTGAGGTCAACAAGAAGATGTCCCTATTTGTTCTTTGACGGTGGCAATCTGGGTACATGAGATGAGTGGCTATCACCATGGAGGCATCAAATGATGCAACAAAAAGCTATAGGACACTGTATCATAGAAAACTTTGGGAAAAAACAAAAACAAGAACCAAAACAATAAAAAAAAAAACATTTTCTCTGTCAGTTAGTTTGTAACTAATATTTTTCTTTCTATAGCCAACAAGAAACTTAGAGAATAAAGGCAGCCATAGGTGTCTACCAGGACAGTCTGGACCACTCCATAGCTTATTTGTAGATCACTTGGGCCTATTAGCCATGTTTCCATATGTTTATGGGTGGGTCTTAACTGAGATAGATACTAACTTTGGTTTTGTATATGTATATCCAGCAACTGAAGTAAACATCTTTAACACAAATAGAAATCTAGAACAGAAAGCACTTTATGTTGAATCTAGTACTTTTATAACATATGATCAAGAAATCCATTTATGACACAGGTATATTGTACCAACAGGCTAAGAAGCATCATTTACCATGAATTTATATACCTCCACACTGCAAAATGGTGATTCTTGGTAGTGCACTGATTGAATATTGGAATGAGCAAACTCCACATACTAAATTGAGGGTGGGGAGTGCTGATAAAAAATTGAAGAGCTATCCTGGTTTGTATGTTTGAATGAATGTGTGGTAAAACATAATACATGTGGTAGTAAAAGGTGACCAGCTTTGGATGAATCGTTGAGGTATTGTAGGGAAAGTAGAGCAAAAATGTGGGGAATGACACAGAAACTTTCATAAATGTATTCCCTACATCTAATTTTTCTGGTATTGTGCCTGAGCCTGTAGCGACAGGACTTGGATTGCATTTATGACTTAGAGAGAAAAGATCAATTGTTCCCCTGACACCATGACTATATCTCCAAATAATATCTTGAATTCCTGAGGGAATGGTAGGATGAGTGGTTTGTTTTTCTCAGCTCAGCTGTATATACTGAGTTAGAAGTGTCTGCTTCTGTCCCTCTATCCTGACCAGTGAATGATCATAATATAAGCTTGTATTTATCCAGTTATGACTGGCAGTGGATGAAGTGGTAGCACTGGGCAGTCTCATACTGCTGTTGGACCAATGGTAAATCTTCTGGCTGAACCTGATGGTCTTGCCCTTTGGTGGAAGGTCTGGATTAAAATTATTGACAGAGGCGTTTGGGGGTCTCAGTTGGTTAAGCGTCTGCTTTTGGCTCAGGTCATGATCCTGGGGTCCTGGTATTGAGCCCCACGTAGGGCTCCCTGCTCAGTGGAGAGCCTGCTTCTCCCTCTTCCTCCACTGCTCTCCCTGCTTGTGCTCTCTCCTTCCCTCTGTTAAATAAATAAATCTTTGAAAAAATTAAAAAATAAAGTAAAATTATTGACACATGGAAAGAAGTAATTGCTGCTGGGAAGGGAGTTAACAAATTAATAACATAAAAATGAAAATCTAACATACATTACTAACTCATGAGAGGTTGAGAGCAAAAGAATAATATTAATCTTAGTTATATATTGCAGATACCCTTTTATAAAGTAAAATGTGACAACTGTGGCCTCCTGAATGCAAACAAAGAACTTTGTTCAATAGTACGATTAATGGTTAAACCAGCATTGGTCAACACTCTAAAATAACCATAGGTGAAATTAACATAGGTCTAGGATTCTTAGAACAAGTCGAAATTGACTTTTAATAAGAACCATACTTAACTTATTAGCCTGTAGTGACCACTTATAAGATATGTTCTTTTGGGAGGAAGGAAAAAAAATGATGAGTACCTTGGACATATAATATATAATACAACTTTAAAAATACATTAAGACAAACTCAACAGATATTTAGACAGAAAACCAGGAAACAAATAGGGGAAAGATAGCACACACTGATCTAAGAGGGTATGTTAAGCATGCTTCTCAGAAGCTAGCAAAGGTGTCTTAAGGACAATGACCTGGGAAATTAGCAGAGGAAGCATAATAAACTTGTGGGTAAATAATGATCCCATAGCTTGAGGGAATTCATAAATGTATAATGGAATTTTCTAAATGCCAAGGTCCAATATATAAACAAAAAAAAACCAAATGCATCCAATAGTGCTATTACAAGGAACTGGTGATTTATTAAAATTATACCAATAGAAGGAAGGCAAAATTTACTTAAAGAAATGGGTCATTGGGAACACTTACTAGTATAATTTTGTAGTGTGAAACATTGTTTGGTTGGGAGAATAATGGTTCTCTAATCCTTGGAACCCGTGAATATGTTACCTTAGGGGATGAAAAAAAGATATTTGGCATATATGAATAGGAATACAGACTTTGAGATGGTGACATCATCCTGGGTTATCTGGGTAGAACCAATCTAAGTGCATAAGTCTATAAAAGCAGAAAACTATTTCTGGCTGGATCAGAGAGAGATAAGACTGAAGAAAGAGGAGAAATACGAAGCAAGAGAGGGGTACAGCCTTCCACTGCTGACTCTCAAGCTGGAAGGAGAGGACCAGGAGCCTAGGAATAGGCGTGGCCTCAAGAAGTAGGAATGGCCATCAGCTAATAGCCAGCAAAACAAAACAAAACAAAACAAAACAAACAAACAAAACTACCCACAAGATCTCAGTCCTACAACAACAAAGAGCTGAATTCTACCAATAAATCAAATAAGCAAGGAAAAGGACTGTTACATAGGGCTTCCAGAAAGGAATACAGCCCTCCCAACACTCAGTGGTAGCTCAGGAAGATTTGTATCAGGTTTCGAAACCACGGAATTTTAAGATAGTAAGTTTATATTGTTTTAAGCTACTAAGAGTGTGGTAATTTTTACTCAGAAATGTAAAACAAATACAAGATTTGGCTGCATCCACAAGAGATTTACAATTCAGAATTAACTGAGACTTAGCCCTTGACATAAATCAAGAGATAGCATTTGTTATATGAACAGGACCACTTTCATTGAGAAGGTCAAGAAAATATAATTGTAATTTTAGTTTAGCAAGTTTGTAATGACCATAGTCTAACTCACAATATATCTCTATTGGGTAATAATGCTTGTACAATTGCTATGATTAATTTGATTGATTTTAACAAAACCCTCAATAATACTGATATCAATGATCAAATGTCCTGGGAGACTGCACTAAAAACCTCACAAGATAGTCTTCTGATGGGAGATAATTAGAGTAACTAGATTTTGTTAATTATCAGTTATTTCTTACATCAGTTCAATTTATTGATTCATTTCACAAAGTTCATCTTTTGTAATGAAAGTTCAAAAGAGTTTTCAGGCTTTTCAGGATTAGGAATAAATTTGTGCTGGATTATATGGTAAATTCAAATATTTCTAAAAGCCATACCTAAACCATATAAAACTATGTAATCAGTATTTTTAATTAAAAATAATGCAAAAGATCTAGAAAAGAGAATAATATTGAGTGATTTAGAAATTGAACAAAACTCAGGAAGGTAACCTTTTTAAGACAAGGTTAATTTATAGATGAACTGGGACAGGTATTTTATTCAGGAATACTTGAAAGTCCAGTACTGATTCATGGCGAAGCTAAGCCAAGATTACCTAGATAGTAATTTCTTGTGTGTTAGTAAAACTTTGAAACTCCCTGGTGCCCATGGCCAGCTTGCTTACATAGTTTAGGGACCTGTAGTTTGATAGCTTACACCTGTGTTAATTGGTTACACAGTCTGGCATGGCTGCATGACCAGTGAAGCATAAAAGGACCCATTGTAAATCATCACTAAATTCTTATAAAACCAGATTCTTCTTTGTGATTGCTAATCTATAGGCAAAGCACATTTTGTGGGACTTAGAATTTAATGTGTGAACCTTCCCCTGGAAATCTCTTGGGACTCTGGTCTGTGCCTGTGCTTGCTTTCTGCTACTGACACATGTCTTTCACCTTATTAAACCTATTCAAAAATGTACTCAATGGAGTCTTGAGAGTCCTTTCAATTATGCAATCCCGTGAAATCAGTGCAGTTCCAAGGGGAAAAAAAATCAGTACATTTAACAAAAGATGTCCAAGACTTTTATGGGGAAAATATAAAAGTTTATAGAAGAATAGTTAAATACAACATATATGAATAAAGTAATCCTGTAACATAAATATTTCAATACTACTCAAACTGTTGTTTAGTCTCTGCAATTGCAATCAAAATCCCAATAGTCAGTTCTTAAAAGAATTTATACAAGCACCAAGAATTGTTCAGTTCCTTTTATCAGCTCAGTATACCCATCCCTCAGCTGTCATAAGTATGGGTCCCTGGAAGCACACAGATGTGTCCTTTTCTGAAGAATTGCCCTACGTGAGAGATGCTCTGTGAGGAAGGTCGCCTTTCTTCAAAGATTAATGCGGTAGTTTCCTAACCCATTAGCTTTGCTCTTTATTTTTAAATAAATCCTCCCAGAGATCATCAATTATTTGGGCAACTTTTCAATTCTATGTAACTTAGGCTTTTCTCTTCCCTTTTACTAATATTTTAATAGAACAGTGGAAAATAATTACCCACTGCCAGGTTGAGGCCAGTCCAATACAGATAGAAGTCACTGGAGTTATCTCCTTCCCAGGTACACATTGTTGCAATAAATTAGTGATGGACATTCATAACTTATGGTCATTTGTATGTCAATTGATGAATCTATTCAAGCATACAAATATTTATTGGCCCACTTTAGTAAGTACATACATACTGAAAAGGAACATGTTTAAAAATTTAGCTTAAATATAGAATTCATGCCCCAAATTTTTAAAAAATATTTTATTTATTTATTTGACAGAGAGAGACACAGTGAGAGAGGGAACACAAGTAGGGGGAGTGGGAGAGGCAGAAGCAGGCTCCCTGCTCAGCAGGGAGCCTGATAGGGGATTTGATCCCAGGACCCCAGGATCATGACCCAAGTCCAAGGCAGATGCTCAACAACTGAGCCACCCAAGCAGCCCCACCAAATAGATAGTTTCTAAATGAGGAGACAATATTTGGACTCACTTTTTATACAAAATATTTAAATCTCTGCACCCAGTTTAGTTCCTGACACGTATACACTCACATGCAGCTGGTTGCTAAATGGTATACACTTGTGAAAAATATCCACATCTACTACAAAGAAGTGTTTATTTTGTTCTATTCTGCAGTTGTCATGGGTTAGAGATTATTACTTTACTATTTTCTACATCACAAAATAATTATTACAATATCACACCTTCTGTCAGGGTTGATTAAAAAGCGAGAGTCAATAAAAATGAAATTCTTTATAAATGCAAATTGATTATTGATTAAACTTTCATGTCAGAAGCAATAGATATTATCACCCAATTTATAACTATGAAACTGAGCTAGTACTTTTCATTTGATGGATCTAAATTTCACTCTGAAAAAGCTACAAGAACAACGTCTAATTTTAAACACCAACCTTAAATGGTCCTGGGGCCAGGTACTCTCTAATTAAGAGGAGAGGCAAAGTTCCAGTCTTTCTGGAAGAAAGCTGAAGGGATGGGGTTCTTTGGGGTTCTTCTGACCAATACAGTATAAATATTTCTAGCAAACATTTGCATAGAACTTAAAAGTATTTTATGGACAATGTTCCAAGTAATTACTATTATTTCATTTTATCTCTTAAGAGTTCAATGAAACAGTTACCTATATTGACTCTATTTTACAGATGAGGAATCTGAAGCATGGAGAGACAGGAAATTTGACCAAGGTCATGCATCTAGTGTGTGTCAGAGACAGGACTTTATATAGGAATTCTGGCTCCAGGGTCCAGGCTAACCGTTATTCTGTGCTTCCTTTCTATATGTAATGTAATATAACATAAAATTATTGTAGTTGAATCCTCAGGGTTATCCTATAATCCTTGGAACTCATCTCTGTTAAGCACTTTACCACAGTCCTTTGTAATAACATCCACTTGACTTCTCCCCATTGCAGTTTTAAGTACAACTTAAACAAGAATGGTAGAATAATTATTTTTATATACCCAGCAACAATAATAAATAAAATGATAGTAATTGCATTATTTATGATTAATGAAAGACTTACATTTTCATTAATATTGGTTTCACTTCACTTAATACTTCATCTACTCATTTATCAGTGTTTATGCTTGTTCACTCAGTTTCGAATCTGAATAATATATGTTTTAATCATGGGCTATTTGGTAAAGAGAAACACAAATGTTAAAACATCTTAATGAACTGAAGCTAATTGGATAACAGCCTTAATTTGAGGAATGGATTGTAGTAGAACATAAGAATTAGAGATTTAACTCTTGCTGAAAGTAAATATTAAATTGTTGGCAATTCTAAATTTGATTAAATATCATAGAAAAATTTGAGGTATTCTTGAACAATTAGGCTATGCTCAAGAAAAGATTAATACACTTTATCTGTTTGTTTATTCATTTATTGAGAGAGAGAGTGTGTGTGTGTGCAAGTGATGGGGGAGGGGCAGAGGGAGAGAGAAACTCAAACAGACTGTATGCTGAGCATGGAGCAGGACGCAGGGCTGATCTCAGGACCCTGAAATAATGGCCTGAGCCAAAATCAAGACTCGATGCTTAACCAACTAAGCCCCCATTTTTTCTAAAACCCCTTATTTAAAATATAAGCTCTATATAAGATATATCTATTTAATCCTGTTAAGATAATTATTCTACATATACTTATTGGTTAAAATTTGGAGACACAAAATATTTGACCTTTCAAAATGAATAAGCATAAGGCAATTAGTTACCCAAAAAATGTGATATTACCTTCTTAATATCACTCAACAAGATTAGTTCTTCTATGGAAAGCTGAAAAATTTTTGGCAGTTCAACAGTTTTAGGTGAGTGCAGTCACTGCTAACAAAAAAGATTTTATGACAGTAACCACAACAAAGATTTTTTCATTATTGTCTCCTTCAAAAGAATGTTTCCAAAATGAGTTAAGAAAATATTAAATCAGTTCCTGATATATAGAAGCAGCGTATTTTCTTTAGAAATTGTATCATATTTTGGTTCTTGGTTGTGTTTTTTTGTGAAGAATTTACCTACCTCGAGAAATACAGTGTTTTATTTATGAACTTCTGACATGGCAGAGAAAAATTAAAAAGAAAGACTGCCAGTTGTCTAGTTTATGTTGTAGGATAATGGCTTCCTGTTGTCAAAGAGAACCTAGGGTAAAGAAACAAAGCAAAATTGAAGTTGATATATTTGTTTTCAAATTGGGAAAAATTTATAACTTGTGAAAATTATATTATACTGATTTCATTTCTCTTATACAAAATATTTATCGATGCAGATATTCCCATGTTGTCTGATCCATGCTATATAATAGGACAAATTGATCATTGTGCTCATACTCAGAAATTGAATTTTTATTGGCTTGAAGAAAGGGGCATTTACATTTTTATAGAGCTAAAATTGTCAGGACACAGAAACATAGTTTACAAATCCAGGATTGCGGAACTTTGTCTTACCTTTTATCTCTGATCATGCGTCTTCACTTGTTCTCTTCATTTCATATACACTCCTTTAGCATAAACTTACTTTGGTTTTCTACTATAAGGACTTTTCAAAATGTTCTTTTTCCAGAAATAACTTTAGCTACAGAAGACAATTACTACCCTCCTTTCCTTGTCTTTCTAGAATATATGCCTTTAGTTAGTCTCATCTACTCTCAATACAAGAGAAACAAGTCTTTAAGAATGCATTGTTTAGGGGCACCTGGGTGGCTCGGTGGGTTAAAGCCTCTGCCTTTGGCTCAGGTCATGATCTCAGGGTCCTGGGATCAAGGCCTGCATCGGGCTCCCTGCTCAGCGGGGAGCCTGCTTCCTCCTCTCTGTCTGTCTTTCTGCCTACTTGTAATCTCTCTCTCTGTCAAATAAATAAAATATTTAAAAAAAAAAGAATGCATTGTTTACTTTACATTCCCCCAGTGCATTGCTCTATAGTTGATAATTTTTATTTCTTTTCTGTGTTTCTCTCCTATGTTGTCCTGTCTGAAGGCAGAAGTCAGATCTAGTTTTACAGTGTTTAATACCTATGTTGCATCCAGTAAACATAGAACAAAAATCTGTAATAGACAAGATGAAAATTTTAATAATTTTAAAGAGTATTGATAGATGAGATTATCTATGATTTTTTTTTTCTGAGGAAAAGTACCCAGGTATCTATGTTACCGTAGTCGAAGTATGGTAAAATGATTAGAAAAATGGCCCATTTGGTAATAGGTTACAGCAACTCCAGGTAATGATTCCCTCCCTGCACTTCAAGTTTACTTTTTGTTGTTGTTCTTGCTTCTTTTTCCTTTGTTTTATGAATTGGTTGGGTTATTTTAGTAGTCTATTTTGTGAAGTGTGGAGACCTCAGAGTTATTCCTCAAAGGGCGTAGCCTTGAGTATGTGCAGTCACGCTAGGATGAGCATGGTTTTAGCAGGGTCTTCTTTGACCCCCTCTTTCCTTCATCTCTCTTACACTGTCTGCATCATTTGATGTTATGCCCAACACATTAAGCTCCCCTAATTGCAAGTAAATTGTTTCCATAGTGCCTGGTTGTACATTGCTCATCTGTCAGATCCAATTAAATTTGAGCACTGCTAGTTTATGAGTCTGGTCTTTGCAGTTTGTTCTGACTCCTGGAAATTTTCTTAACTATCTCTTTTCCTAGTTCTTCTTGATCTACTGGTTGGCCTGTGGTTTAATCTGTACTTTACAAACACACTCTTTTTTCCTTGTGAACTATGTCTCCTTCTGGAAAAGTAATCTAACTACTCTGGGTGTTAGAGATTGATTGTGGGGCAGTGGGTGCTCTGGTGTTCTCAGTTTTCTTCTGGCTGGAGCCTTTGGCTTATGAGCATGCTAAGGAGAGAATGTTTTGAGCTGTTATATTTTGGGCCTGCCATGTCTGGGTCAGAAGCCCTGTCCTATGGGAAGAGGCTCTGTGGAGGAAGGGAGTCCCTGATCTCTCAGCTTCACAGACCATAAACTTAGCCTTTCATCTTGGAGATGGAATAAGCAATATGGCCTTTCTTTCCTAGAGAAATATGTGAAGTCTTGAATGGGAAATAGAGGAAAGGGAACCTCTCTTTTTCAGCCAGCTCACCAGAGTGGAGGTTTCATTTAGCTGAGCTGGTTGAAAATGGGGGGAGAGAAGGGTTTTTGTCTCAAAAGTTACAAAATCTTACTGCTCTTACTGAGTTTTATTAGCTTTCTTGAAAAAAAAATGTATTCATTTTCTGTGTGCCCTTAGGATACTTTCCAGGGTCTCTAAATGGTTGGAGTTTTTTTGTTTGTTTGTTTGTTTGGTTGGTTGGTTGCTTTTTGTTTTGTTTTGTTTTGTTGGTTTGTTTGCTATAGTTTTGTTTTGTTTTTCAGCTCTGATTTTTTCAACTGGGAGTAGGTCTGTAGAGTTCCTCATTCCATTCACATCCTGGAAGTGGAATTTCAACCCACTGAGATTCTTATTTTAGTTACTATATTTTAGTTATAAAATTTCCATTTTGTTAATTTTAACATATCTGTATTTCTTTGCTGAGGGTTTCTATTTTTGAAATTTGCTTCAGAGATTTCCATAGTGGCTCACTGAGGCATTTTATCATTACTGATCTAAAATTTTTGTGACAATTCTAACATTGTCTTCTTGGTGTTAGCATCTATTGACTGCCTTTCTCCATTTCATTTGGAAAATGTACTGGTTTTCAGTATGATGAGTGATTTTTAATTGAGGTGTGACGATTTTACTATTATATTATGAAACTATGGATCTTACTAAAGTTTTCGGTTTTAGCTGGATTTCTCTGACAACCCAATTGCTGACGGTAGTAGGATATCACTTCATGACTGCCAGGGTCCCCATTCAGCTTTTGTTGACCCAGGAGGGGCTCTGCCATGACAGCGGTGGTGGAAGTGGTGCTCTGGCTCCCTTCACTATCTCCACGGACACTGTGGTGGGCTGGTTTCATTACTACTAGGGAAGAGAGAAAGTCTTGCTTTTCTACTGGGTCTCTTGCCACATCACCCCAGTCATAGGATACGGGTGCCTCATTACTGCTGGCTGGGAGGGAAAGTCCAGTCTCCCCATGTTGTCTCTATTTATACTGAAGTGGTGGGCTTTTTAGTGCCAGTGGGGATCATTTTTTACCTCCCTACTTTACCCTAATAGAAGTCAGTGTTGGGGCTCCTCATTCCAGACCCTTCAGGGTAGAAGTCTAGGTTTTCTACTCAGCCTTGTTGGTGGGGTGAGGTGTTTTCAACAGCTTTTTCTGTAGTGTTTGGCTGTAATAAAACAATTATTGTCTAAATATCTTTCGTCTTGCTTGGGTGCCACATTTTTTATCCTGTGGCTATAGATAATAGGCTTTTGTTTGAGCTTGTTTTATCTGTTTCTACTGGTGTTTCTGGGTTGCCAGCTTTTTAGGTCAGAGTCAAGATATATGAAAAAAATAAAGTAACAGAGAGAATTCCCAAGCCTGTTGTTCCTTGAGTCCCAAGGTCTCTACCTTGTCTGCCTTTTTCTTTCTTCATCTTGACATATCCTATTATTTGTTTAATATATAATTACCAAGATCTTCAGTGGTACTTAGCAGGAGGAACGTAGCAGGCAGTATGTCTACTCCCATCTTTTGAGAACTACTCACTCATTCTTTGGAATAGGAACTAGTTCAGGGCCACAGACTATTAACTAGGTAGGTTTGGGGATACTAACTGCTACGAACTGGCTCTAAATCTCATAGTTTTTATTGTTACATAATCTTCAGGAACCTTTATCATCTTGACATTCGACAAGATTTCATGCTGGTCTTCATTATTTGTCACTGCTTATCAGTAATCCCTTAAAATTCTACTTTCTCTTTGTTCCTATGACCTCACATTATCCTCATTTTTCTTGAGAAATACATTTTCCCCAAATGAATCATTTGGTGTTTCTCATTTATCTTTCGAAATAAATAATATTTGAAAATGAGACTCTTGGAACTATTTCTAATGAAATTGAGTTATTACATTGGTCCAGATGATATTCTAATTTTCTTGGATCTTTCTAATATATTTTCTACAGACCATATTAGTGACCCCCTTTTCTAAGATAAACCAAAAGCATATTGTTGTTGCCTAAAATTCTATCTTTAATATCAAAGGTACTCAAAAAATGCCTTAATTCAAACTTCATCACCTCTTTGTCTTTATATACTTTTCCATTAAGTAGTCAGGATATTCTATCTAAAGTGCAAATCTTACCGTCCTATTTTTATATGACACCCTTTCATGAATCCTCGTTAATTTTATGATTCAGTCCCTGTTTCCTAACATGTTATGCAATATTCCCCATAAATACATTTTGCATAATCAATTGATTACTGTTCTGGGCTCCACATTTCTGAAAATTTGGGGCAACTTTGTCTTATAGTATCAGCTACTTACCCATCTAAGTCATACTAACATTTTAAGACTGGGCATAATTGTCTCTCTAAACAAACTTGTTAACCTCATCCCCCAAATTTGGACATGTATGCCTTCTCTCTTTTCTCTTATACCATCGTGGTAATTTCTATATTATCACATTTAACAAATAAATCTATCTTTTTATAATGTATTATAATTCAGTGTCTGTTGCATGGAAGGCACTCAGTACTTCTTAAATGAATAAAAACAGTATTAGAAAAAAAAACTACCTATAAAATGACTTGAAAGTCAACACTTACGTTATCTGTACCAACTATTAGAAGATTGTTTTGAAAATCTTATTTAGACCTCAGCTGTATTTTCTTGCCACTTTTGCCAAGCAGCTTCAAAAGTGCCACTCAACTGTTTTGAACAATAAATAGTTTTTGGAAAATGATATGTTAGAAATCATTCCACAGCAATTGTTTTATCAATGTTGAGTAACAAAGTTCTAATTTCACAATGTAGGATCGCAACTGGTGGGACATCTGAAGGGCATGATAGAAGGAATTCTGAAAGATAAAGTAGCCCAGGAGTAATAGCAGAAGCTTCAAGAGGCACTGTGACCAGCAGTGCATGCTTATCTTGTCACAATTTGTCAAATATTTCCTGTCAGAGATCATTTTCCACAATTTGAAAATATCATGGCATTTTGGATTGAATTACAGGACTCATTTCTAGCTTACTCTTGAACGTCCTGAATTTATGGATTGATGTGATATATTTCTGACCTGTAGTTTTTCTTTCTTTCTTTTCTTTCTTTCTTTCTTTCTTTCTTTTTTTCTTTCTTTCTTTCTTTCTTTCTTTCTTTCTTTCTTTCTTTCTTGGTCATATGAGTAATGTCAAACTTTTATACAATCTACTAAGCTCATAAAAGGAACTCCAGCTCCTTTTGTTCCCGGTAAATTTTAAATTCTTAATCATTGCAACATCATTTTTCCAGGATAAAATTCAACCTTGGGACATACTGAATATCCATGTAAATTGTAAAAATAATAACATAGGTAATTAAAAATTGCACATTAATAAATTTTCTATTAAAAATAGCATTAAGTATTAGAAACCATTACTTCCCACCCCAAAGTATTAAAACTTTTCTATAGCTGATGTAATACGATTCTCCAAACCATTTTCTTCCTAGTTTATTCTACCATTAGGATAAGAAGTAATGATCTTATTGGCTATATACAAAGAGAACCTGAAGAGAATCAAAGGAAACACTAGATCCATAAATATATTATTAACTTCTGCAATGCAAAGAATAGATGTATCTGTCTTTTTAGTGTAGAAGTGGTAATTTAGATCAAGTCAATATGAAATTACTAAAGTATACTGCTTATTCATAATTAGACACTACCCTTAAAGAGTTTTTTAAAGGTTTTTTTCCCCAAGATAGAATCACTTAATTTTTATTGAGAAAAAAGCTATTAAATCCACTTAAGGAAATATATGTACATTGTACTTTTAATGCATTTAAATAGCTTGAGCTTTTACTTCAAAAAAAATTTTTTTCTCTTGCCGCTGTGTCTAAGAAATTCGTCATTAAAAAAGGATATTTCAGAGCACCTGGGTGGCTCAGTCATTAAGTGTCTGCCTTCAGCTCAGGTCATGATCCCAGGGTCCTGGGATGGAGCCCTGCATTGGGCTGCCTGCTTGGCGGAGAGACTCTTTCTCCCTCTCCCACTCCCCTGCTTGTAGTCCCTCTATCCCTGTCTCTCTCTCTGTCAAGTAAATAAAATCTTAAAAAAAAGGATATTTCAGTTAAGTCTAAAGTTATTATAATTTCTTCAAATTCAATCCATAATTCTTAAAGATCACAATCTTGCTCTTCTGTTGCATATACTGTGTCTTTATTAGTAATAGATTAATAATAAATAAGGCATGTGTTGATCAACAGACAAATGATTGCATACTTGATGTTCCATATGATCAAATTTATAGCTAAATTCTTCAATTAATTTTCAAGTAATCCCTGGCCCAATGGGAAAAAGTAAATTAAAATAATATTTTAACTATTTTTTTACTATTTGCAATTACTCAAAAGAATTTTAGGTTGAATAAACATGTCACAAAACTAAAAGTGTAAGGGACATATTTATCTAAAACCTTGAATTGTAAAACAATAATTATAGATGTATGCACTGACTCAAGAAAAGTATATTTGTCTATTTTGAAGTTTTCATTTGTAAGCATATTTTTTAAGTTTTTATTTAAATTCCAGTTAGTTAGCATCAGTGTAATATTAGTTTAGGTATACAATATAGTGAATCAGCACTTCCATACAACACCTGGTCTCATCACAACAAGTACACTTCTTCATCCCCATCACCTGTTTTATTTTTTGCCCCTAACCACCTCCCCTCTGGTAACCATCAGTTTGTTCTCTATAGTTAAGAGTTTGTTTTTTGGTTTGCCTCTCTCTCTCTTTTTTTGTCCTTTTGCTCATTTGTTTTGTTTCTTAAATTCTACATATGAGTGAAATCATATGGTATTTGTCTTTCTCTGACTAACTTATTGCACTTAACAGAATACTCTCTAGCTCCATCCCTGTTGTTGCAAATGGCAAGATTTCATTCTCTTTTTTGGCTGAGTAATATTCCACTGTATGTAAGTATGTATGTATGTATATATATATACATACATACATACACACCACTTCTTCTTTATCCATTCATCAAGGAGGGCACTGGTGATGAGCACTGGGTATTGTTTTTTGTTTTTGTTTTTAAGATTTTTTTTGTATTTTTTTCTTTTAATTTACTTGATAGAGAGAGAGAGAGATCACAAGTAGGCAGAGAAACAGGCAGAGAGAGGAGGAAGCAGGCTCCCCACTGAGCAGGGAGCCCGATCGATGCAGGGCTCGATCCCAGGACCCTGGGATCATGACCTGAGCGGAAGGCAGAGGCTTTAACCCACTGAGCCACCCAGGCGCCTGAGCACTGGGTATTGTATGTAAATGTTGAATCACTAAATTCTGTACCAGAAACTAATATTAGACTGTATGATAACTAACTGGAATTTAAATAAAAACTTGAAAACAATGGGCAGAAGACATAAATAGATATTTTTCCAAAGAAGATAGACAGATGGCCAACAGATACATGAAAAGATGCTCAACATCATTGATCATTAGAGAAATACAGATCAAAACTATAAGATATCACCACCTACCTGTCAGAATGGTTAAAATCAACAACATAGGAAACAACAGGTATTGGTGAGGATGTGGAGAAAAAGGAACCCTCTTGCACTGTTGGAAATCAGAGAAAAATAAAAGTAGCAATCATTACACAGAACACAGAAAAAAGATATTATTTATTCAGAGGATTTTAACCTTTATAAACATTTTAGTTTTTTCATGTAATCTGCATTCTTGTTCACATTAAAATGGTGATTCTTGGTTAATACATTATTCCTATTAAAATATTCCTTAAATATTTCTAAATCTATAAAGCATTCAGCTCATAAATCTAGGTGATAAAATTTATGAAAAGAGGTAATTTTTCAAGTGCCATAATTCTGTTACTAAGCAAAATAAAATGAGGATTTTTTCACACAAAGTATAAGAAAATGTCTTCATGAATCTGTAGTGTTAAATTGTGTTTGTAAATTATAAACTTATAGAATTTGTAAATAGAGTCATAAATATGGCTTTAATTTCTAACATAATTTATTGGTAAGGTAAATGTGACATTATGCTCATTACAGCAGGTGAAATTCATTTTTTATAAGCCATATAAATGTGTGTGTATTATATATAATTTGAATTACTACAATGTTCTTATTTCATTTTCTTCATCCCCTCTAGATTGATTTTGACCCTCTGGTTATTGATAATTTAAATGAACCATGGGGGAAGTGATTGACAATTAAAATGTTTCACATCGAAAATAATTCTCAAGATTAGAGGACACTTTGATTACTTTTAAAGAATCTATAAGATGAGAATAAAAGTACATGATACTGTGACTTTGTTTTATTTTTTCATCAAATATATGCATATCACCAAGCATTATGTAAGTGTGTGTTTCCATAGTACAAAAAAGACTTAAAGAAAATATGTTTTAGATCTGACTTTAGAAGTTTTCATAATTTAAATGTATATGATGAAATAAATCTTTTTTATCAGTTTAGAATTTTACACTATCTTAAGCTGCTCAGATAAAATTTAAAATCAGGAGGACATTTTGACTAGTAATTGAAAATAATTGCTGTTAGATTCTCACATTTATATTGTTATGAATGTATATTATTTCAACTTTATACACACCTTATGAGTAGCCCAGTGTATCACAAACATTTTTACAATTTTTAAAAACTTTAAACAGCTTAACTAAAATATATCTCTAGAAATGCATTGTCTACATCTAGCACATTTCTTGAGATAATTCACCTGCAAAGATAGTTATAGAAATGCTTATAAATTATTTTGAAAGTACTCTATATTTTAAATAAACTAAATGAAAATACTCACAACACTTTCATTGTCAAACCAGTGAAACAAAATGGGCATGGTACTTGTAGGCAAAGACATTTGATTTTTCCAAGTTGTCATTAACTATGTAAATATTTCCAGCCACTTCATGCATTAACTATTTGTACTTTGAATGAATGAATGAAATAAACTGTTCAGAGCTTTCACTGAAGGATATTTTAAAAAGAAAAAAAAGCATTTCCTGTAAGGGTATTATTAAATTAGCTGTGTGTGTGTGTGTGTGTGTGTGTGTGTGTGTGTGTATCCTTCTTTAGTTCTTCATCTGTCAATGGATTTTAGATTGTTTCCATGTCTTGTCATTGTGAATAATGCTGCAGTGAACATGGGAGTGCAGCTCTTTGAGATAGTGATTTCATTTCTTTCCAATATATACCCAAAAGTGGGATTGCTTGATCACAAGGTAGTTCTATTTTTAATTTCTTGAGGAACCTCCATACTCTTTTCCATAGTGACAGAACAACTTTACATTCCCACCAGCTATGCACAAGGAATCCACATTCTCCCCAAAATTTATATTGTGTTTGTTTTGTTTTTGTTTATTTTTTTAATAATAATCATTCTAAGAGGAGTGAGATGGTATCTCATTGTGGTTTTGATTTGCATTCCCCTGGTATTAGTGATGTTGAGTGCCTTTTCATGTACCTGCTAGCCATTTGTATGTCTTCTTCTTAAAAAAAAAATGTGTATTCAGATCCTCTGTTCATTTCTCAATTACATTATTTGGTTTATTGCTATTGGGTTGTATAAGTTCCTTATATATTTTAGATACTAACCCATTATCAGATATATGATTTGCAAGTATTTTTTTCCCCATTTCTTAAGTTTCCCTTCCATTTTATTGACCATTTCTTTTGCTGTTCAGAACCTTTTACTTTGATGTAGCCCCACAGGTTTATGTTTGCTTTTGTTGCCTATGCTTTCGGTGTCATATCCAAAAACTCAGTTTAGACATATTTTTTTTTAATTATTATGTGCCACCCTGGGATTTGGCAAAAAGAGAAAGGTAAAATAAGGTATCCTAAATCTTCTTCATATTCAGAGTCCTACTCTCTCAAATCACATTGTCATTCAAATAATGAATGTCCAATTTGTTTTTCATACAGAACAGTGTCATCAATAGTGTTAATGATGCTGCATTTCTTAAAATAGTGTCCTACTATTCAATCCAGGATTATCTTCCAAGCAGTAATGACAACTATATGCAAGCTTGAATGTGAGTATACACACACACACACACACACACACACACACATACATACATACAATGAAATGGTAGGTCTTGATCTACTGTCTGGGCAATAGCAATTAAAACATGCATCCCTCCAAATGCTATAAAGAGCTTCTCAAATTCAATACCCATTAAACAAATAACCCAGTCAAGAAATGGGCAAAAGACATGAACAGACATTTCTCCAAAGAAGACATCCAAATGGCCAACAGACACATGAGAAAGTGCTCAACATCACTCGGCATCAGGGAAATACAAATCAAAAGCACAGTGAAATACCACCTCACACCAGTCAGAATGGCTAAAATCAACAAGTCAGGAAACGACAAATGTTGGCAAAGATGTGGAGAAAGGGGAACCCTCCTACGCTGTTGGTGGGAATGCAAGCTGGTGCAGCCACTCTGGAAAACAGTAAATAGGTTCCTCAAAAAGTTGAAAATAGAGCTACCCTATGACCCAGCAATCACACTACTGGGTATTTACCCTAAAGATACAAAGGTAGTGATCCTCAGGGACACATGCACCCGAATGTTTATAGCAGCAATGTCCACAATAGCCAAACTATGGAAAGAACCTAGATGTCCATCAACAGATGAATGGATAAAGAAGATGTGGTATATATATACAGTGGAATACTATGCAGCTATCAAAAGAAACGAAATCTTGCCATT